>NIXA01000016.1:225700-568849 GCA_002242795.1 Byssochlamys sp. BYSS01
GGGGGGGTGGGAGTGTTCGCAAAATCGCCTAATATAAAGGCGATTTGACATCCTGGACACCTCTCTTGAGAACATCCTCGATCCGCCACCGTGGGGGGGTGATATTGACGGGCCGCTTGCGCTGCAGGTCACTCTCCTTCTCCAGAGCATTGGCCGCATTTTCAGGTGAATCAGCACCGCCCGAGAGGCCGGTAGAAAACTTGAGCTGCAAAATGTTGCCGATCTCATCACAGGCGGTTAGAACGCGGTCAAGATCTTCCTTCGTATGGGCCGCAGAAACACAGAAACGAGCGCGAGACGAGACCAACGGCGTTGCGGGATAACCCACAACGACAACGGAGATCTTACGCCTGAGCATCTCATGAGAGAATGAAGGCATTTTGCCGGGATTGAACAGAAGAAGAGGAATAATCGGCGAATCGTCATGACCATACACGATGAAGCCAAGACGCTTCAATCCCAGGCGGAGATACCTAGAATTGAAAGCCAACCGTTGCAGCCGTTCCTCCCCTTGTCCGGGTTCCAGATCACCAGAGATGATACGCAGAGAAGTAGATATTTGCATCAACACTGCCGGGCATGGAGCTTCTCCATATACAACACCGGAATTGATCGCACGAAGCTTCTGGATCATCCTTCGGTCGGCAGCAATGTACCCACCGTTCGCGCCGAACGATTTAGTGAGGGTGCCCATGAGGATATCTACCTCGGCGGTGTCGATACTGAAGTAATCGCAAACTCCCCTACCCCTAGCGCCAATAGCACCGATAGAATGAGCCTCGTCGACGAAGAGATGGAATTTGTAGCGTCGCTTCAGAGTAACCAGGCCGGGAAGATTGCACATGGACCCCTCCATTGAGTAAAGGCCCTCCACTACTACAAGGATCTTTTTCCACGGGCGGTGAGTGCGAGGTTGACCTTGCGAGATAGATTCTCGGAGTTTATCCTCAAGCGACCTCATGTCATTGTGCTTGAACATGCAGATGGACGCTCCCGAAAGACGCGCTCCAAAACGGATCGACGCGTGGTTGAGCTCGTCAGAGATGATGAGACAGCCTTTACCAACCAACGCTGGAAAGATGTTCGCGTTCGTGCCGAAGCCCATAGAGAACACCATAGCGGCTTCTTTGCCGACAAACCGGGCCACCTGTTCCTCAACTTCCACATGGAGGTCTTGGGTGCCAACCTCAGCACGGGAGCTGGGGGTGTTCACGCCATACTTCCTGATCGCTTCTTCGGCTGCATCCGTACAAGGTCCTTCCGATTGGGCGAATCCCAGATAGTTGTAGGAGCTGAGGTTCAGAGTGTCGGTGGTCGTGCCAGTGAAGTAGAAGTGCTTATTGTAATCATCCGTAGCCCGGTCAATCAAAGTCACGTTACGTCCGGGAACACCGGTAATGGGGCGTTCGAAGCAGTCGGTAATGCGCCCTTTGAGACGACGAATGTAAAAGTTGTCGAAGTCACTGTTAAGCGCAGCATAGCCGTCACGATCTTTCAAATGTCGGTAATTAGCCTCGCGAAAGCGTTTGCCAAAGAAGTCACGGACGTGTCCGTAAGCAATTAAGATTAAGTAACTGATATAAGTCGTGAAAAGATAGAAATAGGGCGGTTCGTCCATCACTGGCTCGGGAAAGACACCACCAGGGTGCCGACTGGTGTAGCGATGGCTTTGGTGGCCGATAGGGCCAAACTCGGCATGCTGCTTGGCCAAGCGACGTGCTTCCTCAGCAGAAGGGGGCTGAAAGAGTGTGGTAGAGGTTGCATCCATATTGGAACTGTCTGCGGTGGCTGTAGACAGCGAAATAGTCGGTAGGGACAGTGAAGCGGAACTGATCGGAGCAGCAACTGTACTTGAGTCGTACCCCGTCGTGGCCACATCCACAGCCGCAGATGTGGTCTGCGGTTCGGCCTTAAGCTTTGGGGAAGTCGAAAAGATTTGGCTCAGGCGATTCTGCTTGGAGGCAGCTTTGACAGCGATGCCAGCCTTAGAGGCAGAGAGGGACAAGTCGTTGGAGGACGAGTTGGCAGTCCGACGACGCGGCATCGCAGGAATCGGCGATAGAGTAATAGGTCAATTAAAGGATCCCACAACAGCGAAAATATACAGTCCGAACAACCTATGATGTGCCCGTTAGGTTAGGACTCCAATCGACGGCCAGTCTAAATCTCCTCTCCTGTCCTCCTTCCGCTTGTCTCGCTCACGTTCAGCAGAGAACGACTACAAGTAAACGGGCTCTGCAGCGATTGGTCATTAACGTCAGTACCAGACGGTGGTCCAAGCGAGATAGAAATTTTGTGGATGAGATTAAGTCGGGAGGAATTGAAGAGGGAAGAGAACGAACAGGCAGGGATGCTGTGCTCATTGAAGATGAAAACATACTGTAAACGTCGATCCCCGAGGAACAGAGCGAGGAAATGTCAACAAGATCTGGAAAATGTTTTCTGGGGCTCGTTTTATCTAAACGAGGGAGCACGGTAGCCTGGAGAGGCGCATATGGCCCTACAACTGCACCTCTGGTCAACTGCTCCGGATGGAAAATAGAGGAGCCTTTATAAAAGGGCAATTGATAAGGCGAGGAGGGCCAAGACGGACGAGCAATTAGGGGATGCGAAGAAGACGAGGAAGGGAGATGGGGATGGAGAAGGCAAGGGGTCGAGGAAGAAGCCGGCCTGGGCGAAAGCGAAGGCGAAGGCGAGGAAGCCGGTGGGTCACGGGAGTCGGCCACAGACTACAGACCACAGACAGGTATAAGTACTATTACCACGGCGGGACCGCGCGGTTCCTGGCGGCTGCAGCTTCTATCTCTCGAGTCTCGTCTCTACAAGGCAAAAGGCATCGCGACATCTAGCCGACGGACAGTTTCACATTATTCTCGCAGCGCAGGCGGATCGCTCGCTTCCTGAACATCCGATCTGAATAGATCCGTTGGACGCTCGCTACGTATCTATCCTCCGTCACCGCTATTCTGAGATGCAATAATCAGACAAGAAGGAATGCAGCATCGGGAGCTGGTCGCGAGCTGCAGGATCCAGCCCTGGAGGTTAAAAGTCTGAGGTCCTCAGCTCCTTATCCATCGAAAGTGCCGGCTCCGACTCGGCGATACCAATGGCTCCAAGCGGAAATGAATATCGGACCAGATGCGCCGTATC
Source organism: Byssochlamys sp. BYSS01 (assembly GCA_002242795.1). Classification (NCBI taxonomy): domain Eukaryota; kingdom Fungi; phylum Ascomycota; class Eurotiomycetes; order Eurotiales; family Thermoascaceae; genus Paecilomyces; species Byssochlamys sp. BYSS01. The sequence goes on from NIXA01000016.1 coordinate 228,851, forward strand.
AGACGACACCGTGAACCCTGTCAGTTTCGATCCCTGAACCGAGCGTCTCCGGGGCCCACCGCCGTTTGGCGTCTAAGCACGTTCCCCCAACAGAACGCCGCACACGAATGGGAGGTCGAGGACCTGGGCTATTCCGGTTTTGCTATCTTTTTGTCCTTCTGGTGCATCGATCAATGGCGATAGAGATCAGGCCGTTTATTTGTTAGCACCTTCTGATAACCAAGAACCATGGCGCAAGAATTGGACGACTCGCAACCATTATGGCGGCACTCCTCCCCGCAGAACACTCAGGTTTTCGACTTCGGTAACATCGTCAGCAAAAAGCATGGGTTTTCTTTCACGGGTTATACCGATCTCTGGCAGTGGAGCGTCTCGGAACCGGCAAAATTCTGGGAAGAGATTTGGAACTACACCTCCATTAAGGCTCACACACCATTCGAACGGGTGAGTTGTCCCCTCACTTGGTGGCTTCGACTGGCTCGTGTTATATTCGGCAAAAAACGGCTTCATAGTGGAAAATTGTTTGGAGGCGGAGTTGCTGCATTATATGCGCACTAACCTCTCGTTTTACAGGTCCTAGGGTCGGATAAGCTCCTATTCCCCAGACCGCGCTTTTTCGAGGGAAGTAGGCTCAATTTTGCCGAGAACCTCCTCTACCCAGCATCCTCCCCGAATGAAGATTCGATAGCAGTGATTGCAGCTACGGAGGTCGACCGGGAGTTTGTCTCGTGGAAAGAACTGCGAGATCGAGTTCGACAATGCGCCAATGCTCTGAAGGAAGCCGGCCTGCAAACAGGAGATCGAGTCGCGGGATTCGTTGGCAACCATGTCAATACTCTCGTCGCAATGCTGGCAGCAACGTCAATTGGTGCTTTCTGGACTGGAGTGTCTCCCGACACGGGCGTGCATGCCGTGCTAGAACGCCTACGACAGATTGAACCTAAGATCCTATTCGTCGACAATGCTTCTCTATACAACGGCAAAGTTCATGGGGCACAGGCCAAGACGCACGAAATTGTCTCCAGTCTGCCGACTCTGAGGGTCTTGGTTGTCTTTAACACTGCCGCCTCTCATCAATTCAATCTTGATGATGTGCGGCCGACCCAAGGGAAAGCCTTCACATATGAAGATTTCCTATCCACCGTCCGCAATCCGTCTGCACCACTTAAATTTGCCTCGTTGGATGCTGATCATCCTGTGTACATCCTATACTCGTCGGGTACCACAGGAGCGCCCAAGCCCATTGTACATGGTGCATTAGGAACACTACTACAACATAAAAAGGAGCATGTCCTCCATTGTGATATCCGACCTGGTGATCGTTTGTTTTATTTCACAACAGTCACCTGGATGATGTGGCACTGGCTGGTTTCCGGTCTCGCGAGCGGTGCTACCATCGTCCTGTACGATGGGTCTCCTTTCCGGCCCCTGGATCCTGAGGGAGGAAAGGGCGAGATGGCCATGCCACGCCTTATTGATGAACTGCAGATTACACATTTCGGAACATCTGCTAAATATCTCTCCATCCTGGAGCAGGCGTCATTGAATCCCCGCGAATATCTTCATCGGCCGGCGTCTCTGAAGACGCTCAGAGCCATCTTCAGCACCGCCTCTCCTCTAGCACCTTCGACGTTCGAATACGTCTATTCTTCCTTTCATCCAGACATCATGCTCGGGTCCATCACTGGGGGCACAGACATTTTGTCCCTGTTCTGCAGCTGCTGCCCCATTCTGCCAGTCTACAAAGGCGAGATACAGTGTCGGGGTCTAGGAATGGCTGTCTCTGTTGTTGACTACGCTGGCAATGATATCAGTGCCACTGGCGATGCAGGAGATCTCGTTTGTACGAAGCCATTCCCAGCTCAACCAGTTATTTTCTGGCCGCCTGGTCCCGAAGGTGCAAAAAAATATCAGAGAAGCTATTTCGAAACCTTCGGTCCGTCACTCTGGCATCACGGTGATTTTGTCCGCCTAAATCCACAGACTGGAGGCGTCCTCATGTTGGGTAGAAGCGACGGCGTGCTAAAACCAGCTGGAGTGAGGTTCGGAAGTGCGGAGATTTATAATGTGCTTCTACGGCACTTCGCGGAGGAAGTCGATGACTCTCTTTGCATCGGCCGGAGGAGAGATGGTATAGACGCAGATGAAACTGTCGTCCTGTTTGTGAAGCTAGCCTCCCACAATGACGTCAACTCTCCCGCAGCCATGCCCCCTGGCCTTGCGTTACGTATCCAGGCTACTATCCGCAAGGAGCTGAGTCCACGACATGTCCCGGGCATTGTCGACGCGTGTCCGGAGATCCCACTGACCTCGAACGGCAAGAAGGTTGAGGGGGTCGTGAAGCAGATCCTATGTGGGCTGAACATCAAGATAGGGGCTAGTGTTGCAAATGCCTCTTGTCTTGACTGGTACCGCAAATGGGCTGCTGAGCACCCATGAGTTCTTCATAGGTGAACGACGAAGAAAGATGGTCTTTGATCTGATAGGCATTACTAGTACAGTGCATATGGAATGAAGCTGTCGCACTTCCTCTCCATCAAGAACCGTAGTATTTCTAAACTGTCCGATTCTCGGAGACACACTATTCCGTCTCAGTGTAATTAATTAAATGCCTGGGTTTTTTGAGGCACCGGAAACTCTGATTAGATAATCCCCTTATCCGGCCGATCTCTTCCGCGCGACTTTTCAGGTCGAAGCTCTCGTCAACCCGAGTCGGCTTACAGTTCCTCGTTGCACGTCTTCGAGGACACGACCGGTGGAAAGAAGATGCGGCGTTCAGCGTTACGGGCAGTCGAAGTTGCGAGGCCGCTCGCTCGGTTTCCTCGTTCCGCTTGCAGAAATTTTGCTACATCCGCCAGCGAAAACACAACCAGGGTACGTATTTCATCCTCGAAATCGTTGGAGTCGGAGATCACTCAGCTTATGTCTGATAACTCTTTCATTTTTGCTTATTTTGAAATAATAGGATCCAGCAGAACTAGATCAAATTACTACTCTTTCAAATGGCGTCCGTGTCGCTTCAGAGTCCCTCCCGGGCCCCTTCTCGGGCGTTGGAGTATATGTCGACGCTGGCTCGAGATATGAGGATGAAAGCATTCGAGGAGTGAGTCATATTATGGATCGGCTGGCATTCAAATCAACAAAGTCGCGCTCTGGGGATGAGATGCTCGAGCTTTTAGAGTCGCTAGGAGGGAACATACAGTGCGCTTCATCCCGAGAGTCCCTAATGTACCAGTCCGCGAGCTTCAACTCGACCGTCCCGGAAACAGTCGGTCTATTGGCGGAGACTATTCGCGATCCGCTGATCACGGAGGAAGAGGTGATGGAGCAGCTGGCGACGGCGGAGTACGAGATCAACGAGATTTGGTCCAAACCGGAGCTCATCCTGCCCGAACTGGTCCATATGGCCGCCTACAAGGACAACACTCTGGGAAACCCGATCCTATGTCCCCGCGACAGGCTGGGGGAGATCAACAAATCTGTGGTGGACCGGTACAGGGAGATCTTCTTCAACCCGGACAGAATGGTTGTTGCTTTTGCCGGAGTGCCTCATGATGAGGCCGTCAAACTCGCAGAACGTTATTTCGGTGATATGAAACCAAACAAGCTGAGCAGTGGTCCAGTATTGTCGGGCACTGGCATCGAGACAACTCTTTCCGGGTCGGAGTCAGTCGCCAAAGAGGGCCAGATACCGACTGTCCCCCAGTTCACACCCTCGTCGACCACAACGACTACCGCTACCTCTCCCCACGGACAGTCGACGATACTTTCTAAGCTCCCTTTCCTGAAGAAACTCTCCCCTTCTAATAGCAAGAATGAATCTGTCACACCGTTGGATCCTTCATTAGTGAAGCCGTCGACGTTAGACCTGACGCGACCCTCTCACTACACCGGCGGATTTATCAGCCTCCCTCCCATTCCCCCACCCCCCAATCCAGCTCTCCCTCGATTGAGCCACATTCACCTCGCCTTTGAAGCTGTACCGATTTCATCGCCAGATATCTACGCGATGGCTACACTGCAGACCCTGCTCGGCGGCGGCGGTTCCTTCTCCGCCGGCGGCCCTGGCAAGGGCATGTATTCTCGTCTCTACACCAACGTTCTGAACCAGTTTGGATGGGTTGAGAGTTGTTTCGCGTTCAACCACAGCTACACAGACAGTGGGATCTTTGGGATCTCCTCCTCCTGTGCTCCCACCCGGACCGCGGATATGCTTGAAGTCATGTGCCGAGAGCTTCACGCCCTCACGCGAGATTCGGGGTATACGGCCCTGCAGCCTCACGAGGTCAACCGGGCCAAGAACCAGCTCCGATCGTCACTTCTCATGAACCTAGAGTCTCGCCTGGTTGAACTCGAGGATCTTGGCCGTCAAGTCCAGGTTCACGGATACAAAGTCTCCGTCAAGGAGATGTGCGAAAAGATCGAGGCTCTGACCGTGGAAGACTTGCGACGGGTCGCCAAACAGGTCTTTGGCGGCCTTGTCCAGAACAAGGGCAATGGTACGGGGAGACCGACTGTTGTGCTACAGGAGGGCGAGTTGGAGGGATACAAGCTGCGCGCTTTCCCATGGGAGGAGATAAGGGAGCGGATAGCCAGGTGGAACCTCGGACGCAGGTAGGGCACTAGAACTATGGCGGATGTTGTAGAAATGGATACACGCGTCTGCTTAAGGTTGTCTTGCTTTGGCAAATATTGTACACTAGGTGTTATATAGACAAGGGATGGTCGCATGGCATCGCATGGTTGACTGTGCTTTTCTCTCCCACACATTGGCGGATGAACGGAGGACAAGGTGAGCTTAAAAGCGTATCTAGGTAGTACATACATCATCCACGAAACTTAACTCATAGAATAACGCTGAATGCTTCAAGAGTAAAGCGACAGGAATTCGCTGGATCAAGTCGCATGCCGAAATGCACGGATGCTCTTAAGCTCCCTACCGCTTTCGGGCGGTTCGGGGAAAAAAGTTGTGACGATGCAAGCGGCGAAGACTCAATCGATCAAGAGTCTTCTCCATCCCTCCGGTCGTCCATCACGACAACCACGCGCAGTACTTTATACTCTACTGTACTGTATTTAGAGTTATATCAAAAACATAACGCAGCCTCTTTCCTGTTTTCCGATCCGAATTTGTCTTCCTTCAATCTTTCACAATGGTTAAGCTTACCGAGGTCGAGGATGAACACTTCAAGGAGAAGCCCGTCCCAACCAAGGACAACTCGTTACTCGCCTCTGATGATGAGGATGAGGACTACACTGATACCGGTCAGTTGCTTCTTCCATCCCATTATCTGGTTTCCTAAGTTTCATCCGATGAGGATGAATTGGGATCGAGATCCCCTTGAAACGCAATCCCAGCATTATCCGAAGTCGCGGAATACTAACCAGGACAAAATCAACCCCGAAACAGAATCCGAAATCTCAACAGAATCCGACCTAGAGATCGAAGGCGAAGGGTTCTACGACCGTGTCTACGCTTTGAAAGACATCATCCCTCCCTCCACGCGCCGCAGCGTCGCCAGCTCCGTCTCCACCCTCACCTCGTTCGCGAAATCGACTATCTCATTCAGTGGACAGGCTCTGTGGGTTGTCAGCACGAGCGCTTTTCTTCTCGGTGTCCCATGGGCGCTGGCATATGCAGAGGAAGAGCAGTATATCCAGATGGAGCGCGAGCAGGGGATGATCAAGGGTGCCAATGAGGTGGGTTTCAGAGTTTCTTTTTTTGCTCCTTGTCTATTTCCTTAGCGATGCTTTCCAGAGAAGAGAAAGAGCTTCGGCTGACCGCTATCGTTTTCATCTATTTTAGATGCTCACCCCCGGTGCTACTCTTGCTACGGATAACCAGCGGGCTCATCCGACTCTGTAAATCACCAATTAATTTAAGGCGGAGGAAGGAGGAAGGGGAAGGGGACTCGGAGAATCGACATGAGTGACCGCCTAAAATTCAATATCTGTATCCAACAATCTCAGCCACCACCGGACGCACTCTTGATATGAAGGACGGCACTAGCAGATTAATCGGATTTTCTCCCCAAAATTGAGGCGCCGGTTTGGATGCATCGCATGTTAATGAGGAAAATACCTGGAATGAGATTGGCGAATTGCAGCGAACATATCCTTTCGACCTACGATTTGTACAAAGAATTCCTCTTCTCGTTCGTGTCTTCTCTATATGTGTCTTTCGATTTTCGGACTTGGTGCAGCGACGTTCAAATACTGTCGGTACGGACTCGTTAAAGGTGGCCTGGTGTTTGTCTTGTTCTCTACTCCTTCTGCTTTCTCTTCTTCTCCATGTACGGAGTGAGTACCTCTACCCTCTTCTCCGATTTTCTCAACTTGAGTTTCCTGGCTTGTATTTCTATAACTATCTCTCCTTGGTTTTGCGTCCAGACTTGGACAAGTTGATTTTTCATGTCCTCCATATTATGGGTATACCTATCCACTGGATAATGTATGTGGATGCCTTTAGGAGATCCAAAAAAAAAGGGGGCATGAATGCGCTGCCGAGTCAACACCACAAGTGTTATACTCTCAGGTGCAATGATTTGATGTAATTGTGAAATCACGCGAAATAACGAAGTAGGGTATCATATCGGCACTGTCATAAACGAAAGAGAAAGGAAATTGGAAGAGAAACCAAGGAAATCCATAATAGCGGGGTATCACTTCAAGGTCAAGGCATTCAGCAAAGGCCAAGAAGCAAAATGAGAAGCCAAAACAGAAGGGAATAAATCGAGAAGCTCCATAAGCTGTAAGACTGGTCGACAAGAGTCCACGGTCGTCATAGTATTTTTCCTCGTGCTTCTTTCAAGACAATATGGAAATCACGCCAGAGCTTTTGTATCTCGCCGTTCTGGGTCATCATGTCCACCACCTCATTGGCATACCTTGTCTGACGCTTCACGGTCCAGTGACTTCGTTCGAGGATCCTCTCATTACCTAGGATTCCTTGTTGGTCAAGGTAGCCAATGACCCATTCGTTAAGATCAAAGCGCCAATGGGTGAGTGTATGTGCCATCGTTGCCCTGGTTTTGCAGTGTCTGCAATTACGCGTTGTGCGTCAGTCAGTTAGACTCTTCTAGATCGTCCCTTTAGGGGTCACTGAGCATAGATAAGCGTACCTTCCCAGAAGGAACCTCGTGCTTTCATCCGGAAGCACATGGCCCTCCCTGTCTCGGTCTACCGTGAAGACCCCACCGTCATCTTCATCGCTGTCATCGTCAGACACTGGCTCAAGAGTGTCCAAAGAATATGGTTTGCCGTAGAGTTTGATTTCAAAGGAAGCTGGATGACCAGACCTGTTGCAAGCATCGCATGAATGCCCATCTGTTATCGGATATGGTGTGACGTCGATCTGGGGCCTTGCCATCAACGCCCTGTGGAAATTCGAGTTCCATACTGTGGAGACAAACTGCGAGCCAGTTCTGCCCTTGACTTCGTCTTCGACCTTAATGAATGCAACTTCGTAGACAGTGTCAGCGCGAGGAAAGGCCGGATTGAGTTTATTATGCACCATCCATTCCACCACGTCTCGAAAATACTCCTTCGTCTGCTTGTATGCATGCCTCGTAAACGCAAACGGTATATCGGTAGGCACACCTAATCCACCTTCATCATCCTGCAAAACGAAATCTTCATCGTAACGATCCAAGTCCTCGTCGCTAGGCATCGCGAGTTCGACGTCGCTGTCTTCCGTGATATCTTGGTACCCAGGCCGAGAGGCACTCGTTTCAGATTCTGACTCGTCATTTTCTGGACTCTCCTCGTCAGGCTCCGGTTCCGGGTCGGCGCTTTGCGTTTTCTCGCCAGCGCGTCTTCTACGCAGAGCCTCCAGCTGTTGCTGCCTTTTGTCCCTTGCTGAATTGGCCAATCTGCCACGAGTGCGTGTTGTTTTGACCACTACCCATATACGTCAGCAGTTTGTAGCCTGAAAGCGGGAAAGTAATACAGTACCTGAATCTTGGAGGTCCTCGAGATCTTCCTCAAGGTCAAGCCTGTCCTGTTCGGACGTCCTCCGCGGCGTCTCAGGGGCCTCAAGATCCTCATTTCGCTTCCTCTTTTTTGTTGGCGAAATGACCGGTTCTTCCTCCGACTCTTCAGATTCGTCTTCAACCACTGCCGTCCTCTTTTGTCCGGCTCCCCGTTGCAACCTCCGAGTAGGCCGAGTCACAATCTCATCCGCATCACTGGTTTCCGGAGAACCAAGGTCTGATAGAACAGCGAATGACTTTACACGCGACTTGCGTTCTGGTGGGCCGTTTACCAATGCCGATCGTCTGGCGCCCGCCCTTGTCTGTCTCGATGTGTTCCCTTCCATTGCATCCTCGGCACCTTTCTGACGGATAACGACCTGAGGAGCGGCATTGCTGTCTCCTTCGTCTTTATATCTGAGGGGTTTCGACGCTTTCATTTTTCCTTTCACACCCGCGGCATGACCGTCCGAAGAGCCACCTTGTCCACTAGTAGACCTTGCTTTGTTCCTCTGTTGTCTGCGAGTACAAACCATTATGGCGTCCTCCTCCGATGATGTGTTACCGTAGTTGAACGTATTTGCCTTAGAAGGAGGACATGGGCTTGAAGGTTGAGTAAGCTCCGGTTGACTATCTTCACATGTCCACATGTCAGTGTAAGTCTATGACGCAGATGACAATGAGGTGAGGAGGAACCTACTTTCATCACCAGTGAGAGAAGCTTGAGAGGAGTGCCCGCGCTTCGTAAAGGATTCTTTCCCATCAGCTGAACCCTTCGCAGTTGCCGGTGAACGAGGAGAGAGGTTCTCCGCACGCGTCAGGTAGTCATCTATCCGTGGTGCACCGCGACCAAGGAATGCCTTCGAAGGACGACCATATCGGACCCTAGCCAGGCGATCCGGTGAGGCACCGGGACTATGTTCGAAGCCTGGAGACGAGGATGAAGCTACCGGTGCGAAGGCAAGCTGCGTTTGCTTCTTTTTCGTGCGGGGCATGAGTCTGTAGAGCACCCCCGCGGTAACTGTAATTTCCTCTTGTTTCTACTCGGGAACAGAAAGGGAGAGAGAATAAAAACTGCAATGATGGTAACTATATTTTTTTTTATCTTTCAAATGCAAAGGCAAATAAATATATGCGGAATGTAGGACGTATTGGATGCCTTTTGTAGCGGACCGCGTCAAGGTTCACGAGAGCATGTGACCACTAGTATGTCATACTGGATGTTGGTGACAACAACTGCAAGTTTCCGGAGACTACAAAACTGTCTATGTTCATATTGCATGAGCTGACTTGGTGTGTTGGCCTACTTCATTATGCGAAACGTCGTCTAGCATTAAAGAGAAATTTGCAGGCAAGATCGGCCCTTTGTTCCTGCTGCACTGCATGGCGGCTTCTCCACGATCTGTGGCTATGGCTCCGCAAATTGAGCGCCTTAAGAAGAGTTTCTCAGTACCTAGGTAGGCGCTTCCTTGGGAAGTCAGCGATATTGGAAGGAATGAGCTTTAAGTCTCAGGAACTGCGTCCTTGCGGTACACAGCACAGTCCGCTTGTTACTACCATCCTCTCGTGGAGCGCTTCCTTCCTGTTCTTAATCCAAGAGGCGATACAATTACGGTCTATTTTATAGCATCCTATGAGCGAAGTGATATTAGATCTTCATGTATTGCCAATCCCGCCTTTGCGCTTTGGCTCTCTTTTACTCCGCACTGGGCGTCCTCTCCTACCTCAAGCGCCAAGGCACCCTTTCTTTTACCAGTGTAGAAGAGGGGTCCAATAGCTCGTTGACTGCTTTCTGCAATTTCATACATGGTTTCAGAGGGCTGAGCCAATTCATGCTCTCCGGAACCCGGAACACAGTTGGGATTGAATTGGAGACCCTGGCGGACTGCTTCTTAGAATGGGACGCTATCAGTTGGGCCAGCCAGGAGGACAACACCACTTTTGGCCCGACCGCAATATTAAACGTGAAGCTCAGTTTGTCAAGCCTTGATGGAGATGTGGAAGGTCTGCAAATGTGCAGAGGCGCAGCAGAGAAGTTCTTAGGTGATGCAAAGGCTGTGGTATATCAACCTTCCCCTCCGCATACAGACTTGCCATCGTTCCAGCCGCCAGCACAAGGGCCGTTCCAGCAAGGCGAGACATTGCCACGACGCAAACGGCCAACTTTCTTCTACAGTTGGGGCGCGCAAGGGTTTAGTTGGAGGTATCTCGGAAAGAGGACTGGACGGCTCTTCAGACACTTATTGGTGCGTCGTTCTCAGTATCAGTTAGCAAGGCGATTCGTCCGTTGCGTCCAGAAGAGGAATCAAAGCTGGTCGAATAAGTCGAAACTCGTTTCTGTCTGCTGTGACTCTATGCCGGCCCAGAAAATCTCTGAGCAGGCTCCTTTAGCCCCCGAACAGCACAACGATCGATTTCAGCGCGAAGGACTGCTCGACGGAGGACATGATCCAGGACAAGGTCACATCAAAGGCGGAAGTAATAAGAGTTATGAGAATGGCTATCACACTGGACGGGGAAGCCGACGTGTCCAAGCGGCCATTGCGATCCTTGCCGTTTCAACAGCGACCGGCCTTCTATGCATGATGCGCAATGCTAATGTGTACGAACAACTTAAGCGAATGCTCACAGCTAGGCCCGGAGGACACATCAACAACGATGGCTCCCATTCTAATAAGTCAAAAGACAATACAGGACTCAACTCAGCCATAGCTGTCGAAGGAAATGACACGGCGCAGGGTCGAGATGACGCCGGCATCACTATTGACAGCGACACGGCAACGCTGGCGAGCATTCGACGCAGATTCAGCCAATTTGGACATCTTGCAAACGCGCCTCGCCAGAGGATCCAAGATCTGTTCGACTTCGAACCGGTGAAATTCAGAAACAGAGGCAGTACGGCGGCGAGAGTCCCAGTGCTTCCTCGAGCTCCGAATGCGAGCGTGCGAAGCAGCTTCCGAGACGTTCACCCCTCGAACAGACAGGTGACAGTGCATGGTGAAGAGTCCCCAGAGACTAGGGATCGGCCCTCGACTCTACATGCAGCCAACACCTCTCAGAGATACCGTATTGCTCTTGAACACCGAGTTTCGGCCTAGACGACCAAGGCGGCATCAGTAGGCATAGTTTGTCTTCAGTATGTTCGGCACTTTGGAACGATGGTCCATGACAGGAATTGTGTTAGTAATTAATAGGAGCTTGTATCTAATAGCTTCAATAATATCTTCTTGCGCGAGCCATGTGTATGGCAGAATGACATTCTGGGTGAATAGCGAGTGCCAACCCTAGAAGCCTATGCAAGTGGTCAATCCGTGGTCCACTTTACATAGAGACCGTCAACTGGCAGTACTTTATGTACCTGTGGCACATCTCCACACCCGATCAAGCGATTCATTCTATAGGAACAGCTTATGTAGAGTAAGCTCTAGTAAGGTCTTCTACCTTCTATATTTGTTTTGCCTAACATGAACAGTATTACATTACAGGATGGTATTGTTCATGACAGACTTCTTCTAGTCACCCCTACCTGCCTGAGATCGACAACCAGGAGTAGAATAAGCCAGACAGTCTCGCCGGAGGGTAGATGAGTCCGGATTCTGGTTGTCAGTTAGGAGTTTCAGGACCTAGTTGTGGTCAGTATTAGAACAACATCTATCGCGAATGGACAATGCTGATTGATAATCAACATATTCCGCAGTTCAAACACAGGACGAGGACGGGCAATGTTGGTAAGTAATCACTTACCCAGGTATGAGGAGGAAGTCCAGTATGCATATATATATTCACTGGTTGATCCCACTGAGGGACTTGTTGTCCACAGTGGATATCGAGATGATACGATCAATTGATGATCCCGTCAAACCAATTCGCTCATAGGCAACAACCGACCAGCTGAACGCGCTGAGGGTTGAGCGCTACGAGGCTCGTAGGGACGGACGGTGACCAAATGCAGAGGTCAATCAATCATAGTAACGAGTCACGCACGACATGTCGCATAATCTCATCACCAGCAGAAACCGAGTCACACCGAGAGCCGTGCACCACCAGAAATCAAAAGACTCGGAATCAAGAAAGCAGACGGAAGAGGAGAGACAGGAAGAATCCCGACGAAAAAGGCGAAACGAGTATGATCACATCAACACACTCTGTCCAACCAAGCGGAGACCTGGATTTCAGTCGTGTGCTGATTAGGATGTAACGTCTCTTCAAACTCTTGCGCCGAGACTAGGTTGCCCACGTTCCGTTCCGTCAGCGGCACGCGAAACCGATCACGTTGTTGCTGCTTCTTCGTCGTATCGCGCTCCGCCAGGGCAGCAGATATGGAGAATTTGGATAGCGTGTTGCGAATGCGCCGGATGCCGCCGACGGGGAAAGGTGAGGCTCCGCTTTCGCCTCCACCGCCGCCGCCGCCGCCGACCTTGCGTGCTCTCGTTGACTTGTCCGTTCTGCTGGGCGGGCCGGTGGCGGGGTCTAGCGAAGATCTGGATATTTTCCTGTGGGGGTGGTGATTGTGAAGAGGATGAGTAGGAGGAGGGGACTGTCGCGAGTTGGACATGATAGTAGGGATGAGAGGGATGAGGGATATCTGGTGATCGACTCTACCGTTTGGAGGTAGAGCAGAAGGAGCTATGGTGGAAGTAGTGGCAAACATTGATTCTTATTCCAAAGGAAAAACTTTGAAGGATCCTGCTGGAGTAGGTAGAGTGGCGGGAAAAAGAAATGAACATTTGTTCCGGCCATGGATTGGATTATTAGCTATTATATCTACGACCAGGGGAGAGAGCGATGGCGAGATCAAGCTTGCAAGCCTCTCCCGCTCGCGAAGACGGGCTGCCCTGAGACCCCTTTTGCTCGCCGTGGAATGTTCCATTGCAAGGAGGATTGTCAAGAGCTCTTGGCTGGCCAGAGGAGAGGGGAGGGGAGTGGGAAGGGTGGAGGGATTTCCATCAGCAAATTTTCCCCGGATAAATGACGCAGATCACCGGCAGCTGACTTGACTGCAGTGCGTCATCTTGCTTTGACAGCCGGTGATCCTAGCAAATCACTCGCTGCTGCTGTCCACGGTTTGTCCCGGGTCAAAGCGCCGGGTTCGTCTTGTCTGAAGGTTTGTTGTTGTTCTTCGAGGGCTTTCTATTACACCAACACGTTGTCATGGCTTCCTGGGCATCGGGGAGTGAGTGGGCTGGCCAGGTACCGTTCGTCCTCGGTTATGCAGCAGCGTCTTGTTGGCCGGAATGGAAACTATATAATTGGGCTAATCGGGCTGCTGCCAGTTATTGCAGGTTTTACAGCGCTTATAGCGCGTGATGTGATAATATAGCTTAGAAGCCTGTCTTGTCTTGCACGCGACTTGTACCCTCCAGAGTCTAGATGTGCTGCAGCTAAATATGCGCTTCAACATAGATATCTAGGTGTGTGTGTGTGTTCACCGGTGATACGATGTCTTCATGCAGATACTCCCGGATCCTCCATCTTTTCCCCTTCCGTCATCATACGACGTGTCTATCATTTCCCATGAAGATATCCCCACCCCCTGGAGGAAAAATGTATAGTCGTGGGCATGATCTCCAGAGTCGCTATCGCCCGACCCAGGGACCTTCGCACGAGCTTGGACGATGTATTCTCCAGAGACTACCTCTCCGTGTTGCATCTTCTGAGAAGAAGAGGTGAAATCCACCCCGTGCGAAAGCGAAGAGCTCTCACTGTTGTCGGCATTCGCTGGCCAGATGCGGATATATGCATTGTCAGGTTCGGACTCAGGGATGGTCTCTCGGAAACGGTAGATTGCTTTCCTCATTTGCTCTACACTGGTACTAGTAGTACATTCCGTTTTCTCTTCGTAGATGTATTCCTTGGAATATGCCGGGAGAGATGGGTAACGGGGATGAAACGTTGCGGTGCCAGAGATCGATGCTAGGCTATTTTCTTTCTCTGATGGCAGTTCGTTACAGCTCTGCAGTGTGTATACTGTCCGCAAAACCTTCCAGACGCCGTGCAGCGCTCTGAAGATTGCCAGTGACAAGCCCGGGCTGGTGATATTTCGTTCACGGCACAGAGTGAGTCGGAGAGAATGTAGGGTAGTTGCCATCTCGGCCTCAGCTCGTGGAGTCGACAACTTAGTAGTAGCCCTGTGATGTTTATGGAATGGATACCTAGTAGGTACGACTGGTCCACTTCTTCCAGAAGCGTCGCTGTCAGATATCTCCATCCCCCTGCGAGATATTCCCAGATTCCTACTGAAGGACTCCATTAACCCTACATAGTCACTCATTGGAAATTGACCTCGCTGAACCTCTGGATCGGCATGTCGAAGAGAACGCAGACATGCCCTCTCGTCTTCTTGCTTCCGTTTCCTCTCTTCAGGATCTATGGCGAAGAGTCCACGCACACCTCCCTCTCTTTCACCCGGCGCCGCCCAATTCTCCCCCAAACTCCTAGCTTGCATTTCCATGACGCCCCAGTATGGACCACGGTAGAACCCGACAAATCCCAGGTCCGGAATCTCAGAACGCATGCTGCCGCCTCTGTCGAGGATCACGGGGCAAAACGTGTCGCGCTCGGAGTATTCTAGGGTCGAAAGAACACCTGGAGGCAAGAAGGAAAGAGAATCAAACGGGATAAAGCCCGTAGATACCACAATTCCTGCAACATTGTCCAGAATAGTCGGTGGTTGTTGGCTATCTGCGAGACTGACTTCAACCTTCGCCAGGCCAGACGAGGACCGTTGGACGGCACCAACTCGGCCAGTGGTAACTGATATTCTCCCCGAACGGACGAATTCCGCATAGTCATCGCTTATGCCGACCCATGGCGGTCTGTTAATATCGTGCTCCTTCACTTCGCCTCGGCTAGCTTTATCCATCCCGGTCACTGACCGGAAATACTCGGTCGCCTTCTCAGCCTGCACCGGAGAGACGGGCCCGACGGAATATTCCACAGGTCCAGGTGGTCGGCGACCCAGATCATACATGACCAAATCAAGAGGCAGGAGGGAAACGGGTCCTGGTCCTCCTCCTTCTCCAACGGTAGAGCTATCCGCCGCAGGGAGATACATCGGCAGGGTCCAAACGGGCCTCGAGCAAACATGATGCACCTCACATCGGGCCCAGGGGTTCCCAGATGTACGCGAGGAGAACTCTGAAGAGGATAAGTGTAGAGCGAGCGCAGATGCGGCTTCGACTCCTGACATGCTTCCCCCGATCACCACCAGTTTCTTCTTAGCTACAGCGGGTGTATGCTCATCCGCGCCCCCGGGAAGAGGGAGAAAGACATCCGCATCTCGAAGAGCAGAGCTGTGAACACAGTGCACTGTGTCCTTGATATCCGTCAGGCCCGGGATATCCGCGATATGCGGACGCGCGAAGAACCCAGAGGCGACGACCAGGAAGTCAAAATCTTCCCCTTCTTCTTCTTCTCCAGGGTGTTGTTCTTCGCTGCTTCTTGAATAAACAGTCCACCCGCGATCTCCTTCCCTCCGAATAACCCGTGCGACCTTGCGTCCAAGCCTCAAGATGGAAGACGGAAGATACACCTCCACGTACCTTTGTAAATACAAGCCGACCTGCGACGCAGACGGGAACATAGGCACATCCTCATGTGCAAGTCCGAGCGCAGACTCCCACGACAAATCCGAGAACCCAACGGTGAATCGACTGAGGTTCGTCCTCATCAGCGGATTCAGCGTCAGCTGATCCCTACTAGTTCCAATAATATGTTCATCCGTATTAGGCCACGGCCACAAGCCACCCGGTACACACCGCGCCTCAAATATGGCTGCAGAGAATGTGCCCTCAGGAAAGTCCCGTAGTAGAGTTTTGGCCGTTACGAGGCCGGACGGACCGCCTCCTATTGCTGTTACTATCTATCACACGATAATGTAGTAAGGCCAAAAAAAAGAAAGGGGAACGAACCGACCTAGTATTGCGACCTTTCCTGGCTTCATGGTATGTTACGTATAGTCAGACTGGTCATTCGTTCAGCGGTTTGTCCTCATCCGTTTGCTTGGTCCATATTATGTCAAGCTACAATGCTAGCTTGATGGGAAAATGATGAAGAACTCAGTTGTATACAGCGTTGTAGATGAAGTCTGATTGATTACCTAGACGACTAAGAGCTAACTAACTACTGTCCGACGTCCAGGCCAACCGTGCCTGGGCAAGTGACACAAGTCTCATCGAACCCCGCTTCGGTCCCTTCCGTAGGTCTCAAACTTTACCAGGCTAATTGAGCGAGTCTGCATTTCGTTACACGGAAATCTGATGGTTGCTAGCTAGCTCGCTCATTTATTATATATGCCAGAGGCAAAAAAAGAAGTTCTGTATATAGAATATTTAAAAAAAGAACAGGCCCGAGCCGCGGATCGAACGCGGGACCTCTCGCATGCTTGCATAGGGTTGACCCTAAGCGAGAATCATACCACTAGACCACCCGGGCTGAACTGACGGAAGACTGGTGCCTGTTATGTTTTTTGAGCTAGTTTTGGACATTCGCGCTAAAGAGACTGAACGCTGAGAGGGCAAGTCTGCACTTTAGGTAACCTCACCTTCGAGCAGCAAGCTATTCTCATAAGACCCCAGCCATAATTCATCCATTTACAAGTTCCATCCCTACCCAGATACGACCCCCGTGGCAGGACCAGTCAAATTACCTTAGTAATACTGCTGGTGCAATGAGTCCGCTGGCTCAGGCGTCTCAAAACATTCGAGATTATTAATATACACTCGATCACGTGATTACAGAGCTGAGAGCTCCGCAGATCTATTGTCAGAACCTGCACCAAAATTCTCCACTCAGCCGACCTGATTAGTTGGAAAAAAGACAAAACACGTGAAATGGATATAATTGGGTGAAAAAAATACAAAAAACGTGAGTCTAATCATGTGATCTGGAATCAGGTTCCAGCATCTACAGGCTCATGTTTATGATTGCAGGTGCATTTATAATACCCTATTTTGATATGGCTGAGGAAGGTGGTGATAAATTCTGCAGCAATTGTGCTGGATCTCTAAGATTGAGTCATTTTCATGGGTGAAATGGTTGAATTCTCAGGACCTGCTTGCAGTGCCGTTCCTCAGGCAGTGATGCATAGTAGTATTCACTACTCCGTATAGCTCCCATATTTATTCAGATGCTGTGCCAGACTGCAGTATACTCCTTGCCACTCAATACTATTCCCCTCCTACTGATCCCATGTAGGTCCTACTATTTTCATTTTTACCAATGGACGAGGCTGCTCAGCGTCGCACATCTACAGCGGTCATGTCACCCATTGATTATTGATCAATGCTGGGGTCTGGGGGGCGCTGTGCCCCCTGGTATTTCGAACACAGGAAGTGCGCCTGTCTACAGAGGGCCGTACCTTCTGAAAATCCACCTACTGGGTTGCACCTTCCACCAACGCGTCCAAGTGGTCAGGTAGACCACCTGGACAGAATCTTGAGTTCATTTGTAAGTACACCATCCGTCTATGCATCGCCGATCGCTGAAGAGTCCGAAATGATTTCATATGTCCATAACGAGATAACGAAAATGATCGAAAGTGCAAGCAACATCACTGTTGAAGTCGAGAGGGGAACACTCGTAGTCAGAAATCAAGCTGGGTTATCGCTGGCGTCGAACTCTCTGAGAACGCAAAGCCTGGAAGGAAGAGTGGAAATTTTGAGTCAGCAACTTGAAAGGTCGCACCAGGAAATCGAACGATCGAAGCAGGAAACGAACCAGGCAATCGAACATCTGCAGTGTTTGCTCCATCCCCTCGCTAAGTTGCGACACCGATTTCTATCCGCGTTCAAGAGAGACCAGACCGGTCTTGGGTCTCTAAGTGAACGATCGCTTGTTGTTGAGCAGATACCAGGGCCCTTAATCGAACCAGGAAATCGAACGACGGCAGTGTTTATGTAGGGGGTGTATAGCTGGGCCACCTACTTTCTCCCACAAGGCCACAAAGACCAACACAATCCGCTGAGCGCGGATAGGACCCAGATCCTTGCTTAAGTACGCACTGGGGGATCCCGCGCTGTGCTCTATGGCGACTTGGGCGACCTTACAGCACGCCAATCGCTGAGTCAGAGGTGATTGCATACGCCCACAACCGAAAATGATCGAAAGTGCAAGCGACATCAGTGTGGGAGTGGAGAGGGGAACACTTGTCGTTGGAAATCGAGCGGGGTTATCGCTGGCGTCAGACGCTTTGAGAGCACAAAGCCTGCAGGGAAGACTGGAAGTGTTCAGCCAGCGATTTGGTTGAAGACGCCAGTTTGTTACTGGAAGGGTCCCACGGGAAAATTGGACTTGTCATTATAGTCAAAATCGAACCGTTGCGAGGTCAAGTACAGCATGTACAGTCAGCGTTCGTTGAAGTACACGAATACGACTTCAAGGAAGAGAAGAGGGTCAAAAGAGGGCGCAGGAAGGTAAGTTCAGTTATGCATCCCTCGCATCTTCTACCTCTAGTATGAGCTGACCATCTTTCCTCTCTCATTTGAAGGCAATATTTCCTGCCCCCAGGAGCCACCAGACTCAGTCAATACAGTTTAGTTGGGATGATATACTGCACGAGGAAGGCGAGAAAATTGAACAAAGCAGAAACGCCACTTGAGTTACGGTTGGACACATTAAAGGTTAATCATAGAAAACTGTACTCGTACAGAAGTAGATTTTAGATCAGAAAGTCGTGAATGAATGTGCTTTCACGGCTGGATAACTGTCCAAGGTTGTTATCACAGTGCCTTCTCGATCTATCCCTTTCTTCGACGGTCCTCTGGACAATGCGAGTGACCAACTGATGCAACCATACCACTGGTACGCTTGTTGTTCGGCGGAGCTTCCCAGAAGAAAGGCGGCGGGAAGGAGCATTCGATGAGGAAGACGCTGAGGAATCTGGAGAGCTCTGGCCAATTTAAAGTGGCAAGGTCAAGTAAATGCTAATGATGCAATTGCTATCCTTAACGAAATTCTTCACAATTATCATTTCGTATAGCATTAAACTCAATAGTCCAATCGCCACCGCCCAGCAGGAATTCTATTGGAAGAGAAAAAAAAAGGGAAAGAGAAAAGAAAGAAGTAAGAGAACTCCATCCCCTACGAATCCACTCTACGAATTCAGCAGATCCCGCACGCTCATACTAGTTCTCTTTTGTAAGCTGTGTTCATCCATGTGTTCCTCATCTCGAGAATCGGGCGGTGAATTCGCAACGGTAACCCCGCTGATCGAATTCAACGAACCCCTGGAATCCCTGTTCAACATGAGCAGCGCCGCGGAGGCTTCACGGTCCACGTCTGTTTCGCGGTACGATGACTCGCTGTGGATGGGATGCAGGTCTGGAGACGCAGAGACGGGCCAGGCGTGCCGGGAGGAATGAGCGGGGGACTGAGTGGGAAGGAGGGCTGGGCTGGGAAGAACGGAGGGCGCAAATTCAGAGGGCGGACCTGTTCCCGAAGGGACTAGCGTTCGTGGGGAGAAGGCTGGTGAGACGCTGCCGCTTGGTGCCAGCTCTGGTGATGCTGAAGACGACTCTGAGCCGTCTTCTAGGGCAGCCATAAGGCCTGGAGATGTTGGCGAGGGCAGCGATGGTGGGAGAGCAGACGGCATGGATGAATTCTTGATCTTCCCTGTTTTGAGGTCTTTGATGCACTGTTCGAGATAATTGACGTACTCGATACTCGCCTGTGCTGGTCAGTTTTTGGCCATTAAGCCAAGCTACCGGGGGTGCTAAACTACACGAGGGAAGAGGCAAGGGCATACCTGCAAGATCGAGAGCTTGTGCATATCCTGACCATGACAGGCAGGAATCATATTCTTCAACGTTGCAAACTCCTCATTCATTTTGGACCGTCTTCTCCGCTCAATCAAGCTGTGTGCAGTCTTCCTCGCAACCTTCTTTCCGGCCGCATTGGAAGCGGCAGGCTGCTTCTTCTTCGAATTCGACGTTCCCGCCCCGTTGCTCGCGCTCTTCTCACTAGCCACGTTGTTCTTGGCGGTCCCCCGGGTCGCACCGGCCGGCTTTGCGGCTGTCTGCGCCTTGGGCTTCATCTGGATGATCCTTCGTGTTCTGGTGGGTGGTGGAGGGAGATCGAGATCTTCGAGCGGCCGCTTGACACCGACCTGGGAGGTAGAATTGGCCGAGCGTCCCAGAGCAGCAAGACCAGGCGAGGTCGGGGAGACAGGTAGCGATGCGGACGAGCTCTCCGGGGTGGGCGTCTGTCTCTTGGACGGACTGAGAGCTGCGGGAGGCAGCTGGAAGCTGGATTCCATGCCCTCTGCGAAGAAGCGGTCTTTAGCAGTGAGCTCGCCGGACACGGCGGGCGTTGGAGGAAAACGGGAACCGGGCATTGGCATGATGGGAATGTTGCCTTGGTAGATGAAGGTCTGGTCGTGCTGGTAGGTAGATATGCTATATAGTAGGGTACTGGCGGAGCAAGCAATTGCAAAGCTGCGGACACAAGCGTGGGACAGCGTCACACCAACCGCGGGGAGGAGAGAGAGGGAGAAAGAGTCGAATGCACCGAAGTTGTAGATGATCACTTGACGGTAATCGATCACTGTACACTATGTACGACAAGAGCACGGGGTCGACTCGACAGAAACGAGGATGACAGGACACTTCCCTGGGCCGGGGGGGATTGCTTCGAGGAGCAATCTACGAAGGAACAGAGGAGAGGCATGGCTGACCGGGGAGCGGGCGCCATTAATAGCCAGGGCGGGCGAGCGAGCGTGAGTACGAGCAGCGAGTGAGCAGGAAGGCGCTGAAGGCAGCCCTGGAGAGAGACGGAGCACCTTCGGACCATGGCCCTCGGGGCGATCTTCAGGTGTCGCGTGCTTGCGGGCGCACGCCCCGGGGCCCGCGGCGCTCATTGGCGGAGCGCGGGCGCCGCGGGCAGCGCGAGCGGCCAATGGGTGCGGCGCGTGCTCGGCAGGCGCGCTCTGCTTCGACCGGCGCGAGTCCACCTCGGGTCCACCGGGTCTGGGCACGACCGCCTCCCAATCTGCACGGCCGCGAGCTTGCTGCTGAGGGCGGCGATCGCGCCCCTCGCTCGTTGTATTCCAGACAGGAATCCGGGCACGTGGGCGTCCCGGTGCCCTTGCTGTGGGCGTGTGCATTGTCATCCGCTCGTCGCTCGCGGCTGTCCAGTGTCCAGTGTCCAGCGTCCAACAGTGAGCATGCCTCCCTCCTGTACGGCGCAGTAGATAATACTAGTAGTGCGTGGGCTACATCCAGAGTATACGGGCCACGTGCCATCACGCCTATCTCTCTATTCACCACGGTCTTCCCACTCTCTTCCTAGAAAAGCTTGTAACTTACTTATACTGCCGCGAATATCCTCTCCACGAGAATCTGCCCGAAATTCTCCTCTACCGGCGACCCCTGCATCTTCCAGATCCGGTTGCCAGCCCGACTGCTCAACCACAGTCCGTGGTCACTCGGGCTCTCCACATCATCCTCAATCCGGTGTCGATTCCGCCGGTCAACCACACACATACCCCGCGTCCATTGACCCGTGGTTTCAACCCGGATGTCCTGCGGCGCCCCTGAGCTCGCCGTCCAGCGCTCGTCCTCCGCCGTCAACGCGTACCAGACGCACACGGGATCGTGCAGACTGAGCGTCGCCTGGTCTCCCGTGTGTCCCGGGTGCATGGATTCCAGCTTCTTAAACGTGTGTGCCATGAACGCCGCAACCCATTCCGCCAGCGGTGACCCCGCTTCGAGCAGCGGTGTAATCGTGTTCCGGAACAGGCCCCTACTGATACTATGTCGTAGCGTGATGTCGAGCGCAAACAGGCGAAGCGTAAGCTGCCTGCTCAATGTCGGCGGATATGCTGCAAGTCCTGTGTTGGACGGGGGCACCGTGCTTGCGGGCGTTGGCGACGTAAGGGCGAAGACGCGCGCTGCTGCAAATGCATCCGCGTACGAGTTGAACTCGCTGGTTGGCGTGACCTAAGGCTGTCGTAAGCTATGTAGACCGCCAGATATAGGTGGCTGGTTCAACCTACATTCCCTGGTTCATCCACGGCCCCTCCCATAACCACCACCTCCTTTACGCGCAGAAAGGCCTCTGCGTCCTCCGCAGCCGCCAACGCCAGGTTTGTCTGCGGACCCACCGCCACAATAGTCACTGTATCCGGCTCGTTCTCCCGCAGGATGCGGAGAATTTCCTGATGCGCGGGACGCGTCGAAGGAATGTAAGACGGACGGTCATCTCCCGTTAGGACTGCTTCGATGTGCTGCGGGTTGGCTGACGGGTCGAAGAGATGCTTCCAGGTCTCGCTAGGCGTAAAATGAGGATGCTGCTTGCGACCGTCAGAGTGAATGGTACCAGGGATACTCTACGCAGTGATCTGCTATGTCTGGACACACCGTCTCATGGATTCCGCCTAGCCCGTCCTTTCCGTCTGTCACAGCGAAGTCAACCACCACAATCCAAGATGCCAGCGGCGCCGTGTACTTACGAAAATAGTCCCCCAGCATCTTCTGATCCTCGAGAGGATCATCTGCACCGACCGCTACGACGGGCCGGAAGGCGCGCAGAGCGCCGAATCCCACTGGTAGCCCGCGTTGTCGGCGCCATTGCATCTCGCGCTCAACGATGTGGAACATGGAGACGACATTGCGAAGGCAGCTGGAACAAAAGAAAAGAAGAAAGTTGACACGTTAGCTGCGTGGTCTGTAGAATGTAAACTGGACAAAGCGTACTCACCTTCTTACTTCGATGTTTCCAAAAGTCAATGATATCAACAACACTTCTACCTCTTCCTCCTTCGCTGACAAAGCGAGTAGAATCGCAAGGACGTCATCGATGCCCTGTGCAGATGCGTCAGTATGCCCGCTAATAGCGTAAACAGAAACGAGAAAAGGAATTTGAAAATGCTGCCTCCACTAGATTTGGAGCTTTGGATCGATCCATGGGCAGGAAAGAGCCGGCAGATAAGGACGTACCGGGTCGGTGTCGATGATAATCTTCTTCGGAGGCATAGATGACGGACCAGCTTGTCAATTGAGTATACAAGAGTATCCGATCGACCTGTTCCTGTTACAGCTACCGTGAGGAAGATTATCGTGAGAAGTGGGGCAATAATCGGAGAGAAGAAGAAAAAAAAAAGAAAAGTAGGGTGTTGGACGGTTGTCTATCATCATATCTCTGCCGCGCGATAGAGTGTGGGGCACATCGGGCGTGTTAGCCTCGAAGCTGCACAGAAACAGTTCAAACCCTCAGCGCAATGCAGCTAAGCTTTCAGAATAATACATTGAAACTTGTATGGATAGTGGTCCACTTTAATGATAGCGTAGTCCATTTGCCAATAAGCGCAGTCCCAGTGTCATTCCATCCGCATTCTCTCGAAATCATACTAGCAAATGTCGCTTTGTGGGGTCAAGGTCCTATAGTGCGGGACAGATCTCCGACTACTGTAACATTGGAAGCGCCTAGACTCCCTCAGGTGTTTGCCCGGAAAGATTTCCTCGTCATGTAATTATGCACCTCCGCTCAGGAGCTCCAGACCAGCAGCGATCAACACGACGGTCGTCGGCAGTCCAGCGTGCCTAGCAGATGTGCGAGAAGTATGCAAGTGCTCAGTTTTTGAAGAGCAATTGCTTCAAAGATCATGCCCTTCGCCTTTGGTGGCGACTCTGTAAAAGCTCTTCCCTATATTATAGACCCAGGCACGGTATTCCATCCATCAACGGCGCATTGACACCATGCAATTGGCCAGGTGGCATCTTCAACTGAACATTGCCTAGGGAGGTACGGTGAGAACATACCAGTCCAGTTTGTACACCTGTCCAGGGGCATGCTCAAGTCGCGATCTGATAACCCAGCACTCGCACTCGGGCTCGGACTCGGCACTGACCTCTCTCTGGTTGGAAAGGAGGCTACGCACGTTGATCCTCGACCCTTCACATAACAGGCGTACGGCAGCAGTATTGGAATTGCGCGTAGAAAGGCCTGAGCGCTCTGCACAGAAAGATCTCCAGGCAGAACATCGACCACCCTGACATGTCAACTATTCACCTCACTCATGGATGGGAAGTTCCCTCCTTCATAGGTGGAAGTAGTTGCCACACGCAGCGCACGGTGGACCGATCCGAGACGCCCGATCTCGGTCGGCCTGCATATCTGTCATCCAACATGCCATCCACGCCCAGGCGGGCTAATGCGACCCAAGATGTAACTGAGGCCGAAAGGGAAGGGGTGGAGGGGGGGACTTGGTAATGAGTGGTGATGCAACTCCCTCCTGGTGGGAGGAGCAGCTGGGCAACCAAGGGCGTTGTTGTATTACCAGTACGTACAGTAGTAAGAAATAGCTGTCTTAGGTAATTCACTCAACTCTGCATAGCCTCTTCACTTCCCCTTCCCCATCTCAACCTCACTTGAATCTCTTCTTGCTCCCTTCCTCCTTTCTCCCACTCTTTTAGCCCGTCTCATGGCTTTGCTCTTTTTCACATAGTACTGGCAAGTCACATCGCATTGTCAAATCCTGTGCTTTCTGTGTTTCTTCTAGTGCACACTTCTAGTACTCTCTCCTGATGCGTCTTCTCTTTCCCTTCCTTGCGCGTAACCCAGCTCCTTGACCCTGCCAGATTTGCTGGCTCAGTCAAAGACATCAACATCCCAATTCAGATCACTACACCAGTTTTCAAGGAATATTCAGTGTCTATCTGTCTGCCTGAGGGATCCTGCTACTGGAATTTACACTCAACTCGCAGTTGAGCTGTCTGCTCACAGGGCCATCTGGCCTTCTCATTCCGTCGCATTCTTCCTCTCGCACCAGCAACCATCTGTGACTCTGCCTCCAGTCTGAATTTTGGTGTCAATGATTTGAACAGAAACCCTAAATACCTTGCGACACATTGCTGCCCTCATTGACACAACCACTCGATCTCGATTTTCCAGTTCAATTACATTGGTTCTTAGTCTTCGCTTCTCCGCCTTCGTACAACCGACATCTACCTTGCAGCCTGCGTCGCATTCCCAAATAACCCGGTATAGGGCAAACTTAGAAAGGTATACACCATCACCGCCTTTTTCAGATTGCCTCCCTACGTTTGTTTGTCATCTGACGTAGGGATCGCATTCAACTTGACACTGGCTGACTCCTGTCGAATAGTTTTCAAGCGATAATGAACCCGTACCTTAGTTGGGCGATTGTGGTCGCTGTTGCAGGGAGTTTAGGCTTATACTACAACGGCAGTTCCAAGTCTAAGGCTACAACGCCCGCTAAACCGATCGCGGAGAAGACAGAAACTGCGCCAAGCGCAAAAAAGCAAAAGCGGAAAAACAAGAAGGCTCCCGAATCTTCACTAGCCTCAATCAAGGCGGAAAGTGTTGAGAAGTCAGAGCCTCAGCTGAAGATCGACGAAGCTGATGAGCCCGATGAGGAGATCGACAGGAATGAACTTGCGAAGCGCTTTACTGCGGTGAAGACTGGGGCCTTGTTGCCATCGGACGGAAGGGCCGGTAAACCTCAAAAAAGGAACAAGAAGAACAAGAAAGCTTCCGCTGCCGCCAGCTCGACCCCCGGTGGTAGCAGTGAGCGCTCCGCATCCCGCGTCTCTACTCGCGCCTCCTCTACCACGGGTGCCGATGCGGATGATGACCTCTCCCCAGTCGGGTCTCCCATGGTGAACGCGACCTCTTCTAGCGCGGGATATGTCTCTGACATGCTTGAAACGCCGGCGCCAGGGGCTTCTGTACTCCGAATCACCGGGTCTTTCGAGTCGGAGCCAACTAAGCAGAAGAAGCAGTCTTCCAAACCTGTCGAATCCAAGAAACAGCGGCAGCAGCGTCTCAAGAATGAGGAGCGCAAGCGTCAGGTCCAGGAGGCCGAACAGGAAAGACAAAAATTGCTTGAGAAGCAGCTCCATGCGGCTAGGGAGGCAGAACGTCGCGAGGCAGCTAAAAACAAGCCTGCTCCTACCACCAACGCCTGGGCAGCCAAGGAAGTTAAAAGTAACGGAACCGATACCCCGAAGGCCGCCCCGAGTGCAAAATTGAGCTTGCTGGACACATTCGACGAGCAGACCCCATCTTCCAAGTCCAACCCGGATGTGACTGGCTCTTCTCCTGCTCCGAAGGAGTGGGACGAGCCCATTCCCTCTGAGGAGGAACAGATGCGGATGCTCGGTGTGAGCGGCGAGACTGAGTGGACCACCGTGTCAAATAAGAAGATAAAGAAGAAGGGCGGCAAGGGTGATGACAGCGTTAGCGAATCCGAGAATGCACCCGGCCCCATTACTCCCCTGCCGGCAGAGCCCAAACCGGTCGAGCCCAAAGTCACAGTCCAGCAAACATACATTCCGGATATCCTCCGCTCTAAGGAGAAGGGCCATCCTTTGGATTCCGACTGGGTTGCCTGAAACAACTCGGCTCCCAGTTATCCTCCAAGAAATCCACAGTACCGGGGTCTCTTAGCCTCCTCTATTCGGAGAGCCTAACTTCTTGTCGTCCTGTCTCTACCGTCTTCAGTTCGTGGCTGTTGCATTGCAGCTTCCAATCTTGACAAAAGCATTTCTCAACGAAGAGCGTGACGATCTTGCTACGCGGAAGGCGTGATCGAGTGAGTCTTTTATCGAAAACATGATACCAAAATTGATGTTTCTGATTGAATTTTTACCAAAAACAGTGTTTCTGTTTCCTTTCTCATCTTTGCATCGTCAACATCATCACTAAAAGTGGACAATTTGATTCCCAGTTCCTACCCGAATTCCAATGTAGTATCAGCCTTTGACTTCCAGGCTACGGTCTTGTACTTTGCTTGTGTCATTATTCTCTTCTCTTTCATTTGCGCTTTTTTTTTCTTTCTCTTTTCTTTTTCTTCTTTTTCTCGTCATCTATTGAGTCTGTCGGGGGTTGTAATAACTGGAGTTGCTACCAGAAGCGGCGGGTAATTGCTGGTGGTTCAAAGTCTACGGATGTGCATATGCTTTCAGCTTGAATGGCTACGTCAGGACCTTGGATTCAGTGATCAGCACATTGAAATTCTATTGTACTATCTTTCCT
The DNA here is from genome assembly GCA_002242795.1 of Byssochlamys sp. BYSS01. Taxonomy (NCBI): domain Eukaryota; kingdom Fungi; phylum Ascomycota; class Eurotiomycetes; order Eurotiales; family Thermoascaceae; genus Paecilomyces; species Byssochlamys sp. BYSS01. Next base: position 255,814 of record NIXA01000016.1, read on the forward strand.
TTTATGTTCCTTTTTATGTAGGATGGCACTCTGTTGTGGCTCTTTCTCATTCTGCTGTGTGTTCTGGAATGGGTGGGTGGCAATGAGGGGATCCTATTTTCAGCGCTGTTTTCTTTCCATGTACGATATCTAGGCAACAAAATGCAGGTTGACCATTAAATGCAGTGAATGGGGATATGTGCATGATTGAATTGGTGTCAGTGTGAAGCTGTACCTGCAATATGTCACTGAAGATCTGCATCGGCGGGGAGTAGCAGTATGGTATGGTAAACAGTGGTATCAAGGCGGTATGGGCGATCAGCAGACGACATCCATCATAATACATACTTGTCAACATTTTGGAAGGGCATCATCATCTTTCTGCGGATTCCCCTCCGCTGCGCCCCCCCTCCTTCTCCCTTCTCACTCTGTCTCTCTGACCTTTCCTACTCTCTGTTCCTTTTCTCTTCTCTCCTTTTAGTTCAGTCACTCCATCTACCCCTCGCGACCTCTCCGTGAACTTCCGTCCTCAAACAATACAGCCATGGCACAAATCCGCGGCACGGCGGGCTACAACCTCGGCCACCAAAACCCGTTCGGCAGACCTGGCGGCGTCGATGCCACCGGAGATCCCAGCCCTTTGGATGCGATTCGGGAGCAGACTAGTAAGATTGAGGACTTGCTAGATACAGTTTCAGATCCTATTAAACCGTATGTCATTTCTCGTCAATTTGCTGGTGGGAGTTGTTTGAGTTCCGGGGTGATTTGAGATTGCGAACAAGCATGATTGGATGGAGAGAACGAGGGGCTCAGTGTTCATGAGTACGTGGCTGACACCGGCTGTGGTTGAACAGATATTTACCCACTATTGGCCGCTTCTTGATTGTGGTTACTTTCATCGAGGATTCGTTGCGCATTGTCACTCAATGGAGTGACCAGCTTCTGTATCTTCAGGACTGGCAGAAAAGTAAGCATTGTTTAAACAACTTGCCTCTTAGGCATGGAATGAGGCTTTTTGCGAAAGAGAGAATAATATTCCTAACAAAGCTGCTTTTCTACAAGTACCATGGGGAATCTCACACCTGTTCCTAATCGCGAACGTCATCACCATGTCCTCGTGTTCGTTTCTAGTCATCGCCCGCAAACACACCGAGTACGCCGTCGCCGGTCTCCTCGGCGTCGTAGTCACCCAGGCAATCGGGTACGGCCTGATCTTCGACGTGAACTTCTTCCTGCGCAATCTGAGCGTCGTCGGCGGGCTGCTGATGGTCGTTTCCGACTCGTGGGTCCGCAAGCGGTTCGTCCCCGCGGGCCTGCCCCAGATCGACGAGAGGGATCGCAAGATGTACGTCCAGCTTGCGGGCCGTGTGCTGCTCATCTTCCTGTTCATCGGGTTCGTGTTCTCTGGCAAGTGGAGCTTCTGGCGTGTGCTGGTTAGTTTGGTCGGGCTCGTGGCGTCTGTTATGGTGGTCGTGGGGTTCAAGGCCAAGTATTCGGCTATCCTTCTGGTCGTCCTCTTGAGTATCTTCAACGTGCTCGTGAATAATTTCTGGACTGTATGTTTTGCTTTCCACTGGAAAACCTCGCTTTCCTTGTCAAATTATTTGTCGCTTATACGGTCGTGGCTGACTGCCCTGCAGCTCCATCCTCATCATGCCCATAGGGACTTTGCGAAGTACGATTTCTTCCAGATTCTATCCATTGTGTAAGCTTTCCACGGCAGCCTTACGCCATATGATTCCCTCGGTACTTTGCTTTACTAACTTCTATCTCAGAGGAGGTCTACTCCTCCTCATCAACATGGGTCCCGGCCAGTTAAGCGTCGACGAGAAGAAGAAGGTATACTAGGCAAAAGAGAGAGAAAAAAAAAAGACAACCAAAGGGAAAAAGTACAAGAAAAACCACGACAAAAACTCCTCCAAAAAAACAAGCAAGTCTTCTGCGAAAATTGTCAACATTATCTTTTCTCTACCTTTCTCTCCATCTAACCCCCCTCTCTTCTGTCCACCATCCCCAGGAGTCATGATTTTTATTTTGGAATCTGGGCATGTGCCATTTTGTTACTTGTACGCAATCCAATAGAAGTGAAAAGAAAAAGGTGTCATCTATCATGAGACTAAATCACTCCGTGTGACGATCTCCTTACGGAGTCCGGGCAAAAAAAAAGGACCACGAACGAATCAAGCCAGTCTGCATTCTATCCTATTAATCTATTTTCTTGATCTACCTCGGAACCCGTCCGGTTGCTGTAACCCTGTACGGCTAGAGAAGGTAGCACGACAATTAATTAGAAGAAGCCAAAAGAAGAGCTAAAACAGAGTAGCCCAGATTAGCCAAAAAAGACTGAATACGAGTACAGTAATGTATATAATAATAATTATTCGCCCGAAAGTGCCAACCAGTGACTTCTACCTAAATGTAGCCCTGTCCCAAACCGCGAACTTTTGTCAGGAGAGAGCAGCATTTCAGAGCATTATTTTTGGCTTTCGTCATTTCCATTTTTAACAGCCTCTCTCCGTCGTCGTCGTCGTAGGAAGAAAGAAAGTCGAGCGCTGCACAACACGCCAATAACCGAGACAGGACTCATCCGAAGAAATAAAAAGAAAACGCTATGCCAGTAGAACGCTTTCAAGAGGCTCATACTCCAAGTTCAGGAGTATTTGAAAGGAACCATGAAAATAACCCGAAAAAGGAAGAACGCCTAGAAACACCACGCTTGCAAAATACTCCAAGATGGAGCCGGCTCCGGGGCCGAGAAAAGGAGGAGCCGAAGACAATTTTAGCGGAGGCATAAAAACAAAAGGAGACAAAGGAAATATCGTGTCCGTAACCGCCGTTCTGACAGATAGAGGTGCTATAGGGAAAGAAAGTGAGCCCGAAAGAACGATTTTGAGAAGCTATACAGAACCCAGACTCCAAATGCTTTCATGCAGGCCAAAAGATAGACAAGTAAAAGGAAACTCATGCGGAGAGAGTATTTTCAAAAGTCAATACTCCAACGAGCAGGATGGATAGGATGCGGGCTGTCAAGATGGCCGACAGCAATGTCATGGAAGCTGTTGTCGTTGATTTCCAAGTGAAGTAGTTGCACATTCTTGCTGTTGCTCCTTTGAGGAACATCGCGGATCCCATCTGAAAATAGCGAGTGGTAATCAATCAATCCGCTGTATTGAGTGAATTTACGTGAATGGTCTCGGGATGGTGGAGTCTCAGGGCGGTTATCATAATTGCTTGAACCTCCATACTTCAATCGTTGTTCTTTAGACAGCGTGACTGTCTCCCACGAGGAAGTAGGGCTTCCATGAGATGCGTGGGAGAAGCTCTTGGATCCGACACGTAAGGCGGCAGAGGGGCGACGAGGCAGTCGCAAATCGCCTTCAGAAGAACTCGAAGTGTCATAAAGCTCATCTGAAAGGATAATAGGGGGGGGTCTAAGTTTCTTCATTGAACGGACACCAGGATTGGGAAGGTGAGAGATAGTATGTCTTTGTGGTGATGGTGTCAACCGGCGACGAAGACTTCCGTCTTCCAATTCATGGGAGATGTCGGGTACGTCTTCGACAAACTGGTAGCGAAGGTTATCCTGAGCCCTCCGTCGTGGAGGTTCTCGGATGGACGTAGTGGACTTCTCCTTCCCAGCCATGACCTTGGCGCTGGGTGGTGGTTGAAGCATCCACTTCACTTCAGCTCGACTCTTCGGGCCACTGACGACAGGGGGGTGAAGGTCGTTGACCGGAGCTGCCTTGGGGATGTGGTAATTGTTGGAAGTGTCTGTATCAGCCCTAGCACGACCAGATATGCCAACAGATGAGCCTTTTAAGTTTTGACCCCACAACGGTTCATCCTCTCGCTGGTAACGCATCCAATGCCATCCATGAGGACCCTTTTCCGTTTCACAGGATGACTCATCCTCGCTAGAAGAAGATCCAGGACACTCCCGTTCGGCCCTATGACGCCTCCTTCTAGCTGGAGGTCCTGGGCCAAGGCATATCTCTTCTTCCCATCCCGGATTGGTGCTGAAGGGAGTGGGTTGTGGAAAAGCCCGCGGTTGGTCGGTAACAAGAGCCTCAGTCTTCGCCTTCTCTTTCTGAGTACGAAAGGCTTCCTTCTTGCGCTTGTGGCGGTCCGTAGCACTAGCGCACGGAGTGCAAGTGAGATAATAGAAAACGGCGGACTGAGCACCTCTGTACAACCACATGTTGTTTCTCGGGAACCCACGCAAGTGGGCAGATACGAAGGCGGTAAGAGTACTGAACAGCATTAGTCAGGCGCGTAAGTTACTTATGGCGTCGATTGACTTACGAAAAGCTCGGAGGATAGCGGCTCGCCTGAGCTGCAAGATAGACTGGGGGGGAAAGCAGGTCTTGCGATTATGACGAGATCGTTAAGGAAAATAGTACTAGCCAAAGAGATGGCCCCCAATTCCTAAGATTCAGCTCTTCCTTACCACGACAGAGCCGCCCGTACAAAGGAGATCCAGCTCAGAGACGAAGCTCCGACCAGATCTAGAGGCGCTGCAAACCGCCGGGTTAGAGAGGTTCCTGAGAGAGAAATCGGTTAACTGAGAGTAACCGGTCAGCCATTCGTTTCGTTTGTTGGGTTTGCTCTACTCACGCGCGCATGTAAGCAACCGAATCAAGAACAGTCCTCGAAGAGAAAAAAGATATCTTGAAGACGTCGGACAAAGAGGGAGAGACACGACCCCGAGAGAAGGCTGGAAGGGGAGCTTTCCAGTGAGCTAAGGAGCTCCTTCTTTGTCTCCCCTCCGTAGATATGGCTTCGCTCAAGATCTCGGGATGGTGACCACGAAGAGCGGAAGGCCCGGCTCGAACAAGGCGAAGCTTTAGGGAAATCCGTAAACTGAGCGTGGTAACGCCTCGAAGCTGCCTGGCGAACTCCTTGAAATAACAGTCAGTCCGACGATGGTTCCGTTGGCGTTTAAACGGGGGTTGAGTGTCTCTCACAGTGCTATCGTACTATGCCTGTGGAGCCCAATCACACAGGATAGGAATAAGAAAGCCAACTTCGGACAATGACTGGCACGGCAGCGCCGTTTCGAAGCGACTGGCGGAGGGGAGGGGTCGTCCGGCGACCCAGACCGCTGGATCCGGCACCTCGTCAAAATTGGAATTAAGCAGAATATATATGTGTGCTCCACAGAAGAGAACTTCTGTTTCCCTCGTCAAAGATGAATCGAGGCAGCATGTATAGCGGAATCAATTGGACCTTCGTGGCGGTAGCGAGAGAGTGGAGGAAAGGAGGAGTTAGACGACAAGCGTTCAAAGAAGGGGACAGCTTCCAAGGTTTCAGGAGGACATTAGTACTAGGCACCCGTGGCTTGAAAGGACGTAATATTACAGATATTACATTGGTTACCACGGCGGACACGCCTGATGCGGGCGCGTATGTGTAAAAGACGGTATGGGTGGTGGAGATAAGATTGGCTAGTGCAATGCGCCACCTGGGGGAGCAGCCACAGAGAACCACCAAAAGCCACTCCGTAGCCGCCGTGGCATCCAATCACCGCTGCGATTTGGGTCCATCGATCGCCTAAAGCCGCCAACTCGGAAGCTTAGGTCAACCGCGACCCCACTTGGCAGGCACTCTAGATCGCTCTTTGCATCGCCATTGGACACGGGGTATTCGCATCGGAGAATGAACGGAACCTTGGAAACTAACCTTCATTGCTTGCATTCACGATTGAAGATTAAATTACATTGAGGACTATCTACAATTATGTTGAACAAGGTGCACTCTATGACAGATGTTACGGAAAATATAAGCATTGATTATAACGCTGGAGCGGAGGCGCATACTAGCATCGATTCGATGGCGGAAGTGACAATAAAAGACATGGCAAAGAAAGGCTTACCTAGGCACCTACCAAACCAAAGTCGACACAAAAATCAAGCCTGTGGAAACCCAATGAACCGTCTTCAGAAATTCAACTGCCGCCTCGGCAATAATAGCATCATTGTTTGGAAATTCGCCGTTGATTTGAATTCGGAAAAGTCGCTTGTCAGGATCCAAAGGCGCGTCAGGCGCGAAAGTCACTTCGCGACGTTCTAGCATCTCTTGAACGAGAGTAATGAAGGCCCTAGGAGTTGGGAGCGGGCGGTCTCGAGGACCGAAGTCGAAAATGACGTTGATACGGTCGGTAGGTGTCTGACCTTGATTGCGACGAGCGACAGGGGTTCTCGCACCCCGGGTTGTGCCCGTGTTCCTATTACCTCGACCACGGGAATTGTTGTTAGTATTAGCATTAGAACGAACGTTACCTGCATTTGTATTTGAATTACGGCGGGCACGTGTGTTTACATTTGCATTTGTATTGGTGTTGTTAATAGAATTCTGAGGAGGATCGCGGCGTGCTCGGGTGCTGGCTCGAGTCACACGTCTACCGGCAGCGTCGTCGCGGCCCCCAGCAGGGTCTCCTGAGCCTGAGGAAGATGGAGCAGTGGAGGGCATCTTGGCTTTATAATTCGAAGAAGAATGAATCGAGGAGGACCGATAATGAATAATTACTAGCAGATTGATGGGGAAGAAAGTAGGACACGAAGAGCGAAGGAACAAGTATTTATATTTCGATGAGATGCTCTTTCTACGGAAGAACCCCCTTCTCTTTTCTTTAGGCATAGTTAGGGCTCGAAAAGGTACGCCATGAGAGGTGCAGAATATTGGCGAGGAAAAGGCACTCGATGAAAATTCCCATCTGCCTTTGCTGGCCATTGTCTTTGGTCCTTTGTGGACGGGTCTTAGGTGGGCTCTACCGGGTAGATCCTACAAAGAGTGATGGCAGTAATATTCTTTGGCCAGTCTCAGCATTGTTGTCGATTGTCTAATCGTATTAGATAGAAATAAAGGGAGCACCGGTACAGTCTTTGTAAGTAAGGAAGGATAGAAGATTTACCAGATGCTAGATCCTTGATGCCGTAGGCGGCTACGGAATGTAATGACCATTAAATCAGGTAGTACCCCATTGTTGATTTACATATCCTGTCAAGATTGTGGAGCTTATCACCATGAAGATTTATTTCCACATTCACAACAGAAACAGAAGTATGTAAAAACGATATTTTTTCTAAGATCAAAAGACATTCATATTCGTCCTGGAATTATTCCCATATACGGATGGCGGGGTGTCACGTGCAGAAAACACCTGGTAGGAGAGATGCAGGCGTTCCAAGACAGGATAGACTGAGGTGCTCTTTAGGGAGAAGCGAAATAGCACCAGATCGAGATATCCGTCAGGGGTCTGTGATATTATCCCAGAACCTTCAACACGCGAAAATGTGGATTGCCGGTCAATTCATTTGAATGACGGCATGCGCCGATCCTTCTCAACAATAGTAGTTGCTATCCCAGAAACACTTGCTCCTATCCGTGAAAATGAAGATTTGGTAAGAGTAGATAGGGTCCTTGGCGCCCGTTTCACGATATATGTTAGTCAAATGGCGTGGACCTCTTCAGTGTTTCCGTGACGAAACCGACTGTTCACACATTCTTTGTGCCCTGAATCACTTCGCCTTTTACGTTTGTCCAGTCGATATCGTTATCAATAGCTTCGTCCACCTCGCCACACACAACCACATTGTCACCTCGGATTAAGTACAAGCCATGCTCGATCTCGGAGCTTGGTTCGGGGTCATCGAGAGTTCGAATTATTCGCTCAATTGTATTGGTAAGGACAAGATTTGTGAGCTGATCTGTTGATAAGAGCGTGCCCAGAAGGGTGCGGCCATCAACGGTCAGAATTAGCACCTTCTCTACCAATGGCGCCCAGAGGTTAGCAGGGTCGATACCTATCGCAGCTTGGACGAAAACAGTGGGCAGGCAGAAAGAAAATTAGACAAAACTCACTATTTACATAAGAGTGAAGGGACATGGCGAGCTCCGAAGAACCTAAACCCTGAGCGTAGGGTAAATAGCCGGTCGCTTTGTGCTAACCGACTAAAGCTCTAATCGCGTACAAAGCGAGTCGCTCGCGAGGGCTTTTGCCTTCTGATCCCGGCAACGCGGCGCGGACTCCAGAAGGAAGAGCTAGTCGGGCGAAAATGTTTGGACTCCCGGCCCTCCGTTCCTCAATGCCCGTATCCGTATCAATTGATAAAAGAAACCCTCTTGATTCAGCTTCAGCGAATGTGAGAGAATATCCTGGCCGATTTGTCTCCGTTGACGCAAATGCTCGGGGGCGCCAATCGTATCAACAAACTAGCGAGTCCTAAGACCTCTACTCAGGTTTGACCAGAAAGTCACTGGGAGGCAAAAGGAACCGTCTAGGGTATAAATACCAAAGCCAGGCAGCACTTTGCTAGCGAGATAGTTTTGCGCGCCCAGTCCTTGGTGCGAGCCTCAGCTACCTCGGATTCCTATTTGAACAGGAGGCGGCAGAATTGAAGTCACATGATCACCATTACGCCGGCTCGTTACAATTACTTGGGTACGGCGAAGAGAAAGAGTTGAAGACCTAACTGATAATAATACACTACCTAGGTAGGTACCTACTAGGCTCTAGGCACTGGCTTCCACATCCCAGTCTATGCAGGACCCAGGCAAGGTTGCAGGTGAATACAATTTGCTATTCATTCCTTAGTTTCTACTCTAAGAGCATTGATATTTCTTATCAACAGCACACCAGTGATCGTACTGAAACAGTTCATTTCTATCCACATAATAACGAACATACTGAGTGGGTATAACAGATCTCACACGACACGGCACTACACCACGAGCGATTAGAACTGTAAGAAGGATACGCTGGCAATTTTGGACTTACCAGGTTGCCTTGACGATATGGACAGACATGCGAAGACAGATGCCACATTTGAATGATTAACAGTCATTCAGCCGCTCAAAGCGCTCAGATTCAACGGCACGCTACTGCCACGTCCGGCTCGATATTTCCTGACACCACCTGAGAAGGGTCGAGGCTTCGACAGCAACGATTCGCCCTGAAACTTGAACCTGTTGTCGTCTATGCGGACAGTCCCAGGCGTTGCCGTCGCTCGGTGACTCAACACCGAAGACGACCCACCGTTGCTGAGAGTGTAAGCGCTCGGATCCAGTCTCTGACGGTCCGGCTGGGTGCTAGTATAATAGCTACTGGTGGACGTGACCGTACTCGCTGTAGTGGCGTAGGAAGAGGGGCGAGACGCTGGCTCACTAGGAGGAGCAACAGGGGGGGGTGGCGGAGGTGCTGCTGGAGCAGCGGAGGATGGTGCGGGTGGCGCCGGTGGTAGTGGGGGAGGAGATGAGGGAGCGTGATTATTGTTACCAAAGGCATTTCTGGCAGCCTGAACTGCTATCGAAGCAGCAGCAACTCCATTGGAATATGATGGAGCCGCTGCTGGGGCCGGAGGTAGAGGCGGCGTTGATCGCACAGGAGCTGGAGGTGGTCGGGGAGCAGACGAGGAAAGAGGTGGAGGAGGAGCAGCTGGGCTAGTAGAAGGCGGTGGTGGAGGAGCTGGAGTTGAGGGTTTCCTAGAGGTCAAAGGAGGCGGCGGAGGCTTTACCAATCCCGGAACAGGAGGTTGCGGACGAGAAGGTGGTGAATCCTGAAACGTCTTCGTCGACGTAGTTGACACCGGTCTCGAGGCTGGTCTCAAAGGCGTTTTTCGAAGGTTCGCGAGAATCGGATTGACTGGAGGAGAAGGGGATTCTGTAGACGGTGGTTGTGGAGGAGGGCGCGCCATTGGTGGCTTCGGGGCTGCCGGTGGCTTTGGAGCGGACACGGCCGGAGGTCTCGGTCTTATGCTCTCAGAATCTGAAAGGTATGGCGAATCTCGATTGGCTCCTGTATCAACACCGCCGCCCCGACTACGCAACTTCGGCATCCCGCCCGCAAAGAGCCCTCCCAATTGCGGAGCTGCGGGAGCACTGGCCCTGTGTTCAGATCCATGATATCCTTCACTATTGCTTCTCAGTCGGTTCGCAGCTGGCCCGGTAGGAACTGGAGGTGCAAGACCAGATGGAGGCTTATTGATGGTAGGAACAGGAGGTGCACCGCCGACTGGCGGGCCAGACGCCTTGCTACCCTCATTGGAGATAATCGGTGCAGACCTGTCGTTGGTCACAGCCTTTTTCAAGCGGGTTCCTTTGGTGATATCAGATAATAGTGCGCCCTGGCATGACAGTTAGCAGTTAGCGGTCCACGATCCGCAAAGGCAGTACCCGCCGTGGGAGAGGATAATAAGGAACGGTCACACTCACTCGGCCTTTCGCTGCTGCGTTCGAAGGCCTGCCGGGAAGGTTTCCTGGAGGCGGAGGGGGAGGGCCTCCCATTCCACCTGGTGGGGGAGGTGGCGGCGGAAGAAAACCCCCCATTCCACCTGGAGGAGGCGGCGGAGGAGGAGGAGGAGGAGGCATGGTGTCAGAATGGATACTTAGGCGATAAGATTCTTGAGGTCAAGACCAATAAGTTGTCTGTGAAAGTAGAGAGAGTATACGGATAATAAGAAATTCAGTCACCCGCAGTGAGGTGAATCATCTGGCTCCGACAGCGACTAGGCGATGTCGTTTGATGGAGCTCACATGGGAATTGTTGTACAGGAGAGAGTGGTAGAGGTATCATCGCAATCAGGACAAGACGGCTGTTGTGGCGGTGTTGGAGCAGGCGGCAGAATTGCCAAATGCGGTGAGCCGCGCGCTTAACAGGCAGAACAAATGCGCAAATGCGCTAAGGAGCACTGCGATAATATCACAGCACTGGCAGACTCGACGACCATGAAAGGCATTGCCTTCAGAGGACAGAATAGTCCACGTTCCACCGGACTCGTCTGTCGCTGCTGCCCGTTCTCGACCACCCCGGCTGCACATCGCATACCTTTCGTGGGACAGCATGTACCGATCAGTCGGTCGAATCGAACCGTTAATTTGAATGCATTGCGACCGAAGAGGACTCCAACATCGCCATTGACAAGTTCACAGCTTATTTCCCGGCCATTTGCCTCTAGGAAATCCAGCTCACACAACTATAATGACTTAGTGGCTGCCGTACAGCAAGTCGATCACCAATCAACGCTAATTCACAATTCCGATTCTGTCCCTTCCAACGAATCCGTGGTCCAATTACTTCAAAAATGCCAGGAAATCGCTTCGGCGCTTGTCTCACGAGATCAGGACGGAGAAGACCCATTTATGGCAAAGGATAAGGGTAACGCAACGTCGTCTCTATTGGACTTGGAAGAGGAAAAGAGCAGCGGTAAAGCAACGACTACAAAAAGGCAGCGACGGTCGAAGCCAGCAACAACGGGCAAGAAGGATTTCGGATCTGAGCTGTCAAGCTCTTTGTCGCAGATAGCCAATGGGCTTCTCAAGGATGAGAAAGTGTTCATTTCTCCTGAAGTCCTAGCTAGCTATACTAAGGTGCAGACTCTGCTGAAACGCGCCGACGATTTCCCAGAGATTTTTCGCCTCTTCGCTTACAAACATGTTCCTGAAGAGAACAGCTCGCCGGCCAAGTACCACAAGCCTAATCCTAAGGGTGTCAATAGCGCTATCCCGGCAGATATCGCTAATATGGCTCTCGATGTGGCTATCGAGCAGAAGGACCTGTCCCTCGTTTTGGGTATCATCGACAATACCTTCTGCACTCCTGCATTCCACCGAGCTAAATTCTTCAGAAGGGCCGCTATTCCTGTAAGTGGCCTTGCCGCAACACCCGTCGCAAGCTACGCTATTGCGTCTTGGGCGTCCTCCTTGCAGAATACTATGGATCCGAGTACAGCGACAGGCATCGCGCTGGCGGCGATCCTTGCATACATCGGGGGAACATCGTCAATAGGTATTATGGCTATTACCACAGCCAATGATCATATGGAACGTGTCGTTTGGATGCCAGGAGTCCCGTTGCGGCATCGATGGCTCCGGGAAGAAGAGCGTGCTGCCTTGGATAAAGTGGCTGTTGCCTGGGGATTCAAGGATCCTTGGATGAGAGGCGAGGAGGAAGGAGAGGAGTGGGATAACCTACGTGAGTTTATCGGGATGAGAGGAATGATCCTGGACAAAACCGATTTGATGGCTGGGATGCAGTGAGCCCATTGCTATCGATCTCCGAAGAGTATGCTTCTTATGATGTACATGTATCTTTCTCCCACAGAGATGGGATGGAGAGAGCGTATACCGTAATATACGGAAAGTAATATGCAAACACATCAATGGATATACGTAACCACCTGCAATATCCGATCCAAGCATAGTAACAGATCAGGTCGTAATTTTTTTGTATTCAAGTTGTGTACACGGCCATTTCTAATCTACTCAGAGACATCCCAGCGCAGCACAAACGTGATAGAATTCTTCCTCCCGACTTAGTAAAGGCGCTTGGGGGGAGACATGGAAGCCTTGATGACAAGGCTGCCAACGTTCTGCCAGCCCTTCTTCAGAAGGGAAACGAGGTAGTTGATGGCCAACATGATGTTAGCAACCAGTTCCTCCTGGCTCATGTCAACGTTTCCAACAGCAACACCAAGGCAAAGAACCTTCTTAAGCTGGAACTTGATGGTAGACTTGACCTCGTTGACCTTGGCGGCCAGGTCCTCGGAGTTAGCGACGGGGGTAGGGAATTTACCAGCTGTTGGCGACGGAGAATACATCAGTATTCCGATGACGAAAAATTAAGGCGCATCACCAGGGGGGGTTGGGGGGGGGAATCAGATTAACCTACCCCGAGAAAGACCGGGTCCCAAAAGACGAGGGATCTGCTTGATCAGAGTATCGGAGGCCAGGAAAGCGTCGTACTTGTGAGCAAGCTTCTTGATAAGCTTCTTGTTCCTGTTCAACTTCTTGAGGTCCTCAGAAGACATGCCATCAATGCCGTGGTGCTTGGCACGGTCAAGATCGTGCTGGTTACCAAGAACACTGCAGCGAGAGACGTTCACCGTTAGCTCATCATTTTCTTCCGCAATAGTGTCTCTCCTTATCCATTATCCTGAATCTTCGCAACCCAGAGTCTCGCGACCTCTCAGTTCTCTCTCTCTCTCTCTATATATTTTTTCCCCAGTTCATAGCATTAAAGGAAACCAATTTAGACTAGGTCGAAACGCACCAGATGGTCATGTTGGGACGAGGAACGGTAGGCAGCTTGATGGTGCCAGAGAAACGCTTGTCACGTTGGACATCATAGTTCTTTAGACCGATCTGCAGCTCAACGGTCTCGAGGAAATTCCTCTTCTTCTCGTTCTGCGAGTAGTCGAGCAGCTCCTGGACATTCTGGCGCACACCGGCTATGAAGCGGCAAGATTAGTCTCTGGATGCTGCCGTCGCAAAAAAAAAAAACAATCAGGATAGTAGACTGCTTACCGACTGAGATTTTAGACATGGTGGATGTAGTCTTCCAGAAGAATTCTTGCGATTCTTATGGTGAGGCTCTGCGCCGAATGTCGTTGCGATTTCGTAGAAGCTGGAGTGAACCTTTCGTCGCTTTCGCTTCTGCAGAAAAGTCCGCCTCCGCTTGTGGGTGCGACACCATACTAGCCGGTTTTGGCTTAGATTTGCCCTAAACCCCAATTACCCTCTAAATTGATTACTAATCAAAGTATAGACTCGAGAGCCGTAACTGATCCAGAAGCTTGAGATAACTTAGCATCAGGATTCCCAAATTGGGGTCGGTTGCCTTAAAGGTTGGGACGGGTCGAAATCCAGCTCTGTTGAATTCACCTCGCATTTCGGTATATCTTCGCAAAGAATAACGGTTATGAGCCTGACTCTGCGGCGTAGCCGCGAAGATGAGATGTCATTGTCGCATGAATGCTTGCGAGCGTCTACGGTATCCACAGGAGGGGACTAAACTGCGTGTCCTGGACCCAAGTTTATGGACATTTTGGGGTTCTTGCCTCCCTTCTTCGCTGATCTATCTGCTCCTGAATTCTCGTCAGAGCGCTCCTTGACGATGACCCTTCGTTCTTAGCCAACGGTCAGGTGCCTGCACTATCTAAGCGCTTCCTGGGGGCGCTCGTGCGACCAGACTAGCGGCTGGCAACTCGTTCAGCAGACCAATCTTGAAGGTCTGAATTGTAGTGAAGCGCGTATTATTTTAGGTGCAGCACCCTGCGCCCCAGCCGCGTTCAGAACACTCGCCGACTTAAAAGAGCGTCGTGCATTCCCTTTCTTCATATTCTTCCTTTCGACTCCAGGCTCTGTGTTCTTGCTGCCTAAGCGTCCATGCCCGGGCGTTAACATATCTATCTTTCTTCCCTCTTAATTTACGAGTAATCGCAGAAGACTAGACATACGAAAGGTCAGCGCCATAGGCGTTATCCGATGGAACAGGCCGACAGAAACCCCACTCGCGTGGCTCCCACTTCCGCTCCGCCTCTCATAGGCTCTAGAACTGTACGATCAGCCTCTGAATACTATTCGCGCCTTGATGAGCACAAAGATGGAAGCCTGGGGAGGAAATTCGGCAATATCGACGATGCGCAGAATTTCGCCCACTACATGAAACTCCTACGAGATGCGGAGACAACGAACTTCGCACTAGATTTTGGAGATAAGGACGCGTGGTGCGCGACGAATCTAGAAGAGAAAGATATTGCAAAGTTACTGGCCAAACCGGTGCGTCGCATTTTCAATCTAAATTTGACATGTATAGTCCGACGCCATTTAACCTGAGGCTAATGGGTTCTGTCGGTTGTAGAAACCAGTGTGTCTCGGGACCAGGTGGATGTAAGTAGCAGATGATCCACTGATACTTTTGTCTCCACTGAGCATTGTAGACTGACAATGGGTATTGTCAGCAATATCTGGGCTCCCGAGGAACAGAAGGATACCATCAAGGTTTGCTTCGCTCTATTTGGACAATTTCAATGCGTGCGTTACTGACCGTTATAGACTATCACCAGCCACTTCGGTATCTCTGAGAGACTCCAGGCGATGATGTGCACGGATCCCGTCCCCAGCTCTTCAAGAATTGTTGAAGTACCACCGCCAGCTCATACATGGACGAGTGCCATCCATTCAAGGAGTTTGCGTCACCCTCACAAGGATGATATAGAGGGGGGTTATCGCTTGAGCAACTTAGCCCCGTCAGATGAGAGTGATGGGGCTGCAAGTTCGAGGAACTTCACATTCTCTCAGATCCCTGATCAGCTCTGGCACTTCTGCACTGTCGACTACGGGCAGAGATGTATGTAGACACTGCCACATATATTGTTGATCGTGCGCCTATGCTGACGGTGCATCAGATACCTGCATTGGGTACAACTCTTTATACTCGATCCCAAACACGATCATCAAAAATGGCGAAGGTCTACCAGATGGAAAACGACTATGGTCATGGTTGATACTCTGTGATGACGGTATAAATGAGGCCCGTTATGCCAATTCGTAAGATTCACACTGACTTCGTAAGGAACGGTTATTTCCATTCAGGACAACCCCTTCCCTAAATCAGGGGAAAAATTAGGGGAGCCCATGAATGAGGAGAAGAAGCAATTGATTCTCGAAGTGGTTCGACGAAATGCCCGACTGATATTTGCGGGAGCGTCTAAGCAGCATTTGCCCTCATCCGAAAGCGAATCCCTGCAGACAATCCGCATACGACAGCTTGCCGATAGTGGACAGAACCAAGCGCGTATCAAACAGGAAGACGGGCCCAGTCTGCTTTTCTATTATATCTTTGACGATTGGATATCCAGCTATGGGATCATCGCAAAACGAGAGCACGCATATGGGACAGCTCTAGACAAATTGGTAAGGCTCCGGGTTTGTGCTCGTCTCAGTACGACTTCTGACTTGGAGTCTTAGAGACGGCGAATGCTAAAGCATCCCATGGTCGAGTTGATGGACGAACTGCATTGGCTAGGCAGAAGGCTCGCTGTGCTGAAGCGTTTGTATCAAAGCTACGACCTCATCATGAGGCGCATCCTCCAGAGGCAGCGTCTGTTTTATGACGATGCGCGTGCGAACCGAGCCAGAATAATAACTGAAAGCATACCCGAGGAATTCGATTTTATTGACCTTCAGCGATCAGTCACCAGAAGTCAAAGTATCGTGAGCGGCTTAAACCCTTACGAAGTTCCAAACGGTGTGCCTCTGAGCTCTGCCGCAGTAGGTCGCTTTGAGAGACTTGTGGATCGCATCAAACTATATTGTCTGAGCGAAATAGAGACATGTCTGACAGAGAAGGAATCGCTCACATTGCTCGTGAGTGCCATTTCCCGTTTGGTGATGTGAGCATGTATTAACCAGCTTGGACAATAACGCAGAACTTCAACCTCATCGCCCTTAAAGACTCCCAAGCAGTGGAGAGGTTGACGCGAATCACGGTTCTCCTAGCGAAGGTGACGATTCTCTTCCTCCCGGTCAGTTTGATGACCGGGTATTTCTCGACGCAGATCCAGGATCTCCAAGGAGTGTATACGAAGAATGACTACTGGGTTAGTTTTGGAGTGATCATGTTCCTGTCCATTGTGGTGCTGCTCTTGTTCGGATATGCCAGTGATACGGTGGAGGGAGAGCCCATCTATCGACCTCTGTTCAGGGCGTTCCTCCGGTCTTCCAAAGCGAGACTGTGGCATCCGCGAAAGGAATGAGGCAGGCCTCTCTCTTCTTCCCGACAGTTGTTCTCAATTAAATTAAGTAAATTAAGCTCAGTATTGCTGCTCTTTGTAAGGCAGCGATTTTCCACCATGTGCATAGAAACAGGCAAATTCGTCAGAGATCGAGCTGGGGGTGAGACGAGAGATCCAAAACCAATGAACCAAGCAGAAGCAGACAAGTAATTATGATAACTAGGCTTGACGACTAGGGAGTGGGCTCTGTGCACTTTATGTCCAAGCTGGCCCACAAATAGAAACGCGAAAACCATTAATAAGCCCCGACGGGAGCCTATCAGGGGACGCGATACGGCGAGACATTGCATTCGGAGATCCAGACCCAGTGGACGCCTAAGAGACAAGAGCGAAGACTTGGGTGCGGGTGGTTTTGTCGCGCCATCGACGGAAAAACACCGTGTCCTCTTTGCCGTCTAGGCAGACGAGCACAAGGCACGAGGACAACGCGCAAGGCCCTCCCTTACCGCATATACCCCAATGTAGACTGTTAATAGCGTAGTCATCGAGTACGATCAAAGTAAGGAGTGGTAAAGCCGCTCGGTCCTTGGGCTCTGTTTTCGCCGTGTCGTGTCGGGTGACAGGAGCTACGCCGACCACCGCATTTCTCAACCTGGCCCAGCTCCCCGAAATTTGCACATCCAACAACTCTAACAGTCTTGCTCTCCCGTCCTATTTCTTATCACAACGACTTGAGTCTTGTCTCGTGTCTCTCTCGACTTTTTCCTAGTCCATCTTTTTGACATCGACCTTATCGTTCCGTCCCTGTAAGTTGCTCCCCTCCGCAACAGCCCATTTCTTCTCGACGGAAGTAACTGTTGTGGCGACAATTCCCCTCGGCACTCCAGAGGCTCCCTCATGATCCCCCCTATTGATTTGCTCTGCGTCCCTTCACATTCTCCCATCTGCCATTCCTCGTGGATGATTCTTCTCCTGCCAACGGGCCCTTCTATCGGGTCAAACCCATCTGAATAATTGCCCATATTTCGTCTTCGACTCGCACACGTGCCTTTCCAACGTCAAGCACAAGTGTGTCCTCACGTTGGGTCTACTTGAGCTGACATTTTCCAAAGCCTATTTTAGCGGTCTATTAAACACTTCCATTCACCACTTTCATCATGGGTATCAGCATTTCGAAGCTATTCGACCGGATATGGGGAAAGAAGGAGATGCGAATCTTGATGGTTGGTCTTGATGCCGCAGGAAAGACCACCATCCTGTACAAGCTGAAACTCGGTGAAATCGTCACCACCATCCCTACCATCGGTCAGTCTTCGCGCTCTCTGCCTGTGCGCCATTCTAGATCATCTTCTTTCCATCTCTGTCTCACCTACTGGAAAAGTTGATGCCTGGTGTGGATGCTTGGCTTGCCGTTGAACGGGAAGAGCTGACTTTCGTTGTCAATCCAGGTTTCAACGTCGAGACTGTCGAATACAGGAACATCCAGTTCACCGTGTGGGACGTCGGTGGTCAGGACAAGATTCGTCCTCTCTGGAGGCATTATTTCCAGAACACTCAGGGTATCATCTTCGTTGTTGACAGCAATGATCGCGACCGTATCGTCGAGGCCCGGGAAGAATTGCAACGCATGCTGAATGAAGATGAACTCCGTGACGCCCTTCTCCTTGTCTTTGCTAACAAGCAGGATCTACCGGTAAAGAACCCGCTTCTAGCTGATGAGCTTCGTGGAACAGAAACTGACGTTTTCTAGAACGCCATGAGCCCTGCTGAGATCACCCAGCAACTTGGTCTACAGAGTCTTACTCGCCGTGCTTGGGTAAGTTTGATTTACCTGTGTCCTCTGTCTCCGAGCCGCTGACTAACACGCATTCTTCTACCAGTTTATCCAATCCACTTGTGCCACTACTGGTGACGGTTTGTACGAAGGTCTCGAGTGGCTCGCAAATACCCTCAAGAGGAGCAGCCACGACTAGACGAGAGCGGAAATTTTACGGAGTTTGTGGTGGAAGAATACGGAAGAGATGAGGAGTTGCGAACGACGGGACGCTGACGGTGACTAGCCTCTCGGGCCTGGGAGGACAGAAATCCAAGGCCAGCAATGACACTGCGCGCGTAGGGAAGGTATTTGCAGCTTTTGGCGCTTGTGCGTTCTCGAATGGCTCTTCAACTCCTCCATACCTTATTAGCCTTATGTTTCTTTCTCATCCTGGCGTCGAACCAAGGGAATACTCCTCCTGTGTGCTCTAAATATTTTATTTTCCTTTGTCTGTGTACCTCATTTGCTTTACAGTTTGTCTTAAATATCCATTTTTCTTTCTCCCTCAAGACAGATCTGCCTCTCCTGTCTTTCTCCTCAACCTTGAAAAGAAACGCCCACGGTTTTCTTGTTTTTCCGAGAGCTCTTCTCTTCTTAACCGGTACACAGTCATGTTGCTAATTGCAGGCGGTGCTGAGCGTTTCGAATAAGAATGGCGCATTGTTCTTTCCACATTTTCAAAATAGTCTTGCCAACACAACTAGAGTGTCTGTGGAGAATGAGAAGAAGCTCCATGAATTAGCCAAGGGAAAGTAGTGTAGAGACTTTGACCAATGTTGGGAACCAGATCATTGAACAGACTTATTGAGGCAAGCCAAATAACCCCCAACCTGGTGTGTCCCATATGGGTGCCACTGAGGACACAACTCATTCGATGTAAGGGACAGCTGGGCCACATGTGTTCCTGTACAGGGTCAAAAGACCAACATTATCCACATCAGCAGATGAGACCCAGACCCAGCATATGTAGCGCACCTCAGACCAGCTGTTTCCCTACATTCAACTTGAACTCAAGACCAGGGATGTTGATGCTCTTGATGACATGGAACTTTTGGAGGATCACATCTAGTCTCTTGAATTACATCTAGAGCTTCACAATCTCAAGATACGGGCCTGCGGGGGATATTATAATTATGCGTTCTCTTCTTGGAAAGGGCGGCATCTGTTGATCCGCTCCTTCCAGTGGCTCCACCGTATTATTGTATTTAAGACAGACTTCTATCCTTCCTAGTTCTAGATAATGAGAATAAGACAAAATTTTCTCCAGCTTTTCCTGTCGTCCAAGTTTGGATTCCCTTCGCATGACTACCGCTGCAAGATGTTACCTTTGGCCTAGCCCTCTTGGCTCTACTGAGGTGTCTCCCTATGGTGTTGGGGGCTGTAGAGTCAGTTGAGCTAGTAGTGTAAGGAAAACAGCTGGTCCTCGGTGGTCTACGCAGGTGGGTCTTATCTGCTATCGCGGATAATGATGGTCTTTTTTAGCCTTGTTGGGAGCGCAGGCGACAACTTGGGGAAAATACAAAAACTCGTCATCGGCGCCGCGCCCAAAGAACGCTCTCAGGCGCCAAAACTAGTGCTTTGGATTCTTCACTAATGATGTTCAAGCAAACACGGCTGTTCCCATTTCGCATTTACCATGTATACGGTCCCACTCGT
The DNA here is from genome assembly GCA_002242795.1 of Byssochlamys sp. BYSS01. Classification (NCBI taxonomy): domain Eukaryota; kingdom Fungi; phylum Ascomycota; class Eurotiomycetes; order Eurotiales; family Thermoascaceae; genus Paecilomyces; species Byssochlamys sp. BYSS01. Next base: position 275,776 of record NIXA01000016.1, read on the forward strand.
TTCAAGAGCACCCATTATCCCCTCAATATTTACCCGTTGGGTATAAGCGAAGAAACCGAACCAACGATCACCGAAATCGAGACCGGCTCCATTATACCGGTGCAATGTGCCACATTAATTCAAATAGAAAGCAACGTGCATCTCACAGCGGATTGGTATTTCTTGGTATCGTTGACTCGTGACTCGAAGCCAGCGCAAGATCATTCAGGCTGAGGTTTCGGAACCCGTGGGATTGCAATGATTCCGCTCAGAGAGGTGGTCGAACATACTCCAGTCAGCGAGATGGTCCGAATCAGAGTGGTGGTCGAGCGTATTCCAGTCAGCAAGTGCTCCCAATCGAAGAGATAGTCGAACGTATTCCAGTTAGCGAGATGGTCCGAACCGGAGCTATGGGGCGAACGCCCGTTGCCGGAGGTGTGACGCGGACTGGGGAGAGACTTCCCCTCTGTTTCATTATAGAGCGTGGGATCGTATTGACTGGTCATTGAATTATGTGGCTTACTAGTATGATTTGCATCTGTCGCCTTAGATCCGTGGTCCACTGCGGCTGTTTGATATTAGTTGTAAATATTTTAGCTCATCTTGCTTAACTCACTCTGCGAAGATGCTTCAAGTTCCCACAAGCTGATAGTTTCCGCTGCCGTAGGTAACTCTGTACTCGCTCGACTTGAAGACTCAAGGAAAGAGTTTCGGGTCCGGCTTTGGGTGGGTTGTACATTATTCGCGCCGGACAACGACTCCGCTACGTGGATATACCCGGTCAGACCAGGGGATCTGGATCGCCCAATACATTCTAGTCATTCATTAGTCCAGCAAAGCACAGGATCCTCCTTTGACTCGTTACCTTCTCCACCCTGACACCTTCTCTTCGAAGGCCGGTGGCCAGCGCTATGCTGTATGTCCGCGAATTGCCGTATACATTCTACATCAGTAGCAGCAGCGGTAGCAAGCACCCTGAGGGGAGTATCATCACCCAGGATGTTAACAGACGGCGAAAGTGTTCTGGGTGGACTTGTTGAAATTGGTGACGGAGGGCGCTTAGCAGGTTCGGTGGGCTTGTCCCCCGGTTGAACACCTTCTCCAGCTGGATCAACGGCAATTCGTCCTGCATCTTCAAATCGAGAAATCGTTGTCGCCATATGCTCGGGGACAACTCTCTCAGACTGGTCACCCTGTACTGAATTAGCTTCATGCGGTGCTTCATGTTCGTTGCTAGGCGCATGACAATTCCAGGAAAGTCCATTTGGCACCTGAGGCATCATTTCGTCAGTTTCTTCCACATTGGTTTGAATATTCGCCTTACTGGATCATTTTTATCGTATCTGATCGATGCCGGACATGGAGACTTGAGGGGTGCCAAAGGCGCTGTCCGTGCGCTGGGTGGACATCGGGGTTCTGCATTTCTAACTACGACAGGCGTTGCGGAGTGAGATGTTCGTTCTCGCGGTGCTGAAGCCTCTGTCGGTGGCTCTGCAGCACCAATGCGGAGATGATCTCTTCTGCCCTCGGTCGCGTAATGTTTCTGGTAAGTGTCTTGAACCTTGTGGCGGTCATATTCCAGAGTCCGACAAATATCTCGAGCCTGAAAAAAAAAACGTTATTACTGTTATAGTATGCTATCGAAGGTCCACGCACGAAACATATTTGCCCAGAAGACGCTTCACAATACATGGAATAGACACAGGTATCCTACCTGCGGGTGGAGGCACCTTGGCTCCCACCCGCCGAACAAAATCATCGAGGCAGGATCTGTCAAGCCAGAGCGGGACAAAGTAGCTCACTTCCCTGCCGACTAGTGCTGTTAGCAGGTTACTTAAAGCCTGATGGGTAACTTACACCAGAATATTAACTCAGCACTCTGATCACCCCAGTGTGTTTCAGATAGACGTTGAATACAAGTGTTCACCCAGCCAGCTGCATAACAGTACCTCTCAAGTTGCTTTTCTTCGGCATTTTTCGTGCATACTTCAAGAATTTTAGTGGTCTGTTCCTTAGAGACACCTATGGAACGTAAGACCACACACGTTGACGCAAGAACAATCTGGCGAAAAGGAGCTATCCTTATTGCAATGTTGTTCTGCTCTATGAATCTGGCAGTCTGCGAGGCATAGAGAAATGATCTCTTGGCTGGTTCGCCAAATTCAGTTGGAATATCGACCGTCGTAGCGAAGTCGAAATTAACAGGTGAGGTCGAGATGAGCTCTGAAATCGCACGATGATTCTGTTCAACAGTATAGACATTTCTCCACTTCTTCCAATCTTGGAGAGCAGAAATTGTCTTAAAAAGGGTGTCCAAATTTTGCTTGCCTCGTGAAGGCTGGGCAGGAGCTCGGCTGGCGTTGGTAGGACGATAACAAATAACATTAAGTTGATTCTCCTGGGATGAACCTCGTTGACTAGAAAGACCAGAATTTGGGCGGGGTGAAGCGGTAAGGCTATTAGGCTGAGAAGATTGAGAAGATTGAGGAGGCAAACTGTTGTGCACCTTGATCCGTTGCATAAGACAATCGACCCTGGATTCAAGTTGGTCTCTTTCGGTTTGAACAACCCATGATTGTTGGATCTGGTGGATCAAGAGCCGCTCTAGATGAGCAACATACTGAGTATCATCACCGTCGAACGGAAAGCACCGCTTGGTCACCATACTGAGAACTGTTGTTTCTCTAAACCATTTTACGCTGTAGTAGGCGAGGTAATGTACAGTCCCTCTCTGGGCGCTATTCCAAAAGACTCCCCTCGATTGCAGATACGAACTTGCCTATCTGCAGGCTGGCTGCCGCCTCCGCAAGGACCACAGACATCCGCATCCGTCGTCAGTCTGTTCTTTCAAGCACAGCTTTTCGGAAACGGGTATTATGGAACTCGCCGAGGGGAAGTACTATGAGAAGTCGACCGGCCTATCTCAAGCCTTGCAGTATCATCCTTATTAGGCGTGTCTGTAACTTGCTGGCAGGTTTCCGATATGCAGGACGAACCCAATTGTACGACTCATCGGCTCCGGCTTGTTCACTTCTACTGCAGACGCACTTGCAGTTGACCCCTTGTCACACTCTTCGTAAAAACCAGCTGAATATCTGGATCAATTACCGCATGGGCTAGGACCATCCGCTTTGGACTGCTTGGGCCCGTGTGGCTACGATAAACTGACCTGAAGTAGGTCCGGGTGGGAGCCTAAACCTGCAACTACTGAGCTGGTAGGCAAGGGCATAGCCGCATAGATGTTGATGTGAGGTAAAGAGAGCCTTCTGCCCTGCGATCCATCCATCGGTTCTCGGATAACCTAATCAGCTCTCACGGAAACAACTGTATGGGTCTGCTTGTAGATCCATCCGAGTTATTCACCACATATGTTGCCTCTTTCCTTCAAGGATCTGCATATATATCTAGCCAACAAGGTACTATGATTTGTGCATACCCTGGTACCGTGCAGCCTCGAACACATATCCACCAAACAGCCTGGCTGAGGAATGGTCCAGGTCTTTGGAGATGTCCCACTCGTACTTTCTATCCTGTCAGTCAACAATGAACTTCCTATGGCCAGTCAATCATAGGTTTATTTCTGCCGACAAGTATTACCAATTTCAATCCCCTGCTCGACAACCTGCGCTTCAATTTTGTTATCGGCCTCTCATGTAGAGCTGCTTCGTTTAGCCAGCATTTAGACAAGCACAGATATAAAATACCTCCCCATTTCCTCTACCTAGTTCTCAATATCCAGGCACAGTTAGTTACCTGACCACAGTTCCGGTGAGACACCTCTTTGTGCTCATTCTCAGCCTTGTTCTTGTCTTGCTTACCGGGATTAATGCACCTGAATCCACTCTGCATAGTGACAACAAATAGTCTTCATGCCTTCGTGATGGCGGAATCTCTTTGCAGAAGTGAACCCAAGCTAGCTATGTCCAATTGGCCACCCTCCCGTTCTAGGTTCAGCTGGCTCTCCGAAGATGACGAGCGCAGCACTTCGTTCTGCAGCTTATTTTGCGTTCCTGAGTGGTTTCGGAATGGACGTTTTTCTCCAGCTCCAGAAGCTTCGCCGTTTCATTCTGTACCGGAAATTCCATCGCCTCCTTCTCCACGAGCCCTGCAAGTTCCTGCAATCCGCCCGCAACGCATGTTGTATCCACGTGCGGATAGAACTCTCCATGTAAGGTTTGACACTGGGTCTAAAGTTGTGCGATCCAAAGGTTTGCTCTAGTTACAAGCAATGTAAATAACACTTCACTGATTTTTGACAGACAAACCTGCCGTATCTGAGCTTCAAAATCGAACTGTGGAATATATCATATTTGATGAGACTGAGGGGAGTTACCGAATTCTTGAGGAGGAAACTGATATCAGAGACGAGGGAGATGTAACAAATTTGTTCTGGCTGTCCTATTCGAAAGAAGAATTACAGAGTCATCCCGCTGGCCATGAGCTCTTAAAGAGATGGTGGGACAGATCTGTCTGATTATTGCCAGTCTTGTCACGCATTTTGGCCGCTTTCTCTCTTTAGTTCATGCTTTTATGCCAACGCTTGTGGCACCATGTAGGATATGTCTATTAGGCAGGGAGCATAATGGACCAGAGTGAACTATATAAGAGTGCTTTCCTCCATCTTGTCTTCTCACCTCCAAACCATGGATTCAGCAAGTATTTTTGTTATTGTCTATATTGCCGGTTGCCTTATTACAGCCATTTGGTACCCTAGTCCTGTTCTGTGCATTTTTTGGCCCCTCTTCCTGTTTTTAGCAGCCATTCTGACTTCGTTATACAAACCAACAAAGAGGAGACAATCTTAAGGTATGAAGTCCATTCCCTCGGAGATTATAATTCTGATACAAATATCATATGAAGCATGAATTCCGTTATCAGCCTCGGCCCTCAACTGGACATGATGCCTTCCAAGCAATCAAAGCCTCTCTCGACAAGCGAAGACAGAATGTGCCGGCAGCTCGGGAGTATCTCAGTTTCACAAGAACCCTTTGGTGTCCCAGGAGTCTCGCAAAAGTTCTCTTCCGGATTGAATACGATGGTGGCATACAGAAAATGAAAGAATTCTCACTTTGAAGAATTCAAAAACAACAAGTTGCTCCACTACCTAGTTAGACAGAAATATGGTAACGGAGAAGTATGCAAAATACTTGACCAGGAAATATAGTTACAATCGTCTTCTAAACTCTGTTATTTGTCACTTTTGTCCCATTGGCTAGATAATTTCTACTTGATTCCCTAGTAGCGCAGGATCCCGAGCATACCTAGTATCAGCGTCTCTTGCTATCTCTTACCTGGCCGTTTCTCTGGAGCAGGTCTGCCCCTTCGGTCCTTGGGCGATCTTACCAAAATAGAAACTTAGAGTCAAATAATGTGGCCTCTATGCACGTTCAATATTTGGACTATCGCCTGAGCGAAGACCCCCGCTGGAGTACGACCAGTGTGTGCCCTGAGGCTGGCGGATACCAAGAGACAGAAGGCAAATCGAATAAAAGAAAAGGGCCAGATCCCTCCTCAGGTGACATATCTGCTGGACTTCCTGTGAGCTAGGATTCGAAAGGATCAGGATCCGTTTTAACCTTATCAATACTGTACCCTTGTCAACATTCGTGACGCGCTTGCCGCCCATAGAATCAGAACCTCCAATGTCTTAGCCGGTCCACACTTTCCATAAGCTATGTATAGATATGAATTTGGCGATCTGTGCACCTAGTTATTGAGCCCAGCCAGGGCACATGGTCCCCGGGGATCAGCATACGTGAATTTTATTTCCCCTCCGTATGCTTTCAAATGCTAACAGGTTATAGTATGCCCCTGGACCGTGGCTTGACCACAGAAACTGCACAGATATGTTCCCTCTATTGTAGATATTAAGGGCATATTCTGGTCATTGCAAATCTTGTCAATGTCCACAAACAAAAGCGTCCACCCGCTATGGACCTGTCTGCAATTCTCAGTGATACTCGAGTACTGGAAAAAAAAACCATTCCTCACTCAGACTCCAGATCTGATTCAGGCTCAACTTCAATCCTGAGCGTTACACATTCTGGCAGCCAGAGTCTGCATGTCTATCAGCAGCAGCAATGGCAAGTTCAACTTCTATCCGGTCTGTCTGCCCAGATCTTCACAATTATGTGCATCTCTGACACTGAGCATAGTTTCCTACGTATCTCCTGTCCAACAGTCTACCGGATCAATAAACACCCTACCTCAACCTCCACCACAAAATCCTCACCAACGGTACATCTGCCATGTGTGCAACAAGGCCTTTTCACAACCAGGAGGCCTCCGCACCCATTCACTCATTCACACTGGAGAGAGACCGTTTGCCTGCACTCATATGAACTGCAATAAGAAGTTCAACGTACAAAGCAATTTGACACGTCATATGCGCCAGTGTCATCTTAGCACTCATGAGATGATCCGTACTGAAGAAAAGCTGTATAAATGCAAATTCTGTCCCAATCAGTTTCGAAGACGGGATGTTTTGGCAGAGCACGAGATGACCCATACTGGAGAAAAGCCATATAAATGCGGAACCTGCGCTGATCGATTTCGAAAACCGTGGAATTTGCAAGTCCATGAGAGGACGCATACTGGAGTCAAGCCATATCAATGCCGATTCTGTCTTCATTGGTTTCGAACATTAACCGTTTTCAAAAACCATGAGAAGATCCATACTGGGGAAAAGCCATATCATTGCAGACTCTGTGACCGTCAGTTTCGAACATCCACAACTCATGAGAAGTCCAAAGAGCACCGTGAGATCGCCAGCTTGGAAGAACATCAAAGGCAAACCCGACGTCAATAAGCTGTCTCCTTAGAAGCTGAACTTCAGCCGGAATCCCTGGAGATACCGTCTGATCGCCATAATTTGGCCCTCTTTTTTTTCTTTTTTTTATTACGACCAGGGTATCTGCAGACAATGAAACAGATTGCATTTCCATGACAACCAAAAACGTCACCTCTCTTTCCACCGAACCTAGGCCATTTGAGTGCATTGTTGCGTCCTCAACCCTCACAGGGCTACTCATCAGCGGGTACGGTTCCATGTCTGCTATTTTGTGATACAAACTGGCATGGGTAGGAGCAGGTAACCTTCCTTCCGCATGGTCGTTACATGGTCCGTCCTTCACATGCGGCATATTCATGGCAACCATGCGAGCTTTCCATCTGTGCGGTACATTGAAGGCTCTCGGAACTGCAAGCGATGGTGGAGGGAGCCGCACGGTCAAGTAGCCCGTAAGTCAACCTTCCCCACGGACAGATTGACCCGCACGGTGCACCTCGATTCAGCCACAAAATCTACCAGGTATAGAGAGCACTAGCGGAAGGCCATCCTCGTTGCCCGGTCGACATTGTGCCTTGGTTGTTTTAGAAGCAACATCGAGAGATGGATGGCCAAGGTCAGATTGGATCTGAGAGCAGTTAGCAGTGTCGTACCCCAATCTGTTCAAGACTCACTTCAGTGGATTCCATGATGTATGCATGTGTTGTCAAAGAGGGCTATGAGAAGAATGAGAAGAATGAGAAGAGAAAGCTCTTGAGTAAGAGGCAGTGGAAGGCTCGTTATACCAATCTCCATTAGGAAGCGAGTAGGCTCAGCTTGGGCGTAATACCTGTAATTGAATGGCTAACTTCAGAGATCACTCGTTACTAGGGTGCAGTGCGTGCTGAGACGGTTGACGAATGTAGCGGAGCCATTAATTATGGGTCTCGGAGGATCCACAATAATAAGAGGACAAGTTCTCTCTACCTCTGGAGAAAGCCAAGTAGGGAGCTCGTCTGGAGAATAGCGGAGGAAAATGCAAGGCGAACGACAAGGCCTTCGCTTTGCTTTGCCACATCGTCCTTCTTTCAGCTCTGTAAACGCCAGTTTGATCTGCGGACTCCAGCTTGAGTTGAGCGCCTCAAGCAACACTCAGTGCGGGAGTGATCGGCGCTGAACAGAAGGGATTTTCAATTTTTGTCCCTCAGCCCGAAGCAGACCCGGTTTTTCTTTCTTCTTAATTAATGTGCTATGTGCGTACGCCGTGACTCTATACTACTGTGCAGTCACAGTTGTAACTTGTAACCCTGGGAGACGGTCGGGAGATGCCAAGAGGATAGCGGCCAGTCTGGATTCGTCAGCGCTGTATCCTCTTAATATTATTTTGATTAACTATTATTATTATCGCGCTCTTCCCATTATCTCGTCCCCTTTTCCCTCCCATACCGCATACACTGAGTGAAGCCGGCCATCGGCCGTTTGGTGAGTGTTTCCCCTTACTTCCCTTCCCGTCTGTACACGAACTAATTAACTAACCGCTTTGTGCTGTAAATAGTCCAGATTCCAGACCGGCCCCGATTCTCAAGCCACAACACCAATAATATCTGCCTGTATATAGAACGAGTTACGAAGCAAACGAATTGAACAACACACAACGGATTGTTTGTCGCTCCCTACCCTGTTGCTTTCTTTCAATCGCCTCTCCCTAAGCAGCGTTGACGACAGCTTCGTTGGATCTGGGCCTAACCTTCCCCGGTCTTTGTCGTTGAACTTGCCGCCGCTTCAGATTGAGTGTAACACTCACGCTCATTCAAGTCCATTCGATGCCGTCTCGCAGACCAGTCGGGACAGCTTGCTAGTGTGCAATCTCGATGTTGACGTCGATGTTTATCGCTGTCCGTCCAAAGACATGACTGTCCAGTCGAGGAGGTATTCCTCCGCATACAAATCCCCATCCCCCTTCGGGCGCTCCTACGACTCCTCTCTAGACGTCGAGAAGCAGCCACCTAAGCGTCACAGTCCCCGTCACTACCACAGCCCCTCCGGATTAGTGACCGTCGATGACTCCCTCCTCCCAGCAGCCCCATCCTATCCGCCTACGTTGAATGGTGTTTCGTCCGGCCGACGAGGTCGAATCCGCGCTCGGTTCAACCGCGTTCCCGGCCGGATCATGAGATGGCTATGCTTGTCGCTCCTCGTCGCCCTTCTCGTCTTTGTTTTCACGCTCTTCCGCTTCGCCATTTTTTCTCCCGCCGAAAAGATTCCGCTCGACCTACCCAAGCCCGTCCCGAAACCTCCGCTATGGGAGAGCTTCCCGTTCTTGAAGCGATACCATGGTGGAATTCGAACTCTGGTGCCGCAAAAAGAGAATGTGCCCGAGTACCCAGGGCAGGGTTCCGAAGACTTTGTCCTGGGCGGCGTTGGTTCGGAGTCTGAAACGGAGGAAGACGGGAAGCACCTTGAGAAGAAGAGCCAAGCTCCAGCGATGTCTAGTGCTCCCTTTAATCCATATCCCGACTATAAATCTGATGCATACGTGAGCAAATACGGGGAGAAACGCGACTGCTCCTTAGACGACGGCGGTAATGTGCGTATCCCGCTAGTCCACCATTACCCCGGCGTTCCGCGCGGATTCCCAGATGCGGCGATGGGTTCGAACGAGTTGATAGGCATTCGAAACGACGTGTGTTTTGACCGGTTCGGTCGCCTGGGGCCCTATGGATTGGGCTACGGGGTACCGAAAGGAGGTACCGGTGCCGGCCTGGAGGGAGACAGAGAGGGTGCGGAGCGTATCTGGGAAGACTTTCCTCCAGTTGATTTTCGCAAGGTGAACTGGGCGGCGGCTCAGAATCGATGCATGGCACTCAATAGTCACCGCTTCCAGGATCTTCCGGAACCAAGAATTAATCAGTTTCTCGCTATGCCAGTGGGCTCCCAAAAGCCAAATGGCCTGACGTCTCTGCTGCAGAGTGACGTAACGGGGAATCCGAAGACTGGAACGGATCATTTACCGCGAACGGCCTTTGTCATTCGGACCTGGCATGATTTCACCTATACCACCGAAGATATTGTATATTTGCGCTCATTGATCTCTGAGCTCTCCCTTTTGTCGGGCGGCGAATACGTGGTTCACTTCCTCATCCACGTCAAGGATGAGAACTTGCAAATTTGGTCTGACGATGAAACCTATGAACGTGTCCTCAGCGATTCGCTCCCTGAAGAGTTCCGTGGCATGGGAACTCTCTGGTCAGAGCGCCAAATGTCTCTGATGTACCCTGGTTTGGAAGAGACGTTCACCCGCGGTCTACCGGTCCATGGTGTCTACCGGAGCACGTTCATGTGCTTGCAGTATTTCGCACACCAGCATCCGGAATACGATTACTTTTGGAACTGGGAGATGGACGCTCGTTACACGGGCCACTGGTACTCCCTCTTTGACAAGGCCGCTGACTGGGCTAAACAGCAGCCTCGCAAGGGCCTTTGGGAAAGGAACGCTCGCTACTATGTACCTAGTGTGCACGGGAAGTGGGACGAATTCAGGCAAATGGTTCGCTGGCACACCCAGTCAGGTACCAACAGCCCTAATAACATGTGGAGTGCCGTCAAGCCTGGTCAGGATCAGCCTGGGCCTGGTCAACAGGCGCAAGGAGACAAGTTCATCTGGGGCCCGGAACGACCAGACGAGCCGGACGTTTTCGAGGTGGAGGGAGAGGGTATCCCGCCAACTACGATTGATAAAGATGACTACCAGTGGGGTGTCGGCGAGGATGCCGACCTGATCGTGTTCAACCCTCTTTATGACCCAGAGGGCACAACATGGCTGTTACGTGATGATGTCACAGGTTATAACAAAGTGAACGGCAGCATGCCGCCTCGCCGCGCGGCTATCATTACAGCCACTCGACTATCGCGCAAGCTCGTCAATACCATGCATAGAGAAACCACTCTCAAACGACATAGCATGTTCTCTGAAATGTGGCCGGCCACGACAGCACTCCACCATGGCTTTAAAGCGGTCTACGTCCCACATCCCATCTACATTGATCGCCGATGGCCGACTCACTATCTCGAAACCGTCTTCAACGGCGGCCGTAATGGGGCCACCGGCGGAGCGCGAACGTCCGTCTTCGGTGAACGGGAGCACAACTTCCGAGGCACGACCTGGTTCTACTCAGCCGGGTTTTCTCCGAATCTCTGGAGACGCTGGCTTGGGTACAAGGTCGACAATGACGGCGGTGAGCAGGAAGAACTGGCAGGTGAAGGCCGAATGTGTCTGCCTCCGATGCTGCTTCATCCCATCAAAGAAGTGGACTTGGTCATTGATTCTGGCTCCATGGCAGAGGGTTTGACAGACAGTTGAAGTCGACACTATGGAGAAAACGAAAACGCAAGAATTGCAAAGAAAAAGAGAGATAAGGAGAAACAATAACCGATATAAGTCGAAATGGAAACAACTGAGTTGGACAACACCGGTGAAAGTCCGGAACTCTCCTCGCGGCTCGCGAGCTTGCTTCGCTCCCTTTCACTCCTCCGCCTTTTCCCTTTGTTTTCTTTAATCTTGATGGCTGCCATTCACTGGATTGGCGTATATAGGATAAGGATATAGAAGGGGGAATACTGGAACTGTTTATCCCTTCTCACATTTAATGTCGGGACCTGGTTGAACCACATTATCCGGGCAATTAATAGACGCCTGTTTCTTTCACTGTATTTTCTGCTTTTGACGAGGTTCTTTTTATTTAGTATACAACCCATAGGGAAGAGGTCTCGCGATGATAATATATATACCTTCATTTCCCCTTTCCTCCGCGCTGTATATTGGAGTTCTGCTCGTTTCGTTCTAGCCTATGACCCCCTCCCCCCAATGTTGGAGGATATAAGCTAGATCATACGCGACGTCAGACTGCTCGGGGATAATTAGTCTTTATCTTTTTGATGCATGCATCTATTGAATTCGCGCTAAAAGTCATTGACTGGATTTAAATTTAACATGTCCTCATAAATATTTATTTATAACAGTCGGCCAGCAAGGCTTCCGAGAAAACGGCGCAAAAACTGCGCTTTGGGTATTCCAGCAAGAACAAGTCGCAATAGGATCTCAGGAGTAAAAAGAAAAAATTAAAGAGAAAAGAAAAGGAGAAGAAGAAATGAAATGAGCGGCACTGGCACTGAGTCACAAAATCCGCTTGAAATAAAATAGAATGGGAATGTAATGTGCAGAAGACAAGGATCGAATCTGCACGATCTTCAAACGGACTCTCAGGATTCGGCTAGGCCGTCATACAGCCAACAAGGGATGCCCGTAACTCACTGTCACCCCTACTGGGGCAGAGGTGTACCACAGAAATGGAAGGAAGGAAATAAATCTCGGTCAACGTCATGCGTCCAGCACACTGCGGACTCTTGGGAGAAGTGTTGCGCACATATTCGAGGAGGTTGCCTCGTCATGTCCGGCCATCTGCGAGGTTTCATAATACTGGGCTACCGTGGACACTCTTGGAAAGCCAATCGACTAGCATCTCATCGAGCTGATTTGTCATCTCTCTGAGTCGCTTGCTCTCGTCCTTGAAGAGACTTCCACTTATCGGGTGGTCAGGTCCAGCAGGAGTGATATTAGACTTGTCATGGACAATGATAAACAAATCGTGAATATCGCTTCCGTCTAGATACGAGCGCAGACTGGAATCACTCCACGCTATAGACTCAGTAGAGGCAACTCCGGTGGAGACGGGAGTTCCTTCACTAGCCTTATCTTCGGTGACGTGAGCAACCAGGGATACACGTGGAGAAACGAGGGAGATGGAAGGCGACGATAGAATAGGCTCCGAAGGTTCCACAGGTGACACGTCGACTGGAGACTCTGAGCTTTGTTCCTGGTATCCTGTATCCAGTTTTGTTTTAAAGGTCGGGGTTGCCAAAGATCGTTCTGTCACCGCCGAACGATCAACTGAGCCTTGTACCCTGTCAGTTTCGCTGGGTGCTTGATCAGTTGGTACCAAGGAATCCACGAGGTTTTGAGAAGTAGCTGATGTAGCAGCAGAAGACGACGTCGATTCCGTGATATCTGCAAAGGGGTTCGCAGTCTGCGTAGGTTCGAAAGAGTCATCGCCAATCGTTGGCGAAATTACTCGCCGAATCGACTCCTTAGCGGCTGTAACTGACCCCTGTCTAATGGGTGCCGATTCCGACAGTACGGGTTCTTGCTGCGCATCCGGCTTCGCAGTGGGCGTCTCTGTACGAGATTGTGGCTGCAGTTTGTTGTACTGCTGCCATCCTGCGGGCTTAGGAAACTGCGACTCCTGCGGCGACAAAGGACCATCCAAAGAATTCTCCGGTGATAGGGAAGAAAACTCCCCAGACGATTTCTCCGGCTCCTCGCCCTCTTCATCTGCTGCCCTATTTTTCTTGTCCTTTCTTTTGAACCATCCACTGAGCATGCCCGGCTTCTTGTCTTTTCGTTTCTTGTCGTCTTTTCCCTTGTCGCTAGAGAAGACATTTTTATCGTTTGATTCGGAGCTCGCCCGAGCCTACCGTTGGAAACATTGTTAGCGATCATGCAGCAGGCAATTACTAGCGGGTATAGCCCATACCTCTTTTCCTTCACCAGAAGGGGCAATTGTACTGAGTTCGTCACGCAGAAGATTAGGAGTCAGGGATATCTTCTTCGTTTCAATGGAATCGTCTTTGAAGAACGAATCCGTGTTCCGTACGGTGCCATTTCTGGACCTGCTAACAGTAGGTTCTGCTGCTCCACAAAAAGTTAGAAATTCTGTGCTGGACACGACCATGGTGCAGGACAAACAGGGATTCTCACGCTCTGGCTGGGATGACTCTTCGCTTGGCCGCCGTTCCTCGGTATACACTCGCTCAGGTTCCTGAGTCGTATGCACCCTTTCCGGTTCCTCGGGTTCCTTATGTTTTGGCTTAAGAGGCTCAATAACGATATCCTTATTCTCATTGTCCTGCACATCATTTTCATTTGTTGGCGACGATGCCTCATCGTCGCTATTGAAGTAGTCAGCGCCATCCAGTTCGTCGCCGCTGGAAAACTCCATTTCAGACGCTTCGATGAATGTCGGGGTCGTGAAGGTGACAGTTTTTGCATTTCTTCGGCGCATTGCCTTTTTCAGCGGGTTCTTAGACTTCTCCGGATTGTCACCAAGCATCGTCGCAGACAGCTATAAAAGTTAGAAATCATCTGTTCGGACGGGTACGTTCCACGCTTACATCAATATTTCTGTGTTTGTTTAATCTGGCAAGTCGTTCAGTGGGAGTTTCGATATGCTCGGCAGGTAGGTATCCTGCTCACTGTTAACCAATGCAATCCTAACAGCGGAATAAGACATAGACCAACCAATGCTGCCATCTTTCACAACTCGCACAAGCCACCAGTAGCTATTGCTGTCGTCCAGAAGAACCATAGTGTCTCCTTTCGCCGCATTCGCTTGTCCCTCGACAGTTGCGACGAAATTATGAAGCGCATAAACAAACTCAAAATCGATATCCTCTGGGTCGTGTGAGCAATAATAACCTCTCAAAATCGACCGTTACAGGGATATAGTCAATCACACGTACCATCATCGATAGACGGAGAACTAGAAATCTTGTCCATGAATTCGTCGTCCATCATGTCATCATCTCCATCGGCGTAATCACCTTCATCCGAACCACCAGTCGTATCGCCAGCGTAGTGCGAATTGTGAGCTCCAATGTGCATTGAATCGCTATCCATCTCATCCGGTTCCTCATATATTTCGACTCCATTGCGATGTCCATCAGAGTCTAGAGGTCTTTCTTCATCTATGGTTGCGCGCCTCATCTCGGCATTCGATTCCTGCTCGGCGTGGTAAAGAGACCGCTGCTGGTTGGGAGCAGGCCGGCCGCTCTCCAGTAAGGCAGTGGATTGAATTGGTTGTTTGGAGTGATCTTGAGCTGAGGGTGCATTTTGATTCTGAAGATCAAGGGTATCTACGCAACCATCCGTCAAAGTTAGCAATTGATCGAGTCATTGGTCAAAGCGGACGCATTGACAATTGTAGATGATGCTCATTGCACGTACCAGCTCGAACAATTCCAGGTCTCGGCATACTTGCAGACCAGTGATTCTGGGTGAAGATACACTTGGCAGGAATGTAGAGTAACACAAATTCTATTGCAAATGAAAAGTGAAACAGGGACTAGGGTCAGGTGCGGCTGGGTTTATGCAGTGCAGTGGTTGGTGAACAAGGAGCGAATAAGGGGGAAATGGCGGAAAACTGCACCGCCAATGGAAGGGACCGTGTTAAGACAAAGGCAGGGAGGCAATGTGCCGCTGGTTCCCTGGTAAAGGGACGTAAGAGAAATCAAAAAAAAGAGTACTTCCAGAGCAACATAGGGAGAAGAGCAATGATAAGGAGGACGGCAAGGTCCTCGGCATTGGTGTCGGTAAGACGCGCCCAAGCGACTCTTGCCCAAAGCGGAAAACTTGTCAGAAGTCACATGGGTTTTGCCCGCTTAGACCGCCCACTCCTAAGCACGTCTCCTAATTTTGGCACCGTCCCCTGATCTTTTTTTTGATTAATGAGAGGACGCCTATTAAATAACCATGGAGTTCGATCATATTGCTGAAGACAAGCAGGAGACGAAGGCCACTGTATGGCTGAAACTATTTCTAAGCAAGTCCCCGGAAATTCTGTCTATGAGGCTTGCTTCCAAGCACCGGCCTGGCAAAACGTTGTCCGCATGTCTATGGAAAAGCGGTGCTTTCAATATATGTTATCGTGTCAAATATGAAGATGGTCTACATGTCATTGTTCGCTTTGCTGCTCTTGGAAGGGCCATCTTCGCAGGGAGAAGGTTGAAAGTGAAGTTGCAACCATGAACTACCTACGTCACACCACCTCATTACCGATCCCTGAGGTGTTTGGTTCTGGGATTTGCTGGGCTGGTCCCTACATTGTCATGGCATTTCTTGAAGGCGAGGTATTGTCGCACCTTCTCAAAGACCGATCTGCAGAAGGAAGGCCGGTCCTGAATCCACAAATAAGTGATCGGAGCCTAAAGCGGGCTTATCGCGGCATTGCCGCTCTCATGCTGGAATTATCAAGACCTGAGTTTGATGCTATTGGTGCGCTCATTGAGAACGAGCAAGGTTTCGTTGTGGCTAGACGACCTCTCACCTTTAACATGAATGAGTTGATGGTGTCAGCAAATTTGCCTGAAACATCCTTTCCATCACATTCCTTCCGGTCAGCGAGAGACTTCTTTGAGGCACTTGCAAGGCAACATCTTACCCACCTTCAATTACAACAGAATGACTGTGTTCAGGATGAGGAAGATTGCAAGAGGAAATTTGCGGCTCGCTACTTATTCCTTGGAATTGTCAAGAAACTTTTCACTGAAGATGATCAAGGACCATTTCGGCTATATTGTGATGACTTTCGTCCCTCTAACGTTCTCATAGACCTCAAGGACTTCCATGTGTCTGGGGTCATTGACTGGGAGTTTGCATATGCCGCACCTGCCGAGTTTACATATGTAGCCCCCTGGTGGCTCCTCCTGCAAAGTCCTGAGGATTGGGAATCTGATCTGGATCAATTCCTAGTTCGCTACACTCCAAAATTTCGTCTTTTCTTGGAAGCTCTGAATGAACAAGAAAGTGAGTTGATAGAAAAGCACCTCCTTTTCGAGTCTCAGCGCCTCTCCCCCAAGATGGAGCGCTCTATGGAAACTGGGTTGTTTTGGGTATGTCTAGCAGCAAGGTACAGTTCCATGTTTGATGAGATCTATTGGGCGTTTATCGACCAGCGATATTACGGTTCCTTTACTTCTCTTGATGATCGTATATTGAATTTGAGTGAAGAGCAGCAGCTTGAAGTGAATCAGCTTGTGAAGCTCAAGATGCTGGAACCAAATAAGGGTGAGGACGACTTCGACGATCGCTATCCCATTGACCAACTACTTGAACTATGATTTTGTGTTTCTTTATCACCAAACTGTGCTGTGTGGTTGATAGTCTTGTTTGCAAGCCCAAATTGATTATTGCCTTCGGAGTTGAGAATTATTGATGAAATATGGCGTACTTCATGGGCGCTCACCTCCGATCGCCTAATTCCCGATCATGAGTGAACAACAGGCTCGCGACAGTTTCGCGTCCATCCTCGGCCACTACTACCATAATCGTGAGTAAGAGAATAAACCACTTGCTCCCTAGGACAACCAGCATCGTTCGTCGTTTGTCGTTCCTGTGATGAGCATGGATCTTGGAAGTGGCCAGGTCCCTTCCCAGGAACACCGACGTCCGCCCAGGGTCATCATAGTTTGTATTACGATTGACAGGATTTGATCAAGACCTTGTCTGCCAGGGAAGATAAAAAGCCGATACCGCCTCCGAAGTCCATGTAACAGGCCCGTGGCTCTGCGAAAGTCCTGTCAGCAGTGCCGATGATATCGACAAGTATGACAATGGCCTCACGAGGCATTTTACTTGCTCCAAAGAACTGATATTCTGTTGTGCAGCTTTGCTTGAAGAAGAGAGTTGATTGAGCGTCCTGGTGTCCATCTTCATAGCCACATTCGCTTCTTCCATTTTGCCATCGTAAGTTGGAGATCCATGTGGCAAGATTTCTCGAGTGGAGGTTGCTGGCGCTGAGGGAAAAAGGGTGGGGAGAAAAGAAATCTTGCGACTCGGAACTCGGTTTATGATCGAAAGCATCAACCATAAGCGTATAAAAATGACATCAGCTTTCAATCTCGCGCTTGTATTCCATCGCAGCTAACCTAGCGAGTATATAAGGTGTTGAACATGACCCCAGCCTGTGCGAGTCAATCCATCACGGACCTCTGCTTAAGGACCTAGGGTCTAGAAAGGAGTGTAATGTGTGTGCCTATTCAGCAAGAAGG
This sequence comes from Byssochlamys sp. BYSS01, assembly GCA_002242795.1. Lineage (NCBI taxonomy): Eukaryota > Fungi > Ascomycota > Eurotiomycetes > Eurotiales > Thermoascaceae > Paecilomyces > Byssochlamys sp. BYSS01. The sequence continues at coordinate 293,402 of NIXA01000016.1, forward strand.
GGAAGCGCAGCGAAATTGGCGATCTTCGATCGCTTCTCCCGTGGTGAATATATTCCAAGGTTATATACATTCGCCGATTATACGTACCACCCGCATTGCACAGCAATTTTTAGAATCACGACCCTGGTGAAATTGCGATTGATGTCTTGGATCCCGTTTAAGGCATAATGCTATTACTTTCCGATCAAGACAGATCAAACGACTCTATTAGATGTCATTCAAAAAGACAATTACGTTAACGCTTCAACCGGTCGTCTGACCTGGGATCAACCACGATTTCGAGTCATTCCACTAGCAAAAGCTCGCGGAAATCAGGCGCTTGTTTGCTTTGGTTGAAGAAAAGGATGCCTCGCCAGTTCGCCTGCCGTTTTCCTCGCATCTGGATGCCAGACAAGCATTCCCTTGGCGAGATCCAGAAATGCGTCCTTCTCCTCTCCCTCAAGGAAGGAAGCTGTGTCGCCTAGTTTCCGGTCGGGAATCAGATCTTCATAGAGAAAGCAACCTAAGATGTTTTGTGAGTCTGAGGATAATTCGTTCAAGATAGAAAACTCAGTAATACTATTATTGTCAAAGAATGGCCCACAGAAGTACTCCTCTGCAGTCTTGCATACTCTGTCGTCTTCTCGTCTGACAGGTTGAGGCCACAGGTACTCTCGCATGTATTGATACCTTTGTATGACCTCTGGAGGGGGTGGACCAAGTAAGGCTATCATTTCAGCAATGTGTAGTTTAGCATTGTAGCAACCTTGTTGATCATGGATATGCTGAAATAGCTCTTTGCCTCCAATCATATCCCACAACTGGCGTGGCATTAGTGAATGCAACAACCTCAAAGAAGAACAGGAACGCACCAGAACACCAATATTCCAAATATCTGTTGGCATTTGCCATCCATTACCTAGTATCACCTCTGGAGCCCGATAGTGGTCTGGCTGAATAGGCCAGACACCCCAGTCATCATCTTCCATAAGTCTGGTTGCCAAGCCAAAGTCAACAAGTTGTGGTATACTTCTCAGCCCTTTGAGTGGCCCAAAGTCATTATGGGACTGATACACTGGTCGTCCTGTCGAATCAATCTTGAAAGCCATCGGGTTTTCAAGCTGAGAATCCATGAAATCAGCAAGCACGGTTGGATCCTCAAACGTGATCATGATGTTTTCAAGCTTTAGATCTAGGCAGCCGCCTGGGCTCAGTATCACTGACGGGAAGTAAGGCCGAAGATGAACTTACCTGTATGAACTATCCTGCATTCTTTGTGAAGATATTCAAGCCCTGTGAGAAGAGTACGAATGTATGTTTTAATGAGGGGCAGTGGCATCTTTCTATCATCAAAGCGCCGCTGATACATCGACAATGGCTCCCTCATAGGCGGATACACAAGACATAAATGGGAACCTTCCGGACCCTTGACTTCAAAAGAGTCTAGTAATGTTCGGATAAGTGAGCGACCGCGATGTGATGGGTCTACAGCGGAAATGTACTCTTCAACCTCGCACTCATGACCAGTAAAACGAGCATTGTTACTGGTGATTTTCAGTGCCACAACGCGCTCTGGCTCTTCGATATGCCTGTATGTTTGTTAGAGACAGAGAGAGCTTTGAATTGAACAGAAATTCCTGAAGGCTACCCTTGCAAATCACGCGCGAACCATACTGTTGAAGACACGCCCCAGCCAACCTTGACCAGGGTTTGGTAACGATCTGCGAGTACCTCTCCAGGTTTCGCTGGATAGAAGTACTTGGAATTGTATACTGGCGAGATCTCTTCATCAACGAGTATGCTGGGCGGCAAAAGTGGCCCGGGAGGAGGCACGGGAAACGGTTTCTTGCGAAGCAAGGCGGACAAACGAGGGATCAACGGCTTTATAGTGCTCATTCCAGAGTTATTCCCCCTAGGCCGACGGGAGAATGTGATACCAATAATTGTCGAAGAAGAAGATCAAGAAGAAGCCCGAGCACAGCTGGTAAGCTTGATAACGTGGCGCGGCACTCGTGATACAGACTAGTGGTAAACAAGCTGTCAGCCAATGAGATCATCGGGTGCTTCCGATCAAGACAGCGAGATGGATCTGGAGATAACCATGCCTTGCCAAAGGCCACGACTGTGCTGCGTAGAGAGGGCAAGGCCTTTGAGAGAGATGGGTGAAGCTGACAGATGTCACAGTAAGCCAGTCGGAATACCTGCCTCATCCTCGTGTCACTTTGACGCCGAACAATAATAGCGTGCTGGAATGGCTCCGGTTACGCTTCGGTTGGCCGAGAGGACATATTGGCGACGCCCAAGGAGGTAGCCCAAGACCCTCTCCAAGGATGGCCAGTATCTGACCAATTTGACAGAACACCGGCGGTTACCCTATAGCAAAATTATCGAGCCTTAAGCCCAGAAAATTGAAGGAGCCTCCCGGACACGTATTACCGCGCAGGCCGGCCAATATAACAGAAATTTCTGGAGAGAAAAAGTGGTTTCACTATTTCAAGATAGTCTAAGACAGTCTCTCTAGGGTTTGTTGACCTTTCTCATCCAGACTCGGGTACTGTCTCAGACTACACATATCTATCCAAAATGCCTTAGCATCTTCGTGCGCCTCACCATGCACGCCTAAAAGCTCCCGGAGCAACTTTTTCCATTCGACATCCATATCTGTAAATCCAAAAGAGGCCGAAACATACTCATGCCAAATAGGAAAGAAAGGCAGCGTATTCCCAGTCGAGTATACTGACAACGTTTCCGTTTTGGACCATGATATTTCCCAAATTGAGGTCGCAATGAGTGAGCACATAGGGCTCGCACTTCGGTAGGCGCTTCTTCAAGTTCTCCAAAACTTGTTGAGGGAGGTGGCGAAGGTTAAGAGCCAGGACATCCCAGAGCTCTTGGTCGGAGTGAAACGGTCCGCGGGGTTCAAGATCAAAAAACAGTAAGCCCGGATAGCATGGACTTTGATCGACACACTCAATAGAGGTTGATGTGACGGATCGAAGCTGCTTTCGCACTTTGACGACTGGGTCCGCTATATCAATTTTTTGGGTTTCTGACAAAGAACGCCATGCCTCCTCGAGCGTTTGACCAGTTCGTTCAAAACGAAGTATCGCGATCGATCCAGTCACGTAAAACCTTTGGGACGGGGACGTCGGAGTAGGTCGCCAGATAGTTCAATGTTTTGACTTCAACTTTTGCTTTTGGACCCTCGTCGGGTCGATCTTTCAAATCACATCTGAACCGATGGACCAGACGCCCCGTGTAGGTGCGCCGTAGAAGAGTTTCAGATGGCTAGTATAATGGCACCGTTTTCTTTGTCAAGTGTCCATCCGCATGCGATACAGCCCTGGTCGAGTGGCTCACCCATGACGGACAGGTTGTAAAAAGAGGTCAATTTGTTGCAAGAGATGGATTTTGGCTGAGGATTGAAAGGATAAAGTAGGGAAATGTTTAAAGGCGGAGGGGTGCCCTTGCTTAGCACTGCATATTTGCGAGAGACCGGCCCCCATTGGATTGGTGTTGTCAGATCCCTTCTGTGAGGTCTGCGGTTGGGGATCACAGTTCAGGGGTCGAGTAGCGCGGATACGAGGCAGACAGCTATAGGATATGAGAAGTGCGCTCAATGGTGCATAGCAAACATAGGTGTAGCCTGGATACAGACACTAACTGCTGGCTCTTGAAGAGAACTAACTGTAGGAAGTGATTCCTAACGACCCCAGAGAGACCTTGTGGCACCTAGACTTTCGCACTAATTTTTATAGGTGGGCCGGGCTCAGCGCTCAGTCTACCTAGGGGTATGCCAAGTTGGTCTCTATTGTATACTGTGAATGCCATATTCAGTCTTATTAGCACAGCTAACAGCAGCAGCACTAAGGTGCTGGTGCTGGCCCATAGTAGCTGCGTTCCCCAGACCGCAAAGAAATAGGCTATGCTTATATTGATGCACAAGCGCCGTTGGCGCGCGGCTGCCTGAAATCCGGCGATACGAGGCCAAGTGAAACCTAATTCGTGTTAGCGCGGTGGAGGCCTCAGGGCTCAGGGCTGCACTGACTGCAGCCTGCTTGTGTCCGCTGCTGTGATTGGCCGCTTCACTGCCGCCGCAGATTAGCCTAAGCCGTGTCCGGCCTGGGTCCGATCGCGGGGGTGTTGCCTCCGCCCTTTTTTGCTTTTCCCCCCATCGCCCGGCCCTCTCTTCGCTGGTCCCAGATTCTCTCATCTTCTCTTGCTTATTTCTGCTCTCTAACACCTCCTCTCTCGACTCCATCGATCCCGCAGTGTGTCTATCAGTATACATCGCAAAAACGAAAAACAAAAAGTGGAGCGGAAAAAGTCGTGCCTCCCTCGGACTCCTCCGGCCCGGGAGTCGATCATACTACCTACCTAGGTAGTATATATCATCCATCATCATCACAACGTCGGCGACCTCCGTTTCAATCGATCTTCATGCTCCTTCTACACCACCATCGAAAAACACTGGTTTTATAGAGAGTTTGTGCACCACGCACGCCTGCGCTTAGCTAGCCGCTGCTCTCGACGAATAACCAGATCGGAAGATTTGTCCTGCCAGGCGTCGTATGGCTCAGACGGAGAGGAAGGCAGCGTTGGTAGGCTTGAAGATCGAAACATCCTTTCCAGATAGACACACATCCGACTGGCTTAATCGTGATGGCGGCGGAGTGGCAGAGACAGATAGTTATGGTATCGGGGGCGACCGTACCAACACTTTCCACGATTCTGACACTCGCGCTTGCGGTACTGATCAAGGCAGCAGTGTATTGAATGAACTACATTCAGCAACTCCACCCATCTCCGTCCCTCGTCCTGATGACCAGCAGCACTCTGCTCCTGAGATTAACTTCCCACATAAGCCAGAGGATGCGGATGTGCCGGCGTCTCCGCTCGACGACTTCCTTCAACAGCGCCGTCCATCCATCAGCTTCAGTCCTAATGTGACGCTCGATTCTGGTCGACAACATGCGCTTGAAGAACCATTGGGGAAGGGCGATGCAAGGAGGCGACCGTCGTATAGATCGCAAGCTAAGCCTTCCTCGGGGTTAAGGAATGCTCTGTCCCAAGACGAGAACAGCGGACCCGATAATGGTAACTGCGTGGACTGGGGGTCAAGTCCAAGAAGGCCCCAAGGTCGACGATTCCATAACGGAAACTCTCGCTTTTTCTCGAGCCCGGAAGATGACATGTCGACTGGCTCGGAACTCGATCGCCTCTCCTCCTTGACTTCGGCATCTCCGGCTTCTCCTCTTAGCGATGGGTTGCGGACACCATCTGAGCCCAGGGAGTTATGGCCTGTCTGCACAACCTCACCTGTGCAGCAGTTCCCATCTTTGGATGAGCGCAGTTCCTGGTCAGGGAGCGCTGTGACGCCTTTTGGAAGCAAACCTCGCGGTCCCACTCTGGAGCGAAATAGTAGCCTCCGGAACGGCACGCGTCGGCTCTCACGCCGTTCTACGGCTTCAAGCGGCAAGTCTCCTGCCAGTGCATACCTCTCCATGTGGAGCTCCCGTGAAGAGCCTGCTCCTCAGCCGGACGATGAAGGTCAGATGGTTGGAACAGAATATGTCCTGGGGAAACAGATTGGTTTTGGGGGCTTCAGCACTGTAAAGGAGGCCTTCAAAGTAGAGGCGGACGGCTCAACAAAGCAGCTGGCAGCGAAAATTGTGAAGAAACACGTTGCTGGGAAAAGCGAAGCTGAAAATGATGAGGTGCAGGCGGAGTTCGACCACGAAGTTAGAGTGTGGCGTTATCTCAATAGCCCGCATATCCTGACCCTGGACGCCGTCTATGAAACAGAATACGCCACCTTCTGCTTTACTAAATTGGCAATCGGCGGTACTCTCTTCGATCTGGTTCGTCACAATCGCCATGGTTTAGAGATGAGATTAGCAAAGAAATATACCTACCAGCTGGCATGCGCGCTGCGATATCTACACGAGGATGCGCGGGTGGTGCACAGGGACATAAAGCTGGAGAACTGCCTCTTGGATCCGGTGGAACTGCCAGACGGTACAAAGACATCGAATCTCGTCCTCTGCGATTTTGGGATGGCGGAATGGATGAGCACAGGTAACGGGGCCAATTCGCCAGACCCATACGAAGCTGCAGCGGACCGTCCTCCACGCAAGAACATTGGCCCTTCCGACACAAGTACGAGCGTTGCTGGAAGTCTGGAGTACGCTTCTCCTGAATTGCTACTATCTTCCGTCGGCGTCGTCAACCCCGCTGTCGACATTTGGGCGTTTGGTGTTGTCGTTTACTCCGTCGTCGTCGGATCACGGCCTTTCCATGACCAGTTTACGCCGCGAATTAGTTCGAACATCGTAGCTGGAATTTGGAGTCGAGAGGCGGTCCGAGGAGACGTTAGCGGACAGCAGGTTCACCAGGATCGAGCCGATGCCCTTGAACTGATCGAAGGCTGTCTTGAATTGAACGTTAACAAACGTTGGACCATCCGTGATGTTCTGGCTTCGCGGTGGTTCCGCGATTATCAGGAAACTCGCGACGAAAACTTGACTGATGCTACCTGGAGGTTGTGACGAGTACTATGTGTGCATATAATTTCCCTTCTCCTCATCGCGTCTTCCGCTATCCGCTCGTGATTTGCGACTGTATTGGGTTCGAGCACTTTGATCATTCTGTCACTCTTGTGACCAAGCTTTGCGATATATTATTGATCATTTGATACCCCATTTCTCTCTTGCGCATTTCCGGGATTTTTCATTTGCTAGTGTTTGGTTGGATTCGGAGTCCAGTTTACAGTTACTAGGGATTCCTTCGCGGCTAATGGAACTGTGGGTATATCGGAGATGTCAAGCAAGGCGTTTCTAAGAATTATGGCGTGATGACCGTTCTCTACGTTTCGGAAACTGCATTTTGGTTTTACTCTTTCCAGCTCTGAGGTTTTGGTTGCATCTCATATCTCTGTTCTCTTTCCACCTTGCTCTACTCTTTTCTATACGCATGTTTCTCTGTACAGCTCTGCGCTTCTTTCCCCCTCGTTCCAGATGGGTAGGGGTAAGGATGAAAAGCTTAGACATTGCTAATTCAGTGTATTATTTGCGTCTTCCTGGACAGTCAAGCGGCAGCGTATTTATCGTAGGTTGAAACCATTGTAAAAGGCCGAAGTAATCGACTATATACTTTATTTTACAATTGTACTCATACATGGAAGATGCCAGGGGAACAAATTCTAGGCAGTTGGGAACATGGTATTTATTTTCCCAGTCTCTCTCTCTCTCTCTCTCTCTCTGTCTCTCTTCACCACAACCTGTTCTCAGGAAGAGTCTTCTCCTTCCTAACACCAACCATCGACTTCCTCTCAGCAGGCGACCGGAAGAACAAACTCGGCCCCTCCATAGGCTTGAGCAAATGACTCAAATACCCCCTATGAGCGGGATCACGATAGTACTCGATATCCCGTCTCTTCGTAGGATCCGGCAAGCGATACCGGAAGCCCATCTCCCGCATGACCTTCGACTCAGTCAAGAGCTCGACGCCGCCAGCGACCTTGTTCAGCGCGTCGCTGCCGCTCTGGTCCGTCCATGCAGAGGACACAAACGGGTGCGTTTCGCGGCGCATGATGCGCGCGATTGCCGCCCGGGTGTAGAAGCGGGTCGTCACGGAGCCGCCGGCGGCTTCGATCGCGGCGATGGCGGAAGCGGACGCCCGCGACACGATGATGTGCAGGGGCTGTTTCACGGTGTCTGCGCCGCCGCCGCCGCTGAGCAGCTTCACGCCGTCTCGCGTGTTGTGGATGCAGCGCGATTGAGCCAGTTCGCGGATCGTAATCGGTCGGGCTGGGTCGATGCGGCCCTGGTCGATCCATTCTTGGATTCGGTCGAGGTTGATGGGCGCTAGGTCGATGGATAGACTGTAGATTGAAAAAAAAAGAAGAAAAGAAAAGAGCACATTAGATACAAATTCGTTCCGGGAATGGATCAATTGGCAGGAAAGGCAGGATGGAGCGTCACACATACATGTTTTTATATCCGCGCTCACCATGGACAATGATATCAGGCGTCTGCCCCCCGTTGAATCCAGCGGGGACCTTCCCATGCTGCTTCTGACCCTTGTGACCCCTTCCGGACGTCTTACCCTTACCGGACGCGGGACCCCGACCTCTTCTGATCCTCTTATGGTACGCTCCAGGGGTGTCGGAGAGCGAGCTTAGGATATGGGCATTGCGGGTTTGCAGGTGAAGAAGTTCAGGGAGGATGAAAGACGCGGAATGGAACGACGGGGTCAGGAATTGCTGCAGCTGCGATGGCAGCGCAAGTAGCCTCGGTGGCATGGCGAATATACTGAATGAATGTATGAGCGAGCCAGTGTCGAGATGATCCAGGGATCCAAATGCTGTAAGCCCACAAATCTGGTCTTGTCTGTTGTTGAGGTCTCTACAAGATCTGCGTCTGGGACCACGTGATTAATTTGATCCGCTACGGGCTACCGCCTGCTGAATTGGTGGTATCTACATTTTGGAGATACGTCGATTTCAATTTCAACGAACTTTTTGAGCAAAAGTGTCTTGCAATATTTATTGAATCTGAACAGCGTCGACGCTGTGAGACATGCCAACCTGACATAAACACGCAATACAACATTTATGCGTGGTGATATCCTCGGGATATCCGCCCATCGCAGGGATCATGGCGACGCGCGGACCGGAATCAGCTCTCGAAAGCTGAGGTGCTATACAGAAAGTTTCAGATGTCGACTGGGACAGGACAGAACAGAAGAATGCTTGCTGCCTACGCCACATGCAGTGAGAGGATTAAAGGAAAAATGGCCAACCGGAGAGAGAGTCTGTGTGGATTCGCAGAACCGCCAGACGGTCCTAAAATATTAATATCGTTACCGAGGTCATTCGCGGTCATTTCCGTTCTCAGCTACTCGCATTTAATATTTCAAAATGTACGTCCCTGATTCGATCGCTGCAGCCTCTATTACAAGGGGGAGGAGGGGGGTTGGGGGGGGGGGGGGGGGGGGGGGGGCGGAAAATCCAACGGGTAAAGGTCGTTGATGTAAGTATGGGCAGATGAAGAACTAGGACTACGTAGGCTCTCCAAGGATGTTTCGAGATTCAGCTAAACGGAAGTACTGGACACGCCTCAAGCAGGTTTCTGCACCGGATGAAAATGAGCGCATTCAAGTAATTTTCGACCAAGAACGGCGGGAGGAAGAAGGGAGGGCCGCAAGAAAGAAAAAAAAAAGTGTCAAATTGATTGTTCTCATTAGCTTCGTCGGCTTTGCCCGGGGACTGTTTTCGTCTCGATAATTACTCGACAAAAGAAGAAAAAAGACTTTTGTCTTTGAACATTCCATCTAAAATAGCCGTCGCTTTCCCCCGTGGAACTCTGGATGCGGTCGCAGAACATTAGCAGCGTCGTCGTCGGTAGCCGTACGACCTTCTAATTTCGGAGAGCGGGGGACGGAGACCGGCGAACAAAATTCTGCTTCGGTTTCCAATCCTTTGTCAGCCGCTCACGGCTGCTGTCGTCGAACTTAGAGTTACCTTACCTATGAGTGTACAGAGTGTAGTTACCTACAGAGACGGCTGTAGCGGACTATCAAGGCCGGCTATGCCGTCATCAACCGATTTACGCAACACACAATACTTATCCCATGCAAACTTTGTAGGCTCCGTGCTCCGGATTCCGTGGCATGTCAGCCCTTGCTGTGTTCATCATTGCGTTGTGGTCAGCAGCACACGGAGTACGGGCGCGCCCCTATCGTCATGTAGTATGGATCGTCGCAGGCGGCGCTGTAACTGCTGATACTAACTAATTCTTGGACGGGATGGAGATGGATGGGACGGAGCAATGTTCAAGTGAGGTAGCATGGGCTCAACGAGGTGTGCTCCAGATGCTGTGCGAGTTGTTAGAGTGGCCATCCATGCCCCTGGTCGGGTGATTGGTCGCAGGGGCGCGCCGGAACACACAAAGAAGGCGGCGCTGTACGTTGGTGGAGGAGCATGGGGTGTGTGTTGAGTCAAACCGGGCTAGGCCCTTTTTTTGCCATCTGAGATTAAGGAAGATCCATTCCTCGTGTTCCTTGGTGATAGTTCCCTTTTTTTTTTTGACTTCTACTTCTATTCTAGCTTTGGTTTTTGCTGTACGGGATCTCGAAAGGCTGGCATGCTGGCTGTGCCACCGCCGAATCGGACGCAACAGCAGCTAATTCGTCCGGTAGGTTCTGGTGTCCCCTCCGATAAAGGAAGGGAGGGAGGGGCCAAAGCTCGTATGATATGTTTTTACGGGGTGACTTGGAAATCACCCTTGATGCTTTTCGATGGATCATGGACAAGGCAATGGCAGACCCAGCCGCGGGGGCAAGATAAATGGTGACCATACGATTGGTACGACTGTTGCCTACCTAACTTGTTCCAAGTCTGTTCGCAGCGGAGCGTCAATAGAAACATCATTAGGGGAATTGTGTCGATATCAGCTAGGTGAAACTTCCCCGTTATTCCCCAGGTAGCAACTTCAAGGAGAGTAATCTCGATAACATTCTGCATGCATGTGCAGACGGGGTAAGATAACTGCGACCTAAGTACAGAGTAGTGTCGCACAAATCCTGCGTACTCGCATCGAGTTCCATTACGAATTCGGAGAAGAGCCTCCTTTAGGAAGGACAGTCTACCTACAAAGTGTGTCAATCCACAAACTCCTGGATGATGCCCAGACTTGTCATCGGATCGAAGGATCCATTTGTTCGTCGGGGTGGAATGTGATCTGACTTGGACCAAGATAGTTTCGCTAAGGCCTTTTATTTTTTTATTTATTTATTTTTTTCTGTTCACTTCCATTCTCTTTGTCACCTAGCCCGTTCTCCAATCATATCCAGGGCACCGAGTACCCGCTTCGCACATCCAATCAGAACTGTTGACCCAAAGTCCCCAGTGTTACCGCGGCGTGATATCAGAAAAGGAAACTCAGGTTAATCGGGCCCCGCTGGTCTCGTATATAGAAGCGTAGAAGCATCGATATCGTGTCTCGCTGCTCCGTAACAACACTCTGTACTAATTAAAATTCACGGAGCAACATGTACTGTTACTGGGCACCATATACGGCTGCACGGGTGTGGTGAGCAGCGCTCTGTACGCCGTCTGCACTGCGGTGACGATGATCCCATCTTGAACCAGTCACGCCTCTTCCAATGGACGGTATCATGGAACCCCTTGGGCTCCGTTGAGTCCGTAGAGTCTGGAGCAGTCAATTGTCGGTCCCTACACGACAGCAATAGCGTGAGTCGGCCTCTGGTGGGCATTGTCAGGCAGGCGTAGCAGCCCATAGGCAGATACTTGATCTGGGCCTACCGCTACCGCCGGAGTTAGCACAATTACTGTTTTCGTGTGGAAACAGATGCTGGTGAAAGACTACGGATCAACTGCACTGGTCTCGAGCGTCTTCGTAACGCCGGAGTTGGTCATTGGCTGGATCCAAAGCGCCGGATAGGATAATCGACACTACTAGACTTAGGTAGACTCTACCACTACACCTCGAACGCGTGTTTTTTTTCGCGTTTTTCTTTTATTAATGGAGCGGGGGGCAAGTCTTTCACCTTGCGACTGGGAGGCGTGTCCTTTTCTCTCCCGGCTGATGCATAGACCAGGTGATAGGCAGATTCTGAAACCCATAATTGGAGCAGTCGGGCTTACTAGAGCAAATCTTGTTCCGTGGCGGGGCGAGTCGACCGAGGTGGGAAGCGAAAGGAAACACGCCTCTTGTGGTTCGGAATATCGAGGGAGCCGCAAGAACAGAGAGAGCGATGCTGGGTGGAGCGAAAGGAGCCGGGGCGAAGATAATAAAAGCAATAATAACAGCCCTGCTGGTTAGTGGTCTCAAGCTGGGCCACTTACTGCGTAATAGTAATCAAGACGAAGTTGGGGCGGGTGGAACACGGTCGTCACCGCAGGCGGTGTTTGTTAGCTTGTTAGTCAGTCATTTATCAGGTGCAGGAGCGGATGACGCTCAGCGCCCAGGAAGAATGCCGGCTGCCGATTAGTTGCTGTAGCAGCATTACTAAACGCTGTGCGCAAGAAGATTGGAATGATCATGGAGGATGGAGAAGATGGCATTGGACGTGGTAAATTAATTACCCAACCTTGGAAGGTTACAGGGAATATACATACTACAGCTCGACTGCATGCGACCACCACTGGGTTACCTCCCGCCTATCACGGCCGGTTCCATCCATCACATCTCAGCCTGAACCAGACCAGCTCGTCCAGTCCAGGTATTATTAGTATTACTAGGTTAGGTACCTTCCAGTCTCTTCTCCATGTTCTTCAAGCGACACACAACACGCAACACAACGCGACGCAATGCAACCCCCTTTTCTAGGTGTTTGGGCGCCCTATTCCAATTGGCTCTGCCGATTCATCACCAGATTTGTACGCGATTCCGACTGGTACACAGTCCGGACGTACGTGGGTGGACTATTTGCTTCGATACTCCGTCGTGTTTGCTAGCAGATCCTGCACAGCGCTCGCGCAGGCGACCGACCAACCCCCTCCTCGTTCCCCTCTGCCTCGTAATTTCGAACCTTTCATAGTCAGTCTCTGCTTTTTCTGATCCGGGGGCGATCAATCACTTTGCTCCCAGTAGTCTCCATTTCGTGACCCAGTCGTCCCAGACTTGGCCTATTCCGAATTCGTAAGTTCGTACCGGCGACCTCACGCACGTACAGCCGGACACCGCACTGCATCCATTGTTCTCCGCATCATACACAATCGGCGCAGCGCTTGCGAGGTACGACCTGGCCTACGTAGGTGGCCAACGTCTTCGGTACTACCTGGTACCAGGCAGGCTACCGGGTAAGAAGAAGTACCTGAGTATCATGGATGTCTCGGTAATATTCCGTATTACAGTACGCGTACGCCCTTCCGGGCGCGTCCACGCCTTCCGCCCGCAGGCTTTGCCCGGCGCTTTTTTTGCCTTCTCGTTTTCCTTCACTTTCCGCCCCGGTCAAACTATTTTAGCGATCAACCACGGGATGCAAGGAAAGACCAGATTGATTATTACCGCCTAATTACCGGGTCGGTTGTTGTGATTGCCCACCCCCTCTGCTAACCGCCCCTCTTCGTTTCCAGCTAAACGCCTTCTGGAGCCTGGATACTTGACGCTGAAAGGCAAAAAAAAAAAAGGTAAAATTTGGATTATCAGAAAATTAATAAAAAAGATTTAAAAAAAAAAAAGAGGCGCACATGGACAGTGGCTCCAATGAGACACTGCCAACCCAGGCTGCTGTGATTCGGTCTCAGACGCATCTGCCATCCATGCGCGCAGGCTCTCCCATCCGTCGTCGTCTGTCTGGCCCTGACGCACTGCTTGTACTGCTGACCCTTTTGCCTTTCCAGCCCGCATCCACTAGACTACCCAAGCCAACTTCTCCCCTGTCATCAACCGGTATTATTTTCATTTTCTTTCCTCCAAATCAACTCTTCTCTTTCCAGGCAAAACAGACGAAATTTAAAAATAAATAAATAAAAAATATTAAAAAAAAAATAATAATAATAATAATAATAATAAATAAATTTCACAAAAAAATTAGCGTTGACTACCCATCCCAACCCATCCAACCCAGCCCTCCTCAAACAAGCCGGAACTGTTCCCATACAAGTCCAGAAGGGAGGATCAACCCTCTGGGCCTACTTCTGGGTCCAAACTCTGTCCTTTTGCGGACACATCCTCTCCCGAATGGATGAGAGAGGCGATGACAAGAGAAGCTAACTTGCTACCACTAACTCCGTGCCAACCCTACCCTGGCTTCCCCCCAGCCAGCGGACTTGCTTGTAAAAGGAAAGGTCCATCGTCAATCGATGCACGAGGGATGATGTCTTTGACCTCATCCTTCATTATCCCCAACTACCACCATTCCCTATTAGCTCTTCATTTCTTTTCATTTCATTTTTTCATTATTATATTACTTCTGACTTCCTCGTCTTCCTTCACTGCGGATTCTTTGTTTCAAGCCAAGCCATATCAGCTGCCAAACTATCGTTTGGATCGTCAGGCCTGGCATCTTCTTAGGCTGCCCTTATGGTTACGCTGATGGCTACTAGCTATATCGGCTTCGCCTTCCGCCATTTCACAACTATATGAACACCTTCCAGTGTCTGGACTCTGGACCGGTGCTTCCTCCGAAACGAACAACCCCTTTCACTTATCCACCTCGCTGTTTGGCAGGGGACGCCGGGACTTGACTGGGCTTGTCGTTTCTCTATCACTCTTCCTTCCCGTTCTCTACACTCTTATCGTCAATTCACCGCGCCTGATACAGCCCACCGGACCAACTCCACCTCCTTGGGTCCTGTGTGTGAATTCGCTGTTGAACGGGCCCAGGGGTAATGGTTATGTGTGAAGGCTAGGCCATTAACAAAGATTTCTTCGGAACCTCTCTCATTGTCTCAACTTTCGTTCGAGTACCCCTCGAACCTTCCATCTATCCTATCCCTATGCCTTCGATAACTCTCCCGAACCTGGATTCCATTACTCCGACAATCCTCTTCGATCCCCAGGGAAAAGGTCCTGTGCCTGAGAAAGGTCCCCTGGAGTTCAATTCTTACGAATCGTACAATTGGGCCCGTCCCTTAAGGGACGGTCTGCCCACCCCTCCAAACGACATGGCTGGTGTTGCGTACAATGCCGTTCCTGCCGGCTACGGAGGGAGGGTGAATGGGATTTCCTTCCATCCATATGTCGGGGTTCCTAGTAACTCTCGCATCAACCTCAGCCTCGATCCCGTTCCCTCTACTACCAAGTCTTCACATACCGCACAAACGCACTCCACGTCAAGCAGAGATTCGCTTGTCCCCAAGACCGTCGACCAGAAGAAGTCGTCTAGTAACTCGACTCCCTCCTTCCTGGAAATCCCCTCGTCTATCAAGGCTGGCAAAGGGAACCTTGCTCAATTTGCAGCTCAGGTAAGAATTGTCCTCGTGTGTCGACAAGTCTTAGCCCTGGGAGAGTGAAGGAATACTGACAGTGCTCCTACAGATGACATGCCTCTTCTGGTTCGAAAAGACTGCGAAATTGAAGGCGATTGAAGACTACCTGAACCCTTATCCTTCCTATGTTCCGGAAGCCAATCCCACAGTGGGCTTTCAAAAATGGGTAACCACCATTCTTTCGACAACCCAAGTGAGCCAGAATGTGATTCTCTTGGCGCTACTCTTTATCTACCGCATGAAGAAGTTCAATCCGGGTGTGAAGGGCAAAAAGGGAAGCGAGTGCAGACTGCTGACAATTGCTCTCATGTTGGGGAACAAATGTAAGTGACCTGCTGTCCACACCTCTCACAATATCATTGCTCTCAAGGGTGCTAATGGCTTTCTTAGTCCTGGACGACAATACATACACTAACAAGACCTGGGCTGAAGTGTCTGGCATCCCTGTTCAAGAAATACACATTATGGAGGTTGAATTTCTCAGCAATATTCGATATAACCTATTCGTCTCGAAGGAAGAATGGGAAAGCTGGCATGTCAAGCTGAGCTTGTTCGCGGACTATTTCGACGAAGCGTCGCAAATCCCTGTAGAGGATGGTCTCCCTCGGTCGACCACCGCCTCCTGTCTCTCTCCGTGTCGGGTATCGACGCCTCATTTGCAGACACCCTCACCGCTGTCTAGACTTCCCTCTCCTCCACTCTCCGGCTTGTTGGGGCAACAGAACTGGAACCAGCAGCCTACCGGAATTCAGTATCTAGCTCCGTCACAACATTACGCTGATGTCCCTATTGCGGTGAACTCCCGCAAGCGTGGTCGTGACGACCTGATGGAGGAGCAGCCGATGAAGCGAATGGCAATGTCGAATCCGGGTTCGGTTCCAGGCTCAGTTTCAGTCTCGTCGATTCCTCCGTCTTCTGTTCTCCCGCCCCTCCCCCCTGTCCCGGTATCAGTTGCAGGGCCAGCTTCGCTCCCACCGATGGTTGGCTCCAGCGGCCCCCGATTGCCATATCTTGCTTTTCCTCCGTCGGACGGCACGGTCCACAACCCGGTACCCGTTGCACCGCAACTTCCAACTCCTAGTGCTCGTGCTGTGCCTCATGTCTATAATCCCCCAGCGAATTGGGTCCAGCAGATACCAACCTCAGCGCCGTTAGCGTCAGCGACGAATGGCCTGTACAATGCACAGATGACGTTACCAGACCCCGTGAAGCCTCTCCGGAATTTCTACAATGTACCGTCTACCAGTCTTTCGCCAACGGTGTCTGCCTATTCAGTGCATACCCCACAGATGAATCTGTCACCATCTTTCATTCTGGCGAACAGGAATTCGCCATATAGACCTGTCCGAGCTGTCAATACGCTACTCTTCCCGCCACCTTCTGCTTCGTTGCAACCCCGACGAACTGTCCCATTTGATCATATGCATTACCAACCGCTTGGTAGGCCAGCCGCGGAAAGCAAAACAGGCTTACTACCGTATGTGCAGCACGATGCCTGGCCGCAGGAGCTATTCGGTCAGCCTGCGTTCCATTAAGGCTAGGGCGTCCGAGTTGGTCTACGAGTACCACTTTATTTTTCACGACTGCCTCAGACCATTTGAGAACATTGCGTCGATGGTTTCTGTTTTATCACTCGATTATGTAACAAAATTCTCCTTCTATCATGACGACACTCGCATCAACTTGGCGTTAAAACATTATAGAGGGAAGTTTGTCTTTTTTTTTTTTTTTTCCTTTCCTGTTTTTGAGCCGATGTCTACCTTACCATTTGTAGTTTATTTGAAAGTGGAGGGGTTTTGGCTCGAACATTTGACACGATGTTGGCGTTCATGATGTGCTTTCTCATAGCACATATCAGCATTTGCATGGCGGAGTTTAGATGTGTTTTTTCCAACTGGATAGACCTTGGATGGTCGTTGAAATGAAAGGGGATTGCTTGCAGCATTCATTTAACCGTGTAAGTGGGTTGACGGCGAAGTCGCAGTCAGGCGTGGTGTTTGGATAAGATTGTAGCCTATCCGCTTGAGCATGAGATCTATGCTTGTACTGCTCGTGGAATCCACGGCTTAATTCAGTGGAAGATTCGACTCCTAAACTCTTAGGACCTGAACCTGAATCTTAGTCGTTCTGGTGTGTCCTGGCTCCTTACAAGGTCTGGCAGGTATCTCTGGGCGTACATGTGTTAGAGCGTTGGAGCATTAGGCGGAACCACAATTACCAAATCGCAGGCTCAAGAAGGAACCAACTTCATCTAGGATAATGCAACTGTAAGGAAATTTGAAAACAGATCACATTTACTCTTTCGGATTATTTTTCTACGCCCTTGGAAAAGTCCCGTGAAATTGGTGTGTGACTCTGGGCACTGATCAAAATATATATACCTAGACACATCAGGGTCTCGAGGTTGACCATCAAGTAAAGAACCTCCAATTTCTTCAAGTCTCTTAATGTCCTCGATAGTTGAAAATCCCCTTACCGCAAGCCAGGCTTGAAAGTTGGGGTCCATTGTTTCGGTTGTCATTTTTTTTCACAATTTCCTACCCTTTCGTTATAATATCTTTGAATAATAGAAATGTGGGTTAGGGTGGCATCTATAAAGTGACCAGTAATCCCTTTTGTATCTGTCATTGCTGCAGCAAAACGAAATGCTTCATCAATTTGAATGGCTTTTGACCATATGTTCTGCCACAGTAGGCTTACATCAAGCATTTGGATGTAAATGAGCTTGATCTTATGATCCTCACCTTCAACGTATCCAATTTAAAAAAAAAAAAAGAAAAAGAGAAAAAGGAAACCCCGTGATTTCAATGTAATTGATTTCATCTTAGGGTGATCCATACCCTCGAGAAGCATCCTGTGGGCGTACTCTCCAGACAGAAGCACAACCCTGATATTGCTCTGCTGGATTATTGCCATGTCTGTTTGTCTTGGAAGAGTTGCTTCTTGGGGATCAGCTGATTTCACGTTTGACAGTTGCAAGTCTGAATCTCCGTGAAACCGCTTTCAATAGTTCCCCAGGGCAGACTGGATCGAGTTAACATGGGCTTATCCGACTCAGGAGCCATTTTCATGTGCATAGACTCATAGATGATTCCAATTTTTGAGTCAGGGTTCCCAAATGAGTGTAGAATACTCGAGTCTCCGCCAACTGTGCCTTATACTGTTCATTTTGTTGACGAATCTGGACAGCACACTCCTCAAATCCCCCCCACAAGCGTATTCAATCTGGTGCTCCAAACCAGATGATATGACTCTCTCCTCAAATTTGGCTCAGTTGTCTTCAGAAGCCGGTGACTGATGAAAGCTAAGTATATATATGGGAAGTTGACTGTTGGCCGTTTATGCCGGTTGCCTTAGGGTTGGCCTGAAGGCCAGGCCGCCAGAGTGCTGTGCTGCTGCCGCAGCAAGGGATTCGGGTACGTAAAGACATCTGAGAAATAACGCGTTTGAGCGGCGCGTGCGATCAGCCTGGGCAGGATGGGAGAGTGGTTTAATCCGCGAGACTTGAACTTATACACTAAGTGACGTTTAGTGATACTAGTTATCTCGTCCCTTCGGGGGCGTCGTCGAATCCGGCTCCTGTCGTCTTCCTTTTACAAGACCCGCCAAGATCGAATTCCAGAATACAAAACCCAAAATCGAGAACGAGGCACAATTCATGGCGCATGATATGTCATATAAGCAAAGGCGAAATTGCTAGCTATGCAATAAAAGCCGTCTAACATAATTCCTGTTTCTTAGATGTTGGCTCTCTTTTAATTAACTCTTGCGTGAAATGAATGGGCATTTTTCAGGCATTCCATGCGTTTGGAAATTCTGCCGTGGGATGCAGACCGCACTGAGGAGTAGGAAAGCTTAAAACGATGGCATATTGATTTGATTGTAGTCAAGAACCTGGTCTGCGCCCTCCAACTCCTTTGCCGCGTCTCTCTATGGTCAACGAAGACGAGTCCGTCCGGCTTACACCCTCAGTGACCCTCAGCTCAGCCAATTTCGATGTTAAAGACTCATAATTCTTTCAAGGATGGAACCAGCTAATTACCTTCACCCAAAGAGGTTCAACCCCAACCCCAACCCCAACATCTTAAAGGAGTCAACCTCGACGATAGGAAAACCTTTCTAATGACTCCCCCTTACGTGAGTTCGCCATCTGTGTTATTTAAACATATGGGCCTATTTATTAAGTGGGGATGCGATCTGAGTTTGACCCTCTATGTAATTAATCGATTTCCTTACGGGTCGTGCTCCCGCTCCTGAGAGATACGGATGGCGTACACATGGAGATGAAAAATACACTTATATAGGATAATACACCCGAGGAAAATCTCTAGAGCAAGTATAGGATGTTATGCAAAATCGCTGCCATGAACTTGGGGCAATCTTTGAGCATCCACGTCAACTTGAACAGGATCCGTTGGACAAATTCGTAAGTCAGTATATATACTGGTCCCCGCAATACACATTCCCCTGACCCCTGCCTTCTTTTTTTTTTTGAGCAGGGAATATTGTACGAGCCCTTATTTATGATAGAGCACTGCAGGTAGGATACATGTCAGAGGCAGGGCCATTTGCGACAGTGCATGATCCCCACGAGTGGTTTACGTTTCTCCCCGGGGGAACCCATGCCTGATCCACATTCAGTACTAGTGGGAGTTATTTCGCCACGAACCGCTCGACGACTTGTGTCATCAAGTTCACCCATGGTGACCTCCACCGAAGTAATATCATTGTGAAACCCTGGTGACCATATCGCATTCTCGCTGTTGTCGATTGGGAGCAGTCGGGCAGGCTACCTGTTTACTGGGAGGCTCGTAAGGCACACTATACCGCACACTGGCAGGAAGGGTGGTCCACGAGATGTTTGCCGATGATCTTGGGTCAATATTCTAAGACTTGGGAGCCGCAGGACTACTATACCGTGACTATGGGATGCTAGCATCATACTTGTTTAACATATGGGTTTCATGGCAAGACGAGACCAGAGATCTATCACCATGGTGTTTGAGGGGTTGAATTCAACACATGCCGTTAAATTCCTTCTTTATCCGCCTAGCAATGTGCTAAACTTGAAACCGAGATTTTGCTAATTACATCGATACGGGTCCAGAATATGCAATGAGCAGTCATTGCCCAGCAAGCGGAGGGTCTGGATTAGGGACACGTCATCTCAGAAATGATAGGATTATCACTCTGCTGGAAATGCTCGTCCAGATCTCTAGTCTCCAAGGCTCCGTCATTGGCGAGAATTAGAGGGTCAACAGAAATGCCATTTTGTATCCTTAGCAGATCACCAGGAACTTGTGTCAATGCTCCATACCGGACTTGATATGAGTGGACAGTACCTAGCCACCAAGCACATGCAAGTTTTCAAACAGTGTACTACTCCATATATCAGAAAAGTCGGTTGGGCGGCATTTCAAACGCTTCATATGCTAGCTGAGCTGCGAAACTTGAGGATCTGTACTATGTGTCCTACGGCGACAGATTTGCACAGAGAATGGAGGATACCGACTTCTCTTCCCACCTGTG
This sequence comes from Byssochlamys sp. BYSS01, assembly GCA_002242795.1. NCBI lineage: Eukaryota > Fungi > Ascomycota > Eurotiomycetes > Eurotiales > Thermoascaceae > Paecilomyces > Byssochlamys sp. BYSS01. The sequence continues at coordinate 313,869 of NIXA01000016.1, forward strand.
CACCAGTTCTATGCCCTCTTACTACGGGAAATTAGAGCTTGTCATTTGCAAGTATTGGGCTAGTACTAGTATACATTGAAGGAGAACTGGTTTGTGCTATCGATGCAGATTTTGAGACCAAGTCTTCCCTGTTCTTTACATATGGAATCGAGAAGTTCATTCTGGAGCGAGACTTTGAAGCTGACGGCGACCACAATGTCGTCATAGAGTGCTAGTTACACGGCCGAGAGTTGTGGCCTGAACTGCTGGATCGGATGGAGCTGATGGAGGACAAATTCCAAGGAGTTCTCCTGGGTTACGCGGAAAAAGACAGCCCAGACTCGGCAGCAGCCAGCTCCTTGTGAAGCTGCAGTAGTAGTTTGTGGGGCGTGACAGAGGACAATTGTGGTGGTCCAAGCAGGTTCATCGGTGCGCATGGATCCATGGGTCAACCAGGTACACGGCGCCCTCTACAGTTGGCATCAGGGTCGGGAACTGGGGAATGCGGCAGCTAGCGTTATCTGTGGTCACATTAATCCTTCAGGCCACCTGCCCATGGCATTTCCGAAGCGTATCGAGGACTGGCCTGTCTTCTGGTCGTTCCCCGGCTAGCAGAGCAGGATCACTTACTCAAGAGAACCAGTTTGTCGGGTAGAAGTTGCTGGGACCTGCTTGGTATTATGCCCCAGTATCCCATCGGATTCGAACTTTCCTACAATGAGCTTGAGCTCTCCGGTGGAGGTATGGTGCTACCAAGCTTCTTCCCAGCATGCGATCATTCATCGCATCTACCCAGGTTCGCAACCTAAGGCGGAAGCTCTTTGCCGTGTCGGCAGATGGTGATCGTATGTTGTAGTCTGGTCTCTGCAACGCGATTTTGGATTCATTAAGGTGCCTCCTTTGAGGCCTGAGCAGCAGTGCGATGTGACAATCCATGTTGAGGCCTTATGCCCTCGGAGATTTTGACTGCGAAGCAGCGGTGAGTCATTGATGCTGGCTCATAGTTCGATATCTTGGTCAGGTTCGATGCTCTCCATGCAGCTGCAGAGGGAAGTATCGAAGTGGTCTATGAGATTAGCCGGATTTATGAGATCGAATATTTAGTCTTGCTCCCTCGAGAGGCGCAATCTTATCAAAATAACCGTGACGTGCGCGTGTAGGATATATTCTGTATAATAACCAGATTAGGTAGGGGAACTGATATTCTGAACTAACAAGGCTGCTCTAAGACCTGAATACTACCTAGGCAGGTACCTATCTAGGTAGTCTGTAGCATGTAACTCAAGCCCCGAAACACCTCATCATAGAGGAGGTGAGGTGGAAGAAAGAACTCAAGCACCCGCCATTCCGGATTCAGAAAGCTGTAATTACCGGATGCGGTGACTCACCACTTACCGAATGCGCTGCAGATCTGGTACGGTGAAGAAATCTTGGATCTCTCTCACGGACGCTGACTATCGACGAAGCTCAAGAGTTGCGGAGCCGTCCGGAGCCGCCCACGCAGGGCAGATGCGGAAGGACGGCACCCCGAGCACGGTGCGGACAAAAAGGAACTTCGGAATGCGGCTTCTGCGCACCCAGGCACCGATCAGACACTGCCGTCTATTGCTGACGGTTTACACGATGCAGAGCGCGTCCCCTTCGGGTAGAATCGTTACTGGCCAATCAATGGTGTATGAGCAGAGCAGACGATTTGGATTTACGGATAATCACACAGAGGCAAGAAGCTACCTACCTGTACTACCTAGCTAGGTAGTAGTTACTTGAGGTCCAGACATGTGACCGGTGACTAAGCAGCGGGATCGTGCGGACCCGAAGCAAGGTTATCGGGGGCTAACCCGGATAGGGAAGGCGTAGCTTGCACACCGATTCGCCCGAAACAGTCGTTGCTCCTTATCGTCGACAGTAGTAGGTACCTAGTCATACTTGTCTGTTTTGTCGCTTGCCTTTTTTTTTTTTTCATTTCGTTCTGCGTCCTTCACTATCTCCAACCTCCTATACCCTCTCCACTCAATTCCCATTCCTCCCTCCCTTGGGGACCAGTCAATTTGGCAATGGCTGCTGGCTCATTGGCGATCCGCTCCAGGGCGCTCCCCTCTCCCTCCATAGTGCAGTTGTCGTCGCTGTCGCGCAGGTCGCTCTCGACGCGATCACAATACTGCCCTCTCCAGTCAACGAAGCATTCCCTCTCGAGGCCCAGTGGCTGTCTGCGTCTCACCCCCCAGCATCCCGCGCTGTTCCGACGTGACGCTCGCAGATCCTATGCAGATGATGCCGCACCGCCAGCTCCTAAGCCGAAGAAGAGGTTCAGGTTCTTGCGATGGACCTGGCGATTGACCTGGCTTACTGGTGTTGGTCTCACCGGTGTTCTGGCATATAGCATTTTCCACTTGCGCCACCCAGAACAGCAGGCCGAGCCCGATCCGTCGAAGAAGACTCTTGTCATCCTCGGTAAGTGTGCTGGAAAGAACCGACCGTGTTATGTTCATTTTCCATCACTATTGCCATCGAGAATAAATGTGCCATAAGCGGTAACGTATGGAACTAATTCAAATCAATCGCTGTGTCCAGGTACCGGCTGGGGCTCTGTTTCCCTGCTCAAGCAACTCGACACTGAAAACTACAACGTTGTTGTCATCTCTCCGCGAAACTATTTCCTTTTCACACCCTTGCTACCCTCTTGCACCACCGGTATGATCGAGCATCGTTCCATAATGGAGCCGATCCGTAATATCCTCCGTCACAAGAAAGCTACTGTGAGATTCTACGAAGCCGGGGCGACCAAGATCGATCACGAGAAGCGCGTGGTGTACATTAGTGATGACTCGGAGGTCAAGGGTGATATTTCCCATACCGAGGTGCCTTTTGACCTGCTTGTCATTGGTGTCGGGGCTGAAAATGCCACATTTGGTATGTAGCCATTCCATTCATACGTATGACGACTTCTGTCTTTTCTATGCATTCCGGCGATTGTCCTTTGACGTTGGTTGCTATGGAATCGTTCCCTAACGAAATACGCAGGCATCGAAGGTGTCAGGGAGCACTCTTGTTTCCTGAAGGAAGTTGACGATGCCCAGAAGATCCGTAAGAGCATCATGGACTGCGTCGAGACTGCCATGTTCAAGGATCAGAGTCCAGAAGAGGTCAAACGACTTCTGCATATGGTTGTCGTTGGTGGTGGCCCCACTGGTGTTGAGTTCGCCGGTGAATTGCAGGATTTCTTCAATGCAGATCTCAAGAAGTGGATTCCAGACATCCAGGAGAACTTCCATGTGACTCTCGTGGAGGCCTTGCCAAATGTAAAGTCCAGAACCGGGCCGGGAATTCTTGAACCGAAAAGGAACATCTCCAATTAACTCTTGTCGCAGGTCCTACCCATGTTCTCGAAGCAGCTGATCGACTACACCGAGTCTACCTTCAAGGAGGAATCCATCTCTATCCGTACGAAAACCATGGTTAAGAAAGTCACCGACAAGAATATTGAGGCTGAGATTACCCACGCTGATGGGTCTAAGGAGAGAGAGGTTATTCCATACGGGTTACTGGTCTGGGCCACCGGCAACGCTGTTCGCCCCGTCGTCCGGGATCTCATGAGCAAGATCCCAGCCCAGAAGAGTTCTCGTCGTGGTCTCGCAGTCAATGAGTATCTTGTCGTCAATGGGACCGAAAACATTTGGGCCGTTGGCGATTGCGCAGTCGCCAACTATGCGCCGACGGCTCAGGTTGCCAGCCAGGAGGGCACTTTCCTTGCCCGTCTTCTAAACAACATGGCCAAGGCTGACACAATCGACAACGAGCTGAAGCGACTGTCCGAATCGCAATCGCTGGCAAAGACCGAAGAGGATCGGAACGCTATCCTCAACGAAATTCGCGAGCGCCAAAAGCAATTGCGTAGAGTCAAGCAGATCGACCCCTTCCAGTACTCGCACCAAGGAAGTCTCGCTTACATTGGCAAGGAGCGTGCTGTCGCCGATATCAGCTGGTGGGCCGGAAATATTGCAAGCGGTGGAACCTTGACGTATCTCTTCTGGCGCAGCGCTTATCTGAGCATGTGCTTCAGCAGTAAGTGCCTTCTATTGTTCTCGTTACCCTCATGAGAATTGCTTTAGCCCTTTTTCTGATACGATTGTGCAGCTCGCAACCGTGTCCTCGTCGCTTTGGACTGGACCAAGGCTCTTTTGTTTGGACGGGATGTGTCTCGAGAGTAGATATCTCCATCTATGGAGCTGCGTCTATCCTTATATTTCGCAACCATACCCAACTTGTGTGTTCGAGCGAACTTTTGTATAATCACTTATATGTCTTATATCCTTGGGAAACAGGGAAGAAAGATTAGGAACAGTTTCCCCTTTCTCAGCAAGATTTTGTCTCATATGTATCTTAAATATTGTGTTGGTGAAGGAAATATAAGGGTCTGAACAGAGAACAACAGACTGTGCCTTTCTCTTGTCATTGTTCACAGACAGTACCAGCCGGAGCGGGTTGGGGGAGTGAGTGAATCTCACCTCTGGCAAATTGGTCATCGTACCAGACCTCCCAGAAAGGCCATTGCTAGAGGAACTACTGGCGTGGCCGGATGGAGATGAGAGAATACCGGCTGAAGATCATCGGCCCGACCTGGGAAAAATTCGACCAACATATTCGCCCATGGTATCCAAAGACCTGGTCGGCAGCAAGAAGCTCGAGTTCCGCAGGGCCTGGGCTCAAAATGCTGTTTGGGGGGGGAGGGAGCGCATACCACACCCTGAGACACGAGTTCGGGAAGCCGTTCTGGTGGACGCCGGGCCGATACCTCCTAAAGAACATGCTCCTTGCGCTTGTAGAGGAGCTCGGCTATACACACCAGCACCTTCTGCGCCGCGTGCAAGAAAGGGGACGAGAAAACACTGCTCCAAGCAGCGGCATCTCAGATCAAAAGGAGACAGGCAATTCCGAACTTCACGTGCGATGCCGAGACGACGAGTGAAGAAGAATCAAGCGACGGGGATTCCGACGACAGCTTTCCTCCGGGGGTTGGGGGGGGGGGGGGTTGTAAAGACATTTTCTTTTCATTTCGACTGCGGCGGACCAGAGCCAGCAGGGGTAGTTATTCGTACGCGTTTCTGCTTATTCAAGTTGAATCGTTCAAGGACGGGCAATAATGCGCAAAATGAGTATGTGCTGAGCCATAGTTGTTATTATGTGACGAGTTTCAAGGTGGTTTGATGCAGAGCGATATACCACTACTTCAGTATGTTAGTATCATTAGCATGTTACTGCCATAATATTATCCTCAAGTGAGCTACCGCTTCACAGATTCAGATGCTGTTGTCAAGCATAGCAGGTTCGAGGTGGGCAAACAGTTGGGCGTCAGGGTCCGCCTGACACTTTTCAACCGTGGCTGAAATGACGAATTGAAAAATTCGTCTAAGTAGGAGCGGAGGATCCTGAAATATGAGATATCTCTAATACTCATGAAACTGCACACATTTATAAAAAACTTCGTGACGGCTTTGTTCCGTAGGTACAGTACCTAGCTTGATGGCTGGGAATAACAGTACAACATACACCAAGGGAGATCATAATAATAGTTTTTTTAAAAAAAAAAGAAGAGAAAGAAGTGAAATGAAAGCAGGTGAAGAGAAAATACATATACCCTAAAATATATTCCAACCACGGCTCCTCTTCTCGGTAGGTAAAGGGAGTTCCGACTTCCTGTGTAAGTTCCGGCCGTCCAGCTGACGTATGCTCTCGATCTTTTGTAATGCCAATTCTAACAGTTCCTTCTTCTTGATAACATCTAGGTGTCTCCTAACGCGCGGATCTTCCCGGGCGAACTTTTCCACTTCTGCCTCAGATAGATGGCGGCCGAGTCGCATGTCGAGCTCGCGAGGGAAGTTGTAGTAGAACTCTGAGAGGAGTTCGACATTCAGGAACAGCACGGCTGTGGATGTGAGTTTGTCTGCAACCACGTCAAGGAAGACTTCTGGGCAGTAGTATTTGTTTTGTTTTGTAGCGCATTGCTTAGAACGGACGGCAAGAAGTCTCATCTTGATGATACTGGCCCGGTCGCGGAGAAAAAGACCATCCCGGCCTATGGAGACGTCAGCATAAAGTAGAGAGAGTCATCTATCGAAAAGAAAGGAAACCCCTACCTCTTGATAGTAAGGCCGCACTGAATCCACCTGCGCCGCCGGCGCCGTCGCCTTCTAGCACGACATCACCCTTTCTGACTTTCTCAATGAAAGACATAACGTCGTTCAACTTCCTTCTGCCCACGTTTTCTTCGACGCGTTTAAGGGCTGCTTCGCAAGCTCGGAGTTCGTCCTTGAGAACTTTGCCGACGTTTTCTCTCGCCTTTCCCCACTCCGAATCCTCAACCTCAATTTCATACTTATAGGGCTTGATACAGTTCTCCACCTGGTCGCTGGTACTAAAGAAGCGATCGTTCAGAATGCTGTTGCAGGCCTCGGTAATCTGTGCTTGAGCGTACGGGTGTGCAACAAAAGTAGAAGACGCCAACAGGTTTTCGACGTGGTTCTGAAGAGCATTCGCGACCACCGTGGTTGCCATCCTACCTATTCCAATCTTCGTCAACGCCGACGTAGAAGCATCAAGTTTGCGCTGCCAGTATTGGGATTCCGGATCCGCTTTGGGGAGATCGCTTAGCGGGTCTAACTCGGGCATAGGAGGAGTCAAGTCTTCGATGGGCTTGTTCCAGTACCTCTGGGCGAGTATATCCATTACTCGCTGATCCAACTCACTCTTCAGCATCTCCCGAACCTGGGGTCGACCAAAGTTCTCTGCAAATGCTTTGAAGGAATGCTTAAAGCTGTCCAAGCTTTCGGCGAGATATGACTCCGCGCTAAGTGGCCGGTCGTTGTATTGGACTTTGAACTCGTACGTTGCTTCTTCAAGTTCCTGGCTGATCGCATCGCTAGTCCCCGTCAGGCTATATGCCATGGTCTGCTCAAGAACAGTCATGAGCTTCTTCCGGAGCGTCCCGACTCCGACGGAGACCTCAGACTGGGGGCCGAACTCTAACGGGTGCGCGGAAAAGAAGGCACGCTCGTTCTTTAAGATCGCACTGGTGATATTACCCGTGCCCCGAGAGAAGAGAGTGGCTGTTTGGGGAATTCGAGAAACCACACCCACATACCCCAATCGCAAAGGGTACTTTTCGTCCGAGAGGATAGCATAGCCACGCTGAGGATCGACGAGATCCATCTTTGTGATAACCCCGATTGTTCTCTCGCCTCGTGGGTCGACCCTACGGCTTGCTCTCAAAGAGGTCGAATTGGCCAGATCAACATCCGCCGCAGAGATAGCTAGGATGATGTTGGGTGCTTGGATGTACTTGTCGCACAGGTCAGAGATCTTCTGCTTCAGCTGTGGAGGTTGATTATGGCCCGCGACTTGGATATAGCCCGGAAGATCTATTAGGGAGAGATCGGGGACATTGGGGGAGTAGATATTTAGTTGGATAGGATCATCACTGACGCAATCCTTCTCAGGAACGGCAAGGTTAAGGTCGGTCAGAGTTCGTTGGATTTGGGAAAAATCGGTTATTCGGCCTAGGCCAAGTGCTGGAAATTCACCATACTCAGTCTGACCTTTCGGGGTATTGATAAGAGTGAGCTCGATTGGCCGGCGAGTAACCATATTGGACCCTTTTGGAAGAAACTCGTGTCCGACGATAGCTTCAAGAACGGAGCTCTTGCCCGATGACTGAGACCCAATGACCACAATTGACGGGAGGGTGAGCGCATTGGTCTGTCCCACTTTTTGCAGAATATTTCTGATCTCGATCATTTTCCGCGTAAGAAGCATCATCTGATCCTCCTCGGCATTCTGCACCTCATGGCCCTCATCCTCTTCATCTGCGCTCAGGACTGAGCCGGCAGCACCTCCGACGGCAGCGCCGGCACCGACTCGAGCCTCCTTCGAGGGTTTTGGCCCACCTCCTCTGGAAGAGCCCTCGTCCCCAGACTCAGAACTCTCGTCAAGCCGGAGCATCTTCTGCAACCACTCCGGCAGCTGGGTCTCCTCTTTCGTCCTCTGCCAACCTCTGTGAGTCTGTTCCGCGATGTCCTGAAGTCCTTGAAACAAGCTTGTGGCAGCGTCACCGGCAGTCTCTCCCGCTCGTTTAAATATGTCTATCGCGTAGTTCCCTGCCACTATGAAACTGTCAGTCCCAAGGGCAACATTCAAGCATCAACTCCCCGACAACGTACGATTTGCCTGATATTGGATATAAGCTAGTCCCGCGATCATAGCTCCCCCAAACATAGCTGGCACGCGTGCCAGCTTCACTGCTAGCTTGGGAAGTATCCTTGCAAAAGAAATAGCCCGCACAGTTGTCACATTGTGAATGGAATTTGCGCCAACGGGCCATGCGCGGCCCCTCAGTGCAGCACTTCCATCCGAACGCAGAAGACCACCGGTCCTCGTGGACACATTATGAACTTGGCGTGCCAGTAGCCCCCTCCGCAAAAGCGGACCAAGGCGATGGGAGAATATCCTCCCGCTCATGACCGCCTAGATCTCATAGACAATCGGATGACGAGAGACAAGAGAATGTCATCTCCAGGTAGCAAGGCTAACGACAAGAAGCGCGCTGTTGGTGGTAACTACTGCTCGATATCTGCATCTGCATCTGCTGAAGGTCAGACAAGATGGAATGGCCCACCCATCATTGTCGGTGATCCGTCATCGATCGCGATATCCGCGGACGGCGAACCTCCGTGCCGCTCACGTGGTCTGCGCTAGTGGTCGGTTCCGTCCCCGTACAAGGTATGAGTCACGTGGGGAATGGCAGCGATGACGTGACGTGACGGGGAACAAAGGAATTATTCTTAGTACTCAGGAGCTGGGGATGGGTCAGAGAATTCAAAGGAATCTGGTCGTTCTTTTTTCCTTGAGCTGTTCTCCCTGCACATGTGGAATATGTACAGTCTGCCTGATCATTGAGTGTCTGTCTTGTTGCTGCTTAACACTTGTGAGCCAGCTTGTCAGGTACAGCTGCAGCTGATCTATCAGCGAGATAAGGAGGTTACAGGACACTGCGCTACAGTACTCTCTAGTTCTTTGTGGTCTTTGTTCTCAAAGACCCCCGAGAACAAGGACCCCCTTTTAACTGTACCTCTGTTCTTCTCTTTCTTTCTTTCTTTTTTTTTTTGGTGGAAGAAGACTCAGGACCGATCTTATCTTTGAGAAGCTAAACATGTGTCGGTTTTTGGTATGAATTTACCTGAGTTCTTGCATTGAATGTGCGTCCACTGACTATCTATCTGACCAGATATATAAAGGAAGGAATGATATCCGCCTCAGCAAGCTAATAACTGAGCCGAGTCATTCAATCCTGACCCAGTCCTATGACTCACGGCTAAGATTGGTTAGCTCCCTACTATTCTCCCCATCGCCTCGACGATTTCACAACGATACTAGCTACACCGGCGTATAAATGCTAACGGCATCATCTAGGACAATAGGCGCCCTGTTAACGGCGATGGCTTTGGCGTAGGCTTCTACACCGACCCCAAACTGGGCCCGGAGCCGTGCATTTTCACATCTACCCTACCCGCATGGAACTGCGAGAACCTGGAGCGACTAGCGTCGAAGACGTGCTCGAATCTGATCTTCGCTCACGTGCGCGCAACAACAGAGGGCACGCTCGCGGAGAATAATTGCCATCCTTTCCAACATGGCACGCTGATGTGGATGCATAATGGTAGTATCGGTGGTTGGAAGTATGTCAAGCGGGCGCTGGCTAGCTCGTTGGCAGATAAATGGTATCTGGGAGTCAAGGGCGGGACGGATAGCGAGTGGGCGTTCGCGCTCTTTCTTGACCTCATGGAAAACGAAGAAGGCGTGGATCCCAGCTCCGAACCTGGACCGGAAGGGTTTGGACAGGCACTCTTGCGACGTGTGATGGTTAGGACCATTGCGAAGATCAACGAGTTCATCCGGGATATCCCGAAGAAGCACGGTGTCGATCCAGCTGAGCTTGAAACGCGAAGTTTGCTCAACTTCGCTGTTACCGACGGGCATACTGTGGTTTGCACGCGGTACATCAGCAGCAAGACGGATGAGCCGGCTAGTTTGTATTTTTCTTCAGGCACCAAGTGGAAAGAGGGCAAGACCAAGGGCCATTTCAAAATGGAGCGCCATGATAAAGGCGCGGACATCGTTCTGGTTGCAAGTGAGCCTATTACGTTTGAAAGACGTGAGTCAAGAGCCTCGTCCCCCTTACCCCGACTTCCATTGTTTTATCGCGGTTGCTGATTGTATCCATTCCCTTTAGACAATTGGGTGTCCGTCCCGACGAACTCCGTTGTCACTATTCATAAGCAGACGGTTCTCTTGCATCCCATTCTGGATGAATTTTATGACGAGGGCTACAGCCTTGATCGTTCGTCTTGCTATGCCGTGTCCAAGGGCCTTGTCAGCACTGCACCGGGAACGACAGTGCAACCGCAGGATGCAACTGGTTGCGCCCCTCCAGTGGTAAACGTTGACTCTCAAAATGCTTCCGTCGAATGCCAATAGGCATGAGAGCTCCCACTCCTCCGTTCACCGACAAAGAACCGATTCCTGCGCCCTAGACATTGACCTTTTGAATTACAGAAGAGGTTATTGAGGATTTGGTCCAATGCTTCACATATGTGGTCTATCTCTCACTTGTTGCAACAAAGCGACTTGGAGTCTGCAAAGGGACATATGACCCTTTTTTTTTTGGCCCCTCGAGATTTCCGTTGGTAGAATATTTGGCGTTGGAAAGAAAAGCCTGACAGGTTTCGATCGGATGGATTTCGCTTTGGTTTATTCCAGTTGGATCGTGTTAGCGGTGAAAATGAATATTAGATTTGTATTTGCACCTTGTCCGATAGGACATAATGATAAATATTCCCAATGCAACGCAGTGCATTGCAGTTCGGCGTGTCAATTTTCCTCTCAACGGCCTCATGTGTCATCTCCCGAGATATTAGCGTGTTTAAAATACTTCATTCCAACCCACGCCACAACGACCCATACCCAAGACATGACGGCCGTCAAAGTGATCAGGGCAGGATAGTAGCCTACAATCGGCAGCGTCGGATCATCCTCTAGCTCCGGCGGCGCATACGGCGTCTCCCCGACATCCCAGGCCCAGCTCCAGACGTCGAAACAGCTACCCATTCCAATCACGAATCCCAACCACGTGACAATAAGGATGATCCATCCCCACCACTCTGTTTCGGAGTAGTCCCATATTTCAATGTCTGAGGCGGCGCTAGGGCTCGGATGGTGGTTGTGGTGATGGGTAGTTGCTGCTGTTCCGAGAGGAGATTTGGGAGTCCGATGCGCATGTGCATGTGTATGTGTATGTGTATGTGTGTGAATGAGTGTCGTTGTAGTCCTATGTTGGTGCTGCAGCTGTAACTGTCTCGACGAGGGGCGCAGGGGCTCTGGTCGGACCCGGAAGTAGGAGTCCGAAGTTGTCGATGATGACGGAGGTTGCATGTAAAGGCCATTACTGCCGTCGCCGTCCGTGGTAGATGTGTCGTTGTTGTTGCCTGGCAGGGCATCCCGAGTCCTAGTTGTCGCAGTGGAGGTAGATATAGGGAGGATACTATCTCCATGCTGCAATGGCGATTCTATATCTTCGTCGGAGATCGTTGTCTCTTCACCACTGAGGATGGTACTTCGTTGGTGATGCAGTACGGAGTAGGAGGAGGCGGAGGAGGAGGAGGAGGAGGAGGAAGAAGAAGAGGAGGCCGCATCCGAAGACTTCATTTGCGACTGCTGCCCATTAGCATCCATTAGGGGCCAGTTCTGCCTGTTCGAGACCGGATTTTCTAGCGGTTTCTGATCGAAGGTCTCATCGTCCGTCGAGGACGGCATCGACTGTTGTTGCGGTTGCGGTTGCGATTGCGATTGCCCTTGTGCTCCGCGCAAGTTGTTTAAGCCATGGCCACTGGAACTGCTTGTCTTCCATTCCCGATGTTCAAGTCGCGTGCCTAATAATGCAGTCTTACGGAGTGATCCTCTTCTCCTTCGCGTCCGCCTCTGCTGTTGTTGTAGTTGCGCATGCCCAGAAGCACTAGACATCATTCGCTCCTGTCCAGTCGGCGATGGTGCGATTCCCGTGCCCCTTAAGATAGGCCCAGACATGTGATGTAGAAGGTGCGCCCGTCCATTCGAATAAGGGTTATCTTGAGCGTAGGAGAGTTCCAAGGCATTGAGAGGTGATTGATTAGAGAGAAGATCAGACGAGGTACCGGTTTACGTCGGTGTACTGATTAGCGCTTTGGGATCTGCCAAGACCAACCGCGGCGAGTTCCCGAGACTTGCCGTCGTTCAGTGGTCGCCTGTTCCATATTCTTTCTACACAACGCCCACGGCTAGCAATAATTATTAATGGTTTTGAAAGAGGGAGAGAGCAAAGGCCGGAAATTTACATGCTACGCCCTGTCTGCTTGATGAGCATGACCATTCCCCAGGAGTCCAATTGCACGATGTCCAACGCACGCAACCCTCACCATCATGAAATTGAAAACTATCATTAGGGCTGGCTTTCTTATACGACCGGGTATAATAGCATATATGCTAGGTAATGGAGACAAGAAGCCGGCATCCGTACATGAGTCGAAAGGGCACAGGATCTCAGTCCGGCAAAAGGGCGAAAAGAAGAACGGAAAGGACGCCGTCCAAAGAAGTGTTAATAACAATCCAAGACCCATATTGTCAAGAAGAGGGCGGGGTATCGAACACAAGACACAGTTTCATGCAGGGACCGAAAATATAAAGCCCTGGATCGCTCATGCATACAAGAACAAGACTGTACTATACAAAGCCAGATAGACAGTCCGTCGGATGGCAAAGAAGAAAGGTACTTTTAACTAGTTCAACAGCACACTTGAATCGAAAAATCCAAGAGGCTCTTACTCAAAACACTCGCAATAAGAATTCAAAAGAGAGAAACAGAGAAAGAATGATTCAACAAAGTGGATTTGGGGTATTGGGTGCATGTTAACACACAGATTTCAAAACAGGACGCATTTGAGAATCGGAGACATTCGCTGAAAATCCACTTCATAAAGTCAATTTAAAAGGCACCTAGAAGGGAGAAAAGAATATGGAAAAGTATAAAAAGAAGACAGACTAAAAAAAAAGGAAGAAAATTGAGAAAAGAGAGAGAGAAGAGAAGGAGAGAGCAACGAAAACGAAGATGGCGTGAATATCCGACGCCAGGAAAAGGGAAAAAGGCCGCTCGTCTCATTTTCTTTTTTGATGTCGTAAATGGCCACTCTCTCGAACCTTTCATCCAAGATAGGCTCCATACTCTGCAAAGAGCTGATCATACAGGTACTATGCCTGGTAGTTCCCAAAGCCGTTTCCGAAGCTAGCGTCGTTTTGTTGATTCCAGTTCGCATTGGGGGTGACCTGTCCACGGCCATAACCACCAGCACTTCCAGGCACTGGTCCGTAACCTTGCGCAGGCACGCCGGGACCACCGAAGTTGCCGCCTTGCTGGTCCCAGCCTCTTCCAGCGGGAGTCGGGCCTGTAACAAAGCAAGTTAGCCTATGTCCTGAAGGCGAAAGCAGCAAGAGGACCTACCCGGAGAAGTCATAGGTCCTCCGGGGCCGCCATATTGAGGGAAATAAGCAGGTGCGTTAGATTGGAAGCCAGCATTACCTTGTTGAGGGGTGTACCCGTCGAATTGACCTGTGGGAGGACGGTCCTTACCCCACTGCGGAAGTTAGTAAAGGGGACTCAGCAATTTCGACAAAGGGAATAGCGTCTTACACTGCACTTCAGCGGCCGGCCATTAACATTATATCCACTGAGCCGACAAATGGCCATGGCAGCATTTTCGTGCGAGTCCATTTTGATAAATGCGAATCCTCGGTCAGCTTGCAGGCGCGTTTCGAGAACATAACCGAAGTTCTGGAAGAGAGGAACGATATCGTTCTGGGTTGTGTACGGAGTTAGGTTGCCAACGTAACACGTAGTCTGCCACTGGGGAGTTTGTTGGACAACCATGTCATAGCTCTGGACCCCATGGGTAGGAAAATGGTGGTGGCCGAAAGCTGTACTCGGAGTCATGCCCATTGCGGTCATCGCTTGCTGTTGTGAAATAGACGGCTGCCCCTTCTGGTTGGCCCAGTTGCAACGAATGGCACGGGAACCAAGCCATTCACCGTCCATGGAGCTCAGGGCTTTTTCTGCATCCGCACGTTCGCGGAAGGCGACGAAGCCGTATCCACGAGAACGCCCAGTTTTCATATCCCACATAACGCGAGCTTCGGACACGGATCCAAAGGCGGAGAAAGCCTGGAGCAAAACTTCATCGTTCACCTCATTGCTCAAATCGCCAACGAAGATATGGAAGTGGCCGGACGTATCTTCCTTGTTTACGGTATTGGACTGGTAGGCCCAGTTCACACGAATCTCCTGCGATAATAATCAGAAAATGGTCCGGTGCAGTCGTAGCCTAGATCGCATACCGACTGGTGGATGCGACGTCCATTGAGGGTCTGCATAGCTCTCTCAGCCGCACCTGGATCGTCAAACTCAACGAAGCCGTAGTTGTATCCCTTGCTGTTGAACTGATATATGAGTCAGTAAAATGAGTAGCCAACACCCTCAACTGTTGGTGATGGGGTATATGCAGAGTATTGTGATAAAAAGTGGGGTGCAATGGTTGAGCATTCAGAATGGAAAGTGATGAAAGAACAAAGGACGCAAATTTTCCCGTGAAAGATAACGACGACAGTCGATAAGTAATGTTACGCTTGAATGGGGGGTCAATCGATCATCAAATGACTGGTCACAGAGAACTCACATTTTTGTCAGGGATGATCTTGACACTAACGACATGGCCAGTAGTCTCAAAGATTTGTTTCATGATGTCCTCTGTCACTCTTGGATCTAGCCCGCCAACATAGAGGGCCCTCTTGTTCGGTTCCGGCGCAGCTCGGCGCACATATCCGCCCGCACTAGAAGGCGACATCATATTCGCAGACATGGGAGAAGTAATTGCCGTCGGAATCGGGTTGGTATTCTGCGGGATAACCACGGGAGGACGAGGCGGTGGTGGCATATGGGAAGGGTTGGTTTGGCCATTACCCTGAGACGCATCGTACTGTTGCTGGCCGGGCACGCCAGGTGAAGGCTGCTGAGCAGGAGGAAGGGTCGAGGTCGACGCAGAAGCGTTCTCAGCCATTGTCAGATATTCAACGACGAAATATCAATCGATTCGGCAGATAAATGGAGATGCCGGCAACCGTCGCAATGCCGCAATCGGAAATGAAGTCAGTGTAGCGGTGGGTCGACGGAATGTTGCAGGCGGAGCTACAAACAGACGCAAAGCTTCGGAGGAAAACCAAGACCGAGAAGGCAATCAAATAGAGGAAACGAACAGGGGGCAAAGAAAAAAAGAAAAAGAAAAAAGCAAAGGCAAAAAAGGACAAAAAAGGACAAAAAAAAAAAAAAAAAAAAAAAAAAAAAAAAAAAAAACACCAAGGGGGAAGGGTGCAGGAAGATGGATGTTTCCAGATCAGATGAAAACGTGACACGAATGGGTCCCCAGAACTTGAAGATGCCGTGGGAGCTTTGGTAAGACAAATTCAGAAACAAGCTTCCTTGCTTGCAGAACCCAAAGGCTAGAACAAAGACAAGGAGAGGGCTTCGAGAGGCGCTGACGGAGAAAGCGAAGAAAAGAGGAGCAAAACAGGAAGAGTGGGACAAAGGAAAAGCCCAGGCACACAAATTCCCGACTCCAGCAGATGCGCAACAAGCACGAGACAAGGAAACGAAACAAAGCGAACAGAGAGAGATACAAAGGGTACGGAGAGCGCAGAAGACGAGAAACAGAAGGAGAAAGAAGAAAAGGAAGTAGAGATAGGCGTTCCGACGGTGAGGTCGAAGTAGGACCGGATGATGAAGAAGACAGAAAGAGGAGGAAGTTCGGCGACGAGCCGCCTGCGGTGGGGCCGCGCTAAACCGCAAAGAGCCGGTAACACTTGGACCAGCTGTCTTTTGCGCGGTAGCTTGTGCGACCTCGTCGACCAGCAACACCACTCGCGCAGCTTGGTACGGCGAGTGCGCTGTCCCGATTGCAACTCTAGCAGCTGGTGTGACGTTTGCCACGTCTTTTACTGCTGGACGGAGACCTTGTGTCGTCCGCGTATTCCCTCAAGACGCTGGGCATACCGCAACAAGCGCCAGCACCGAGCTCACGCAGTCCATTACCTATCCAAGGCGCTGTTGAATCATGGCCTCATCAGACAGTTCAAATCCAGATTCCCTAGCTGTCCTCTCAGCGATGGTGAACCAGACGGTAATACCTTGAAACGGACCGGATCCTAGTTTCAGTCACTGGTTGCTGACGACCCGTCAGCTCATTGAGACAGGTCGATTTTTCCGATCGTCTGGGTCCTTGCAGTCAAGAGTCCAGTTGAAGCGTTCAATTCCTGCTGCCCGTGAGCAATTCCAATGTGCGCTTGACAATTTGTCAGAGGAGATAGTATGTGCAACTTCCACCACCAATACCTAGTACACCGTGCTGTAATATCTTCTGGAAAAAGTATCTAGATCAACTTTCTGACCTCCTCTATAGTTCATTGCGAAAGCCTTTCTAGAAAGAGATTATGCAGCTGTCATCGCCAAGAAGGCACCAGTCAAGCCTGCACAAACCATGACGACAGATGAAGCTGGCGTGAAGGAGGAACCCAAAGAAGAACCACAACCTCCAGAAAGTGGAAACACTGCTGAGAGTGCAGAGGAAGCTGGACCACAGGCACCGGCGGACACTGATAATACTGTGCAACCTACAATTGAGGGAGAAAGCCAAGCAAATTTGCATGGCAATATCGGAGAGATTGATACGCAGCCAACCGATACTGCAACCCTGGAGCAATCTCATCCAGAGACTGGAGAAGGCCTCAATTTTGATTCTATGCTTAACAATCCGGAAGGCGGCCCAAATGAATTCGACCTCCATCTGAACTTCGGCAATGACGATGATGTCGGGAATGACAACTTCCTCTCCAACCGTAACTTCGTAGACTTACCAACGGACGGCGATGGTGTCAACCCTCAACTGCCAAATATAGGGGTTGATACGGACCAACTGCCTCGGCAGGGAGAGCAACGGCCTAACACACAAGCTAATAACAACCCGGAAGAAGCCATGGCACCTGCAGAATCTAGCTTCGACGATCTGTTTATGGACAATGACACATTTGGGGAGAGCGGCGCTGGTGACCACAGTTTACTGGAAGGTGACCAGCTGATGAATATGAGCGAACTTGATGATAACTGGTTCACCTGATTGTGCAGCTCAATAATATTGCAGGTAGGGATTGACGAATCTGCATATTGGAAGACAATTACTATACTGCAAGGCGGCGTGCAAGGCCTCTAGTGCCAAAGGAAAATTCCTGGTTTCAGAAAAGTCGGGAGTTAGGACACGGCGTATCCGGTAGATGGGAAAAAAAAGTCAATTATTCTAGGCTTGTTCCATCGGTGCCAGGCCGTTCCTTCCAGCCTTATGTAACCGAGCAATCTTGAAACAGCTGAGAATCATTATCAGTATGATTTGAGGTCCCGAGGACCTCCGGGGATGACGAGCAAGTGGAGGAGAATCTCTTCGCCACCAAACATCTGGACTACAGAGCCTGACATCATGCCCTAACTCGGAGTACGGCAGCAATGCCGAGCGGTTTGTGCTTTGGAGGGCGCAAACCAGTTGCTTGTTAATTAGTTTCGCAACGCTGGTGCTAGTAACTCGCGGAATTCAGCGCCATTGGACGCGAATACCGTACGATCGGGAAGAGGATCACAAGCGACTGGCCGAGGCTCCCTCGTCTGACGTGCGTTTGACAAAGCCGTTGTGGCTTAGAATGCATGGCCTGAGTCGTGCCTGAAGGGTCAGGACGCACTTCCACCATCCCGGGATTAAAGGATGACGTTTGCATTCAATAAAAGTAGTAGATTCAATAGAAAAGATGCCTCCGGAAACTCATAGCCCCTCATTTTTCTTAAAAAAAAAAAAAAAAATAGTACTCCAGTGTAAGTTTATCTTTTTTAAGAAAATAAATTCTCCCGAACAGGGGTTCCCGAGTCATGTCGAGCTGTAGAACGTTACGAATCCTATGGTTGTCATGCGACAGGTGATGGAATTCTAGGTGGGGTAATATGACATATGAGCATCTGAATTTTTTCCCTTAAATCTATTAGTAGGTGTGTCTGGGCGTTTTTTTTATGCAGATCCTACATCATCATTGCGACGAACGTGGAGAGTCCGGTGATGACGACTCCTGACAGCTATGCAGGGCACCTTGTTTCCCTGGAGGTGTAGATGAGGGGAAAAGAAAGGGAAAAAAAAGTTTTCCTCCGCATTTACTCATTACTATTACTATTACTGTATCCAGAGGTCCTCTCTGCCGTCTCTTCCAGTCCAGACCTTGTCCGGACAAACCCGGATATGACGGTGAGTGCCTGGGGCCATCGATCCACTACGTCGATTTCGCATCCGCGAACGGTTAACTTTAGCTAGATCTGCCGCTAACTCGTTCTCTTTAAGTTATTTTGACCCCCCCGCCCGAGGGCAACGTGGATGCTCGTCTGTTGTTGACTGAGTTTGCTCCTTCTCGCTGTTCGTGTCGGATCCGCTGTACACACACGCATATATACGTACATACATACACTCTCTCTTATATATCTCTCTCTCATTTCGTGTTGTTCAGGTTTTGTTTTTCTTGTATTGATTCCCTCAGTCGCTTGTCGCAACGCGACTGCTGATTCATACCGCCGTCCGGGGCGCTGCGGTTTTCGCTTGGTTGCGATGATCATTGAATACGGAGCATCTCTGACCGGTGTGCAATCCGCATCCAGTGGCGCAGCACACTCTTCACGTGTCCTGTCTTTCGTCAAGAAGCAGAGATAAGTAAAAAAAAAAAGAGGGGAAAAAGAAAGGATTCAGCGGTCCGAGCAACAGAAAGAAGAAACGAAAAGAGCGTCCCACAACATAATACTCGGAATCGCGCAGAATAGAATAGTCAATCCCTGGCGGATAGGTACCCAGAGCGACAGGGATAGATACCTAGGTAGGCAAGACAGGTAAACTGAAACAGAGACCATAGGTACGTGCGTTCCTGTTTCTGCATCTCATCCTATCCTTGTTTCCCCGTCTTTGTTTGGTATCATATTCGGCAGGATATTTTTGTATCCCTTCCTTCCTTGGCCTTTTTTCAGTAAGAGAAAGAACCTCCTTGATACTGTTCACCTGGCGCCTACAATAATGATACACATTTTCCCCTCTCTCTATTCCATAAGCGCCTGTATCCCCTACCATCCGGCTGTCGTGCGGTTCTCGCAACCGCCTACAAGCTGACTATGCCTCTCGATTGTTTTTCGCAGCCAGCTCTGGCTAAAATGGCGTCTCACTTACCATTCGTACAGTCCGATTTCTTAAGGACCGCCTCTGAACCTCGTCCCGCCAGACATCACGCTTCGTGTGATTTTTCAGAGCCCTTATCTTCGTCGCGTTCGAGATCGAGGTCGATTCGTCATCGCTCGGGAGCGGCGACTACTATTGCGATCACAGTCGCCCCGGCCATTGCCACCGCCACCACCACTGCGACTACTACGATCTTAGGTGCGCGTATCACTGCAGAAGAGCTATTTCATTTACCTGCTACAAGAAAGTCTATCTTAGCCAAGCTGGCTGGAACGCGGGATAACGCAAAGCGGTTCCTCCGTATTGGGACTTCAGTAAACACGCCCTCACTGGAGACCCTCAGGATGCCGCGAACATCGAGACCGCGGCCAATGTCCGAAATCATTGTGTCGCCGGAGCTTGCGGAGATGCTTTCTGGCGCACGGCCAGGGACAGGCTGGGCACGAAGAGGTTCTCTATCAGGAATCTCCGCGGCTAGAACGTCGACTCCCGATCCACCCCCCGGTCCACAGCCTGAATCGGCAGCACCGTTTCCGACCATTCGAAACGAAAAGGTCGTCGCTACGGGCAGTGGTATCTCCGTCGGTATTGCCCTCACGGAGCCAGTACTCTTTCTAGCAGGATACGACCCGAATGATCCGAGTACGAAGAAGTCTGCCATTCTACGCGGGCAGTTACATCTGAAGATCACGAAATGTGTCAAGATCAAGAAGATCTCTATCTGCTTCCGTGGACATGCTCAAACCGACTGGCCTGATGGTACTTCTCACGTGCCTTGTTTCCTTTTGGGACCTTTGTTCATTCCTTCGAAGACGCTCACCTGCTAATCTGCTACCTACCCAGGCATCCCCCCAAAGAAGACTCATTTCCACGATAAAAAGGACCTAGTGACCCATGGTGTTATCTATTTCAACCATGGTGATACGGCCCTGATGAAAAATGACTACGGAGCGCATTATTATCAGTACGCGAAATCCGCCAACTCGAACTTGAAGGACGGAGTCACGGCGACTACTCGTGAACTACGCCCCAAGACTGGATCCCCTACGCCTATTAGCGGCGGCCACGCCACCACCAGCGAACTCAAAGCGCTCGCTCTTCAATCAACCGTGTCTCGCAGCTTCGGCAAGAATGAGGCACCGCCTTCAACGCAGACGCAACCCCCACGCAACTACCGAATGTTTCCGGTTGGTGATTATCTCTATAGTTTCGAGTTTCCCATCGACGGCTCACTTCCAGAAACGATTAAAACGGATTTGGGGTTTGTTAGATATGACCTCGAAGCGATCGTTGAGCGGGCCGGCGCGTTTCGACCAAATCTCTTGGGCACCATGGAGGTTCCCGTCATCCGGACACCAGCCGAGGGTTCATTAGAACAGGTAGAACCAATCGCGATATCTCGGAATTGGGAAGACCAGCTTCACTACGATATTGTGATTTCGGGGAAATCGTTCCCTTTGGGCACCCAGATTCCAATTGCCTTCAAATTGACTCCCCTCGCAAAAGTTGAGTGTCACCGGATCAAAGTATTTGTGACGGAAAATATCCAGCACTGGACAGCGGATAAGAGTGTCCACCGACTCCAACCAGCAAAGAAGGTCCTGCTGTTCGAGAAACGGGCGGACTCTCCTAGCAACAGCACGTATCCAGGAAGCTCCATACGTATCACTGCAGGCGGCGGTATTGACTGGGATAACCGTGCAGCCGCTGCTAGAGGCGAGGAGATTGTTGATCGAAGGCGGACTAGTCTACTGGGAGACCTGTCCAATGATATCGGTATAGGGCCAACGGAAATGGAGTTCAGCGTACAGCTGCCTAGCTGCCATGAAATGAGGAACCGGCCGGAATCTCAACGGCTACATTTCGATACGACGTATGAGAATATCCAAATAAGTCATTGGATCAAGGTATGGGCGGTATTCCAAGAAATTGGATTTTCCCGTAAATTTTTCTAGAGGCTATATTGACTCTTGTTTCTTAGATTGTGTTGCGTCTGTCCAAGGTTGATGAACGAGACCCAACCAAGCGAAGACACTTTGAAATATCAATCGACTCACCATTTCACATCCTCTCCTGCAAAGCTACGCAGGCCAACATCTACTTACCAGCATACACGTCTCCGGATAGCGAGCCAGCGCCTCCAGTGCTAGAAAGCGAGTGTGGCTGTCCTAGGACGAGGAGAGACGGACACACTATTCCAGTTGCCGATATCTCTCGCCCAAATGAGGCAAATATGACGCGAAGTTTCACCAGTGGATCTGGAGGACTAGCCCGTCCTGCTCAAGCCCATCTGGCAGACGATCCTCCGGACCGGATCCAACGTCCCATCCATCTACTTCGATATCCTTCGTTTGCCCCACCATCGTTCGAGGATGTCCCTCCACCTCCACCGTTGGTGACGCCGCCTCCAGATTACTCTTCGATCGTAGGCAATAATGACCGAGAGGCCGTCCTTGAGGATTACTTCAATCGGCTGTCCACCTACGAAGAACACGCAGATGATGACCGAGGTCTGGGGCGGGTCGATGTGCCACTCACTCCTGGGGGTCGTGTCAACCGCAGCATGGATGTTCCCCGGGAATGGGTGCGTTTGGATGCTGAGTGAAATGAGGAAGTTGACGCATCGACGTCTTCCTCCGCTATATGCGATTTGACGAAGTTATGAATGCGGAACTGTCCTTTATACATGGGATATCCGGGGCAGCTCCGGTGGATCGTGGCAGAGTCACTCCTAAACGCTTGAATGCTTGAACGTTTGACAAAAACAAAAAGAATGGAACAGGAAAATATGAAGGCATTATTCATATAGATTTGGAGTGCATTAGGTCTTCTGCTATTTTCTTTTGCTTTTTTCTTTTATTCTGCAGGGTATATTATGGCATTGGGCCGTTCGTATATACCGCCCTCTCATATTACCGCTTCTGTTTCTTTCCCCTTTTATTGTTTTGCATATCTTGAAGCAAGCATGCAGTTGATTGATCTGTTGGAAGGATTGGCATGCGTCTCTTCTTACTGTCGTCTTCACGGCGCAAAATCAAGCAGATGGGAATGGATGGGTCAGGTCTAGGTTGGCGTGTTTGGCGGCGCTTGGAGCCTTCATGCACTGATTTTTGAATGCCATTTCTCCAATAGAATGCATCATGGGTATTGATTGCACAGTAACTCCAGCGTAAATGATGTGGGACGCAAATAGAGTGTCTCCGACTCCTCATCTATCTGCCGAAGGTACGGATGCATCCCCATCCACCCGGGCTCCCTTATCGCAACCATCCCCAGTTGCAGACGATTTGCTTTTTTCGCTTCCCGCTCCCCCCGCAATGTCCGTCCATCTCGGCTTCGTTTTCGGCTCTCCTCAATTACTCGGACTCTTGTCTTAATTGGCGCAGCGACCCGTGGTCTTGCAAAGTGACTGCAGTTCACCTCATACAAGCTCCTGGAGTGGACCATCTGTCCTGTCTCCTGTCCGTCTTATCTGTCCCACTTTCGAGCCTTTGTCCGCGGAACCGGTTACCCAACAACTCCATCACAATCATCTCCCAGTTGTATCTTTTTTCATGCAACCTACAGTTGTCGTCTCGAGGCCACCAGTACCTGGACCCCATCTACTCTGTCATTGACAAGACCCAGAGCAAAACCTTCTGGTGTTAAGAGCAAGTCGACCCTGGTGCTAAACATGGCGATCCAAGTTGTGCCGCTATCGGAAGCCGACATCCCTGGAGCCGTAGAGGTAATCCAGAAGGCTTTCGAGAATGACCCGTATTTCTTGTGGGTTTTTGATCAGTCCAAGGTATGTACATCTCATTTTCCACAAGGATACATGTACAGCAAGCTGTGCATGGGGGGGGGAGCTTGAGATTGTAGAAACAACAGGGCTATATTCAATCAATCCCACTTAGTGAAGGGAATTTTTTTTTCCGAAACCAAAAAGAAGAGCGAGAAAGAGGGATAGAGAGGAGAGAAGAGAAGAGAAGAAGGGAGAAGAAAGCTAACATTTTCTTTTCCTCCCGTTTCGTCGTGACGCGGTCGACGTTTGTTCCCCAACAACCGACCTGCGGTTTCTATGATTGAGACTGGAGACGCACTTTTGTTTCCGTTCGATATAGTTCAATAAGCACAGGAATTATGACTCCCTTGCTGCCCGCTGCATATGGGGAATCAACAATGCACTGTTCTTCGTCGCGAAAGAAGCGAACGTCGACGACGAAACCGAGGCCGGTTCTTCCTCCGCGGGAACTGCAACTAATACGCCGTCGAAAGTCCTAGGCGTCTCGTGCTGGCTCCCGCCTCACCCTCCCTCGGAGCCGGAGTCTTGGACCTCCTGGGTGCAGTCCTGGCTCCTCTCCTTCCGGCAGTTCGTGACCAACGTGCGCCATCTGGGCCGCGGCGGGCTCCTGACGCACAGATATCGCATCTGGAAAGCCTGCCAGGAGGAGGCGCAGTCTCAGATCTGGGACGACCCGCGCGGATACTACTTCTGTAACATCGTGGCGGTGAGTCCTGAGGCGCAGGGGAACGGGGTTGGAAGGAAGCTGTTTGAGGTTGTTACAGACCGGGCGGACCGAGAAGGCGTCAAATGTTACCTGGAGAGCTCGAAGAATGTCCCGAATGTGGAGATCTACAAGAAGATGGGGTTTGAAATGGTGAAGGAGATGGAATGCAAGGATGGTGATGATATTTGCATGGTATTTTTGCCCTCTTTCTTTCTCTCTCTCCCCCTCCCGCCCTCCTCTTCCCTGCTAGAACTTTGGCTGACTGACTCCTTGCAGCTGTACTGCATGATTCGCGAGCCGCAAACAAAGACGTGATCGAGTCGAGCTGAATGGATTGAATATGACTCGGGGGGGAAGACGCGTACCTAGCTAGCCATGCTGGGTTTATGAGTTGGCCCTGCATATCTTTTTCTTTGGTCTTTTTAGTTCTAGATCATGCCACGAACCCATGACTGTGATTGTTTCCTAGTTGTCATTGGATATCTCACTACTTGTCGGAGTTGAGGCAGAGAGTATCATCGTCAGAAGGCATATTACAGACAACAATCATATTTGCTTTTTTTTTTTCGTCCACTATTATGGAGTAATCCCGTTCTTCCGCACAAGTCCCAGCCTGGTAAAAATATCCACAATCCTGCAGATCTCCCGGAAGCAAAGCCCCAACCCATCCGACGCTTGAGCGAAAAGGCATGGCACGTCGGGATCACCGTCAGCGATGATCGCTCGCTGTGATGAGTCGAGTTGTCTGAATTTTGACAGGCGGAGCTCCCGCTGAGCTACTGACGGCATGCTTGATAATAATAATTAATGATAGCTGAACAGGAACGATCCGATTACCCGGTAAGCTATCACTCCTACTAGCGGTACCCAGGGAAGTAATAATGTGGATAATGGGCTGTGCAAGTGAGAGTGTCTGAATGGCATTGTATTGTATGATCTTCTCTATTTTAGCACGCTTTCCACCACGCCTCCTTTCCTTTACGCGTCTCTCTCTCTCTCTCTTTCATGTGACAGATCGTGCCATGCGCAGCGGATAACCTGCATCGACCGTAGTGTTAGAGATTTCTGTCCCCCCTTGATCTCGTGCAGCCTGATACACTTGGGTTGCTGCGAGATCTGTCCCTTGTCTGGTCCACCGCACATGTATAACCGGATCGCAGATACGAGGCTAACCTCACCTCATGCACAAGGACAAAAAAGCCCACATCACATACTACACTCAGAAAGGTGAAGCGCTGAAGAGGGTGCCGGAACGTTCATATCGAGGTTGGTACTTGGGATTAGAGAAACAGAGAGCTTATCATTGTCGGAGTAGAGATGAAATTCCGTCCATCCGGCACAAACTGAAAGAAGTTCCGGGAGCTCGGAAGGCGTCGCCTCCACGCTGCCAGATTTACCACTGATCAGCGTTCCAAAGGGTACTTAGGCACGAGGGAGCCCGTACTCAGGAAACTCTAATCGAACAAAAATAAATTGAATAAATAATAAAAACTGAAACTGAAACACAAGCTAAATGGTCAATAATAACATATTGCCATTATTTATTTTCCAAAATAAGAAAATAATGATGATTAATTAAGAATAAGGGAAAGCCTCGCCCGGGTCTATCAAAAACAAACCCTCGGGCAATTTTCGACCGAGGGGAAAAAGTCCACTGGAACAACAATGTCCAGTAACTAACTATGCAGCCCCGAGTGCTGTGTCAGCTAAAAACCAGCGGTGGGATGATCGCTCGCTTCCAAAGTTCGGTCTCTGACGTAAAGACTCCTGAAAACCAAAAGCCAAAACAAGAGGTCTGGGAGAGTTCCAATAGTTATTATCGTATTTTTGCACTCTTGTAATTGGGATTGACAACACTAGCCATTCCATTCCTCCGGCCAGAGTTTTGCAACGGCTGCGCTATCAATGCGCTGGGTTCCCCTCCCCTCCCTCTCTCCCCGGGCCTGTCACCGGGTCGTCTAGCCCTTTTTTTTTTTGTTGGTTCTGGTTTTGGTCCCGGAGTAGTTCCGGTACGATAACAAAAATAGCCAGATAGCATGTGTCGGACGGACTACTTTTCCCGTGTCCATGGATAGAATTCTCCCACTGACCTTGGTCCGCACACACGTTGGCAGGGATAAATGATTAGTTGTTATACGAAGCGAGCTGATCCGCTCCCTTACGTGGATGGCTTGTGCCATTGCGTTTTACCGGACCGGTTGGTTGATGGTCCAGGAGCTAGTCAACTCGGAAGGGGGGAGGGCCCTTGGGAAGCGTTTGACTGACCGATTGATTGACTCGCTGGCTGACTCTCTTTCATGTGAAGTGAGGCAGGTAGCAACCACAAGGAGTTCGTTCATTGGCTAGGCTGTGCATATTAACGTCCATGGAGGGCTGTTCTGGCGCACCAGTAATGTCAATCCATTTTAGGAATTTTGCATGGTTGGGAGTGGATATATGGAGGGGGCTTGCTTAACTAGCTTCCTTTTCGGTTCTTTGACCACTCCACAGGCGGACATTCCTTTTCTCTATTATCGTGATATCAGGGGCGTCGGAGAGACAAAAGGACAGAGGCTGGTGAGGAAAGTACCAGTACCTACAGGGGCCTTTGCGTCAATTTACTCGAATGATAGGCTGCTGTTGTCTAGCTGAATTCCCTAACTTTCGGGTCAAAGCGCCATTCGGCATTAACCCCGGGAGTGATTTTTCTCTCGTCCTTCTCTCCCATTTGCTTGTTTCACCTTGTCTTTCTCAGCATCCCAGACAAAAAACAAGACCTTAGGCAGTCGCTTATTAAACATTCTTAAACATGCTGCTAAGTCCTGTCCAGGTACAAGTCAGTGGTCGAATACAGTACAGCTCTCATTCCTTTCCTCCCCTTGTTCGCAAGCCAAAACAAATAGTAGTAAGGGTAAGCCAATCATGAAAATCCCAACTCCTGCTCTATTGAACAAGCCCAACCTTCGTCTCAAACCCTTCCGGAACACCTTGCCGTACAGCATGCAACAATCCAAATGCACCTCGTTGAAAAGATAATCGTTCACAGCGCTCGATGAGACCAATAACCAGGCGCGACAGCATGAATGAGGAAGCGAAAATATTAACGACAATTCTATCGAAAGCTGGAACCCGAAACTTCTGTTGCTGATGATATAGAGAGGACTCGGTAGGTAGTTAAAACGAAGCGGAGTAATCGTCTTGGTCGGCACTGCTACCCATGCAATGTCTGCTATGGTTGACCTGACATGTCGAGTGGAAGGACACCGCCGTGATTCGAGACGCAGCTCAACGAGCGCACAAGCGACATTTTCCCACAACTATAATGAACCGGTCATGTGGGCTGTCTGCACACCGATTGTCCTTGGAGCCATCCAAGGCCGTACGGAAGAAGTGAACTGCCGGTTCGCGACAGGAGCTGTAGATGTAGAAGTTCTTGAAGTAGTTGCACATTTCAGACACCGGGAAGGGAGTTCTGCGTGAAGAATGGCTGATCCCCTGTCTAGATGGGGAGAGGGAAAAAAAAAAAAAAAAAGAGAGGTACCTTGGACGAAAGGTATCTGAATATATATAGAGAGAGCGAAATGGAGAGAGATCAAAACCAGTCGAAACAAGTTCAGACAGGGGCAGTATTACACTGGTCTTGACGAGCTATAGAAGCTGACTTCGGACTGCGTTGGGAAATGGGCATAATCACGTCACATCCTGGAACTTGTCACGAGATATCTGAGTAAAGGGTTAGATGGAACGAGACTACACTTATAATAAATAGAACTAAACAGACAAGAGGACAGGTGGGATCTACAAGCAGGTGCGTGATAGAGAAGCGGGTCAGGCATTGCACCGGACATACCTCCAACATGGCTGCAAGGGCCAATTGTAGATAAAGGCGGCGGTTGCGAAAAGGTTCCACGGCGGCGGTATTAGCCTTGCAATAAGGAGAAAGACAAAAGACTCCAATCCGGGAGACGAAATACTAATGCATGCGCGGATGACCGACTATTGCATGTAGGGGAGTATGTACCCTTGAAACGCGAATGCCCAGAGATCGAGATCCGTCGATTCTTCACCGGCACGTGGCGCTAGTCGGGGATCTTCATGCATCGCGCCATGCTATCGAACCAGCTGCCTGGCAATGGACGTCACCAAGTCCATTGGGAACCGGGAGATATCATATCTGATCCCGCCACCAATCCCAGGTGTTCTCCTAGCATGCCTCTGCGGGATACCTCGGATGCTGGTGTCCATCCAGAGGGCTCTCCCGAGAACTCTATTTTGCCCGCAACAATGGTCGAAAGA
The DNA here is from genome assembly GCA_002242795.1 of Byssochlamys sp. BYSS01. Lineage (NCBI taxonomy): Eukaryota > Fungi > Ascomycota > Eurotiomycetes > Eurotiales > Thermoascaceae > Paecilomyces > Byssochlamys sp. BYSS01. The sequence goes on from NIXA01000016.1 coordinate 342,040, forward strand.
GGGGCCCAACTCGGAGAAGAGTCGGAGCGGGAAAACACCAGGCACACCTAGAAGTCCTGAGCGTGGGTGCCCTGAGCCCTACATCATTTCCAAGAAAAAAAATAAAAAAGGAGGATCCCTAAAGGACCACTCCTCACCAAATTCCCTAGTCTGTGGGTTGGTTTATGAATGTTGAATTCTCCAAAGTCCGCGGATTGCAGAGTTCGTGGCACCTAATTTCGGGTGCCACGAACTTTCCCCGGGTGGGCCGAGCTATAACCCGTTTTCTCGTCCTTTGGAAGTAAAACAGATCACCGACCCACTGAGTCGGCCGTCATTATTCAACGAAGGTTGTGACACAATGTCTGTGCTCCAGATTATTAGGTCCGCTTCGACCGCTCCTTCCCGCGACCCTAGTGTAATAATAATAATCTGAACTACCGGACGAGTAGGTATGTTTTCGGCTGGACACAGTTATGTAAGCATTTTCAATGGATGACAGACGGCGCCATTGATGCGATGGATCAATTTACCAGTTCCCTATGGCTTCGGAGCGGAAAGAAGGCCAAAGGAGGCCTGAGCATCTATTGATAGCAAGTTCGAATCATGTTGTCCCTGCGCCATCCGACCGAACCAGAATCCCTCGATATTGACGCAACAGCAAATCAACAGTGGTCGAATAATAATGATGAGCGGTCGTCGTAACCAGCATCGAGCTTATTGTGCTGTAGTGTCGTGTCGCACCTGCGTGGACAACGTCCGACGTCTCTGGATCTATCCGGTGCCTTCCCTAATCTGGCTTCTGCTAGGGTTTAGGGTTGTATAGGGCTGTAGTCAGCATGTATTACTAATAATAGAGCGGCAGGGACTGCGCTAATCTTAATGTAGGAACTGAGCAATGACCCCCAGCCTCCAGCGGCTTGTCTGTTTGTGGCTGGTGGAATCCCGTGATTCTGCTGCGGCTTCTTGTTGCGCTTCGTCCCGCTTGCCCAGCGTAGGGTCTTCCACTTTGATCTTTGCCTTTGACATTCGTTTTTGACCTTCAGGTCACTGTTCTCTCTCTTGTCCCCTATCAAACCCACTGGCATTCTGAATACTACCATCCTCCCCTCGTCCAAGACACCGCTAGGCCCTCTAACCTCACTCTTTTTATACTCAGCCTTTATCCAGTCTCCGTCAGCTGTGGGGATAGCCTCTCACTTCCGCCAAAGCTCAAGGGTCGTCAGATCCACTTTTTTTCTTTGCTAGCCCTGGTCACCTTGCAAATATGGGGTTTGGAGACTTCGACTTCATCTGCCACAAGGTGGCGCTTCCGATATGCTCCCTAGTAGGCCCTCAATCGTCGATTTCAGGGGAGACCGGCATTATACCCCATTGCTATTCTCGAAACATTGAAGTTGCCAACACGATCATATTCGAGGGTGCCGCATCATTCATACATATCGTTGCTCTCGCCGTGACGGTGATCATGATCCTGCACGTCCGGTCCAAATTCACAGCCGTCGGTGGGTACTTGTCTCTCAAGAGTTCTCGGGAAAGAAAGAGGACAAGTTAACTTTTCTCGCTGCTAGGTCGCCGAGAAATAATCACCTTTTTTTACCTCTATATGCTCTTGACAATGTGCTCTCTCCTCCTGGATGCGGGTGTTGTCCCGCCGGGGAGCGGACCGTTCCCCTATTTCGTTGCTGCTCAGAATGGTCTAGTGAACGCCCTGTGTACTTGTCTGGTTATCAACGCGTTCGTGGGCTTCCAGATTTATGAAGATGGAACGGCCCTGTCCGTCTGGTTATTGCGAATAACGTCTGCCGTCATGTTCGGCGTCTCCTTCATCGTTTCACTCCTGACTTTCAAGGGCTGGGGCGGTCTCGATCCTACCAATACGATCGGTGTGTTTGTCGTGCTGTACATCTTGAATCCTATCTGCCTTGTCATTTTTGTGGTGATGGAGATTATGCTGGTCCTGAACACTCTGGAAGATCGTTGGCCTCTGGGAAATATTGCCTCTGGTGTCACGATTTTCGCGGCCGGGCAGGTTGTCATGTACGGTTGGAGCGATACCATTTGTGATCATATACAACACTACTTGGACGGGCTCTTTTTTGCCACACTGTGCAATCTGTTTGCCGTTATGATGATCTACAAGGTATGATGGGTTCCTCCTGTCCCCTTGATCTACCCTTGCTAACTTTATCTTTCAGTTCTGGGACTCCATCACGAAGGAAGACCTTGAATTCTCCGTTGGGGTTAAGCCTAACACTTGGGAGGTCAAGGATAGCATTCCAGATGATGATCGACGTCTGTTCCCTGACTCGAATTCGGAGTATGCCCCGAGCATATATCACCGCAACTCTGCTTACGGTAGCCACAACTATTAATTCGCTCTTAATTACCTCAACAATTCCTGTTATGTGCATCCAACTTTGAATGGTTTCTCGAAAAGGGTTTTCTGTGCTTTTTGTCAGTGTCCGTGCAAATTTGAGCGAATTGGTCTTAATATAATATATATTGTTCGATCTTCTTGCATTTGTCGATTGCATCCTATCCTCTTGCTGTATATATATGATAGGGAAGCCTGCAACAAGATACATAATCTACATCGATGTGTGTGGTTCACTCTCTTTCCCATTCTATATGCATTGCCTGGATTGATGGTGTATAGATATATGGGCTGTCCATAGCTTAGTCCTTCCTTACAACCCTTGATAGTTGTCAGATTGACCTAAATAATTGGCGCTGGAGTCGGCTAGGGAGCCTCAGACTGTCGTGCGACTTGGTTAGCCCTAATTCCGGAATATATATATTACTGGACAGCGATCCATAAGGTTGTCACAGGAGGCACAGGTTGGCTACCTGTGCACCAAGTAGGTAGAGGTACCTATCAATGACTTTTGATAAAGCACAGATCAGCGAACCGAGGAAGTGAGGACAGAGGCCACAAAGCAGGCAGAGCATAGCAGCATCCATGAGATAGAGCTAGTCACTCCATAATTCAATTGATTACTACCGTTATTACCATTCTATCCTCCATGAGCCCTCAAGGTCCGTTTCAACTACGCTATTACAAATTGAGTACGAAGCGGAGACAAATAAAATGAAAAGGTGGCTTCCGACGTCCTCCCCTCTCCGTCCTTCTCTTTCCTCCCCAGTGCCCGGTGCGTCCCCCACTGGGTGGGAGAAGAAAGCAATCTGTACCCTACTATTCTTACGCTCCAGACAAGCCCACGTATTGCTTCGCCTGGTTGAAGAAGGAAACCAGTCCGTCCTTCCCAAGCTTGAAGTAAATGAGTGCACCAAGGGCAATGCTGTACCCGAAGACCTGGAGCGGCGTGACGGGATCCCGGAAGATCACCATTGATGCGACGACCAACAGGATATCTTTCAAGACGCCAGACAAGGTGAGGACAAGCGCAGAAGTTCTGCCAATCTACCATAGACGGAGCTGTTAGTAAAGCTGTTCCAAACTTGTCGGGAAGCAGGAGTCAAGAACCGATGGGCGCAGCAAACTTACCAAGAAAACAACAGCAACGTTAAGCAAAAACGCAACGGACGCATTGGCAAACAGAATCGAAACCCCAAGATGAGAAATATCCGCCAGTGTCATTCGCGGGAGTTCAAAAAAGGCGGTAATGACAGCATTCATGGCAGCGCAAGCAGGTGCGTAATAGTAGAGGGACACAAGAGGGTCCATCTTGAATTCTGCCGAGCTGAGGAGTCGCTGTACCATCACGAGTCGGATGGATTCGAAAATGGTCGCAAAGAATTGGTCTAGCAGGCGCCGTTCAGCTTAGGGCCCTATGCTCAAAGGGAAGAAAGAAAGGGGGGGAAAAAAATCGAGAAGAGAAACGCTCACACATAAATCCGATGTACGTGAACTGGATTTCGCCGATAGAGGCAATGATCACACCGAGTACAATGAAGCACACATTCCACAGAACACCGAGGCGGACTGGGGCAATACCCATAGCCCAGGTTGCAAGAAGCGTCATGACGGAGTTAGTCGCCTAGACGGATGTATATAGTGAGTATTATTCCCGATTTCTGCCCTGCCCCACGTCGGCGGCTTACCTTCAGCATTTGGATGAAGGAAACACTTAAGTAGAGATACGCGAGATTGCCACAAATGAGACTCATGCTGAAGAGAGCACCGATCGGAACAATCGCCCGACTAAACAGACACAGATGAGATGGCTGATGTCAGTGACGGTTTCGGCCCCTTGGACTGATCGCCCTTGACATACAGATAGACCTGTGGAGTCATGGGAACTTTGTGCCTCGAGTCCAACAACGTAGTGTATCTCGCCATTATGCGGGTCATCAAAGTCGCAAATATCAAGTGCCATGTTGTGAGGAAGAGGGCTGAACGAGGATCAGTTAGGAAAGGTTATCTTCGGAATCGAACCCGTAGCTAAGATTTACGTACGGAAGTCTAGATGCCGATATCGTCAGTGGGGAGATTATCCTGGACGATTCGATGGAGAAGACAGAACAAACATACCGAAGCCTGCAGAGTGAAGAACCCACTTATTGAAGATGATAACGCCAGAACTCAGAGCGATCCATGTGCTTTTGACCCAGTCAGTTGGATTTCAGATAATCCAAGGAGAAAATTGAATCTGTGGAACATACGCGATGTAGAACGCTGGATGTAAGTCTGCCTTGGCAGGTGCCGAGCTGACAGCTGTCGGGTTGACAGTAGGCAGCTTGCTGTTTGAGTCGGACCTCATCATATTGAGCTCCTGGAGTCAAAATTAGACAAAGAAGCTGTGAACACCCTGCTGCATGGATTAAAGTCAATGAAAAGAAGAAAGCGCTCAAAAGGAAAGAGAAGTTCAGATGGCTATAAGCAAGGAATGAGAGTAAAATCGATTCCTGCTGAGGGTGAGGCCTGTCTCACTATGCAGACCGTTCACGGGACCGCCATGGCCAGAAGACAGGAAATTTTTCCATATTTAGGCTGTTTACGAGTATTTGCCATACTGCAATGTACAGAGAACTTCCAAGCCTGTTCTGCTCAAACAAGGCAAATTGCAAAGAGTATGGCTAGAAATAAGGTTAGATGGAGGGGCAAGCTGACAGGCTGACGAGATTCTGTCTCAGGTGATTGTCCCCGCCGGAGGTCGGGGAAAATCTATATATAGCTGTACATATAGCTATATAAAACCGGCCAGGAACAAGAGAAGCCTTGGAACAGAAACGTCTCCAAACTTTTTTGTTCTTTGGGTCGAACCGCCTTGACAGTAACCATATTCCGTACTTCCAGGCAAGGTAGGCAAATCAAACATATTTCTTCGACATCACCCGATTAATAGAAGTAATGTGGTTGCGGAAGAATTTCACATTTCTATCGATACTGGCAGACGCCTCTCGGGTTCGTAACCCCTATGTACCATGTCGTAGCGTGGCTGAGAACTCCCATCCCCGTCTCTGAATGACACGCATGCGTAGTCAATGTGCAAGACCGGTCTGAACTTTCCAGCTTAGAGAAGACTGCGAGCGATAGAGGGTAAGATGACCGGTATTCCAGATCTGGTTCAATCGACGACCACAACACCGTCCATAAACTCGCCATCTTCATCAGACTGAGTGCGTTCATGAACCTGAGGCTCACTCATAGGTCCAGCGGCTGCTAGGTACCAGCTCTTGTCGACAGAATTTACGATCACATCACAAGCTCCATGAGCAAGAGCAGGAAACCCAGGGTTCTCTTTCAGCTGGAACATAGCAATGTGTGCCTTTATTTCGTCTGACGCCTTGTCGTTCACAGCTTTGATCCAGGAAAGCCCGGGATGCCTTGGGGATGACTTTGAGTAGTCGGTAGCGGTAGGGTCAATGTCTTGCGGAAGGGAACAGAACGTCCTGTCTTTGGACGGTATAATTCTCTCAGTGAATGACGTCTCCCCAGTCTTCGTTTTCTGGAGCAACGCTTCAGCCCCTTTACCCAGACAGGTATAGAAATTCGAACAGCTTATTCCTCGCTGTTGGCATAACCTCGTCAGACGCTCCAGGCGTTCGAGTTGCTCTTTTGGCCGTCCTAGACATCCAACAAACTCAAGATGGGATGAAATCCAGTTCCATCCACCTGCAATATTCTGGCGCTGCTGATATATCGCGGCCGCCCCGCCAGCAGCAGCGGCGCCTATAGCGCCAGCAAACATGGCATAACGACCCCAACGTTGCCAGGACGGTGGAGCAGCTACATCCGCAGAGGCCTCTGCGGCTGCAGGAGTGTCTGGGTTGGCCGTCGCAGTTCTGCCCGACCTACTAGCTTCTGCTGGAGTATACGTGCTGGTGTTGCTGCTACCTCGACGGAACCCGAAAACATCTGCAACGCCGGATAATGTGTTTGTGACCGTCTTGTATTGCCCTTCAGCAGTATAAGACACAGCCCCGGGGGCTATTCCTAGAAAAGGGGTATCGAATGCGATCAGCCCCTGTATATGCGGGAACATAAATGAGCCAGGTTCCACAAGCCGCTGGCTCTCCGAAGCGCCCGAACATGCTTGGTCTGACGACGTGGCCGAGGACGATGATTGGATTGGCTGTTCGGTTGCTAACAAAAGAAGAGTTTCAGCACCCACTATTCCACCCATTGAATGCCCTAGCACGAAGACGTGGACGGCAGGATCAACAGTCGGCGACGGTGTCTGGTTTTCAACCTCTAAGTCAATGACTTTGTTCTGCAGCCTATACGACTGAAATTAGTCACTGCGATAGACAATGATACACGCATCCATTGCTTTCTCCGTACTTAATAAAAACGAAACATAGAAGGAGACGGGGGGGAGGAATCACCATTCCCGGAATCGGCTCACGCATTCTTTCAGATCACCCCGAGTCTCATACTTCGGATATATCTCTGTAACGACTCTTACAGCGGGAAGTGCACAGCTGAGGAGCGCATGCAGACGTTCTGGGAGATCGCCAAATGTATCATTACCGCCCTGCAGAGTTAGATCATCAGTTAGTCAAACTACCCATGGAGATATTCCCATCACGTCAGAGATGCTCGCTTGGTAGGAAGCTCTATTGTCGCCAAGATCCGGTACGAAAGCGTACCTGGAATCCATGGATATAGACGATCAGAAGCGTCCTCTTCATCGTTCGCCGCGAAGCGGATGTGGCATGTCATCCTTTTAAAGTTCTATTCGACAGGACATGAGAGGACAAAATAGAGCTCTTTGCGTCATTGGTGCTGACTGTTCACGTGACTCGATATCGCGTCTGCCTGTGTTGAAGCTATTAGGGACCAACTAGAGCCTATGGCCTTTTTGGTCCAGTAAGTTCAACAGCCTGCGGCGTGGCCCTCTCGTCCCCACGCTCTGCTGTGCCTAGCTAGGTAGATTTGTGGGACTAATACTCTTATTTTGGTTGTCTGTGCAAGTACTTTACATGTGCTGTCTATATGCCCACCAGAATGCCTATAACGCTGAATGGTACAACAATCCTTCCCACAAGGCCATCTCATATAGATACTAGCTGCCATGACGAAAACCCAAACACCAGCATCCGGAATATCACAGCTTTCCCTCACGCTCCTGAAGGCGGAATTGACCATCCTGCAGGGTAGTTGCCAGCAGTGTCCCGTCCGGACTCCACAGCCGACTTTCATGCGCGACCCTGTTGTCTCCAGATCGAGGCGTCCAGGCCTCCTGTATGAACCATTTCTTTGACGAAGGCTCATTGGTCTGCTGCGACGAAGCATCCCAGTCGACCATTCGCAATGCCTGGCCGTGCTCGTGGAATATCACCGTTAAGCTGAGGCTAGCAATCGCGGAATATGTCTGATGTCCCAACGCGCGTGCAGCCAGGAAAAGGGAGTTTTTGTCAGAGGCGTACATATGAGCGCAAGCGTAAAGGTTGTCGTATTCTCCGGACTCGTCCTTCTCTTTTAGCGCCTTGTTGTTTCCCGAATCAGCTGCCGCTTCGTCCGGCCAGCCTCTCAGGCAGTAGAGCATCAGCTGGCGGTATTTCTCCGGATGTCGCTTGACGTCTCCGGTCCCATTGTAGCCGTTCATATCTGCTTTTCTCGCATATAGGCCAGGAAACACCGCTTCCGTGACACTCCCTTCTTCAACCTGCCGTATCCACCAGTCCACATCAATGCATGGGCTATTGGGATGGTCCTCGGGCTTTTTTCCGGCGAGAATCGATTTATACATCTCCTGGGCTGCAACTGGCTGATGACGAAATGGCGCTTGCTTTTCAGGCCGTTTGAACGAACAAAGGCACGAGAAGCATATTTTGCCTTTTTGTCGCACGTCCACTGCACGCACGCAGTAGCTCCGGCCATCTCGGATATGGCGAACCTTGTAAAAAAAAGGGATATAGTTCCTGCCCTGCAGAATAAACGACCCAGATATATTCTGTTTGAGGGATTATGAGTACTTTCCCTGTCCGCCTTGCCAGTGGAACTCAGTGAAGCCCGGTTTGTCAGGAACTTACATGTATCACGAACCCCTTCTCGACAGTTTTTGATGCGGCATAAGCTGCTTGGGCGTAGACGTGCCCTCCGAAAACCCTAGGCCCTGCGACTGGAGCATAGGGAGTCGCTAGTGAACGGAAGTTCTCAATCTTCTCGCTTCCATCGTTGGGTGCATTATTAGGGTCGTCGAGCCGCTCAAGAGCCATCAGATCCGCGAAAGATAATGGAGAAGGAGAGGGTTCTCTCGTGCCATCTGCTCGACCCGGTCCGGAAGACCCGTTGGAGTTCGCCGTAGGGGAGTCCATTATTTCTGCTCTTCGGGGCTCAAAAAAAAGGTGATCCACAACTCAATGGCACTGCAGGTGGAATATATATATACAGGCTCTAGATTGCGCAGGTGGTTGCCAACAGCTTCACTGGAAGGCTCATATTTATTTATCTATCTCGAAACAGCTAGATAGAGAGTCAATCGGCAGCTGTTCGGCTCCATTCGAGACCTCGGCAGGTTTGGGGCGCGCTCGGGAATACGGACCTGCTCGTGACGATGTGCAGCCGAGACGAAAGGCGCCGGCCCCTCTCCCGTCTTCACCATCCGAAAGAGGTCATAATATTAATCATGGTGACCGATATCGCCAACCCCGCCTGCTGTTCTCATTTTGAACAAAGTAGCCGGCGCTTTTCTAGTTCATGGCGCCTTTGTGGCAATTTCTCTCCTCCAAAGGGACAGTGGCAACATCCAGGCAGTATTAAGTACTTCTCTAACCAAGGAATCAGTGCTCAATCAGTAAGTTGGGTATGAGGGGGAATGCCTATCTATTATCATTATTGTTGAGGGTGCAGTCGATTTGCATCCTAATATTTCAAGAGAAGATTATCTTCAAATAACGGATCCGCTGGTGGTCTAGTTGGTTTATGGCACCCGGCTGTAATTGGACAGAATACCGGGTTGTCGCTGGTTCGACTCCAGCCCAGCGGATTTACTTTTTCCATACACAGTTCAGTTTTTTTTAATCTTGGGGTTATATATATATATATATATATATATTATTTTCCTTCGCTAGGTGTATGGTTTGTAAGGTGAATATCGACGAATCGATATCCTTGTATCGGACAACTAGGTACTGTGCTGCTTGATCTGATAGTGGCGACTTACACACACTGTGATGTGCTACTAGGTCACTATGCGCCAGGAGGTGAAAGATCGTCCGTCAAAGGCGCATCCCAAATGCTTTACAAAGACTGAAGGGGGATGCGTAGGCCCAGAGACCTATATGCAGCATGTGTGCTCCCAGCAGGACAGATCCAGCCTTGCATGTATTGCTCCATGTAAGCCGCTCGGCGATCTCATTGAGGTTGAAAAAGGAATTCATATTGTGGGTGATAAACGGAGAATAGTAATAGCAGAGCCTGATTGTTTGGAGAAGAACGGAAAAGAAACTTGGTCTGAGAATTGAGTTTGGGAAGACAGAAGGCCGGAATGAACCTTAGGGCAAAGATAAGCACAGTCATCTTAGACCATCAAATTTCCCTGCAAAGAAGTGGGAAAATAGATGATCCACATATGATGAACCTGATTTTAACTCTCTCAGAGGTCAATATCTAGATGCGCGTGAAGCTAAGCCTGGTCCGCCGAGTTCTCCTCGCGGCTCTGCTGCTCGATGTCCTGCATAAGCTGTACTATCTTCCGGGCATCATCTCGTGTCCTTTCCATTAACTCATTTTGCTCACTTGCCCATTGCAGTCTTTCTTTCCAAAACTCCCATCGCTCCATTGAGAACATTGAGTCTCCCTTCCACAAATTGCAATTGGGGAATTTTATTGTTTCAAGTAGAGACAGATCACGTTTCCCCACAAACTTGAAGATAATATTCCCAGCAATTTCAAAATAGGGGACCATAGAATGCACGTCAGTCTATAAATTTGTAAGTCAAATCATCCCAAGTGCAATTGTTGCCTCTTTTTGTCTTCAACCCACATTCAACATAAGTACATAATCAATACCTTCACGAGGGTCCCGGAGGTGATGGCGTTCCAAGTACCCTGGTGATGGTGGCTGCACCAGTTTCTGCCCTCGATTCCATGGTTCCTGCTCTAGAGCAAAAATCATAATCCGGAGTGCTGAAGTGAGTTCATTTGAATTAGGAGAATCAGGCGGGTAAGTGACAAGATGATTTGCATAAAAAGCATTGGCACTGTGAAAGATATACCACCCTATAAAGGGGTATGGGCCATATCTCATCTTCCAGCAGCCTACAATTATGCCATTAGTCTAGTAGAAGGCATTGAATCCATGAAGACACATTTGCTTATATGGATCCTAGTATGAGGAAGAAGGACACCTTGCAAGTTTCAAGCTTTCTATTCCAAAGCTGTCAGAGGGGGTAGGCAACTTACGGTCATAAGTGTCCGACCAAATATTTTCAAATGCCTTCAACTTCATCCACTGCTCTAACTTATCCTCAAAACGACCTGTGCGGATCTGCTCCTCTGTCCTCTCCAGCTCTGGAAGCACACGAATAGCCTCCACCAATTTCAGAATGGCAAGCTGATAGCGCGGCATCTCAATCCCTGCATCCCACAGCAACCATGAGACTCGCTCACCTTTGTCCACAACAGGATTCTGCCGCTCATCAATGATACGGTCTTCATCAATGAGTGACATAATGTTGTAAGCAGTGTTGTTTGCTGGAATGGCATTGGGAGTGCCATAGTGCTCAGCAAATTCCCGCAGAATCCGTATTTCATCCAGAGTTGGAGGATCTTCCTCACCTGGGTCAGGATGGGTGAAGCATTCCCACTCAATGTAGTCGTCTCTCATTTGTGGTGAGAGGCGTGGTGCCCTCTATTTGGAGTCTGGCGTTGAGGTGATGTGTTTAGGTTCTGGCGTTGGGGAGGCAATCGTTGCATTCTCTTTTGGCTGCGGTGAAGATGTTGGAATCACTGGTTGATTGCCGATTATTCTGACAGACTGGGCTCGGTGCCCGCCTCCTATCTAGGCTGGTGCCTACTAAGTGGTAGAATCCATTTGCTTTAAGTTTATTAACAATGCAATGACTAAGCTACAGTACCCTGCCTGGTGAGCAGGAAAAGCTGGCTATTCTCAGATCCAGCAAGTGTGAATTATCATGATCTTGATGCGCAAACAGAGGCATCCTCAAAGGGGTTTTGTATGTCTAATGAACTGCTACTAGACATGAGAAGAATGCCTAATCCAAGACATAAAAATTCTTATAGCACTGCAAAAAGCAAAAATGCAGCCATTAGAAAGGGATGGATGTGTCCGTTGTGCTGAACTGTAATGAAGAAATTATTTTCCCAAATCCATATATATAATACACCGATTGAACATAGAAAAGCACAGAGCGCTGGATACCACCCCCCATGACAGCTAGATCGAGTCAGAAATATTGCGAATATTGTTCCATTGGACCTTCCCTTCCACATCCTTGATCTCCTCAAGTTTATCTCCCAGCTTCACGACCGAGAACCGGATCATCCGCGGGTCCAGACCGAGCGTTCGTCGGACAGCGCTCTGGACAGGTCCTGATGCATCGAAACGCATGATAAAATGATGTCCTTCGGTATACCGGGCCTGATGTTTCGTTGTTGGCTTGGGCAAGCGGAAGGTTCCCCAGTTCGTGTAGCCGCGGATTACGCCGCCAGAGCGGATAACTTGGAGACCGGCATTGCGGGCGATTCTGCGGAAACGTTAGAACATGAAAATCAAGATATGCAGTGCAGTTCAGTATATTAGAATAGCGGGTTAAGCAGAGGCGGACGGTCGTCTTTGGGAAAACGGGGGAATATGGCTATTCGTGGAGTCACGTACTCTCGGACTTCGTTAAGACTGCCCGGACGAACCTGTGGGGAAAAAAAGGGTTAGCTCCTAACTATTTTTTGACGAGGCAAAGAATCAGACTGCAGACTTACGATGGCAATCAGCTCGTATAACATGGCGAGCAGCGTGGAGCCCGGAGGTCAAGTTTCGCTGGCTGGCTTTCTGGAGGGAGAAAATGAAGCCGCTGGGTTCGCAGCTTATCGGGCACTCTTGGCAATGCGGTTATCACAGCACCAGCTCCGGGCAAGTTGCCTGTCCGCGGATTGATGCCGCCCGATTAAATAGTTTCCTGTTTTGATTCTCTTCCCTTTCTTCCTCCCTGATACTGCACTCATTCTCCTCTCCCAGATTTCTCAACTAGAAAATACTGTTCAAAATGTCGACCATCGCTAGATCTCTCCGCCCTTTTGCTTCCCGGGTGCTGCTCTCTCAGAAGCCTTCTCTCTGCGGCCGGGTTCCTCCCAGCGCCCGTTTCCCGCGGGGAAGCATTCGCAGCTTCACCCAGAGTCCATTCTGTAAGAAGACAGGGCCCAGAAGACCCGGAATTGGGATCAGAATCTTTTTCTTCTATCGTGTTTAAGAATTGATTTTTTCTGGACTGGAAATTGACGTTCTATTTCTCTCTTTAGTGCAACTGAAGAAGTATACCGAGTCGCACGAATGGGTTGAACTAGGCGAGGACGGAAAGACAGGTACAGTCTAAACGCATCTAGTAATTCCGTTTTCTCATTCCTCTCCCCTTCTGATAATGTCTTGTCTTTTGTGAAATAGCGAAAATTGGAATTACGGAGTATGCAGCACATGCCCTCGGTGACGTCGTCTACGTTGAGCTCCCAGCTGTGGACCTCGAGGTCGGGGCCGGGGAACCCATTGGAGCTGTTGAATCGGTCAAGTCAGCCTCCGATGTGCTGTCTCCCGTGTCAGGAACGGTAATTCAGGGAAATACTGTTCTAGAAGACAAGGCGAAGTTCATCAATGAGAGCCCCGAGGGCGATGCTTGGATCGTTGAGATTGCGGTCCATGACCCGGCCGAGCTTGAGGGATTGCTTGATCTAGAGGCATATAAAGAGAAACTTGATGAGGAATAAAGAGGCGTGGATTGAGATTAGAATGATATTCCCGAGCCGAACTTGGTTTTGTATACTTTCAGTTGTCTTACTTCAACATCGATAGCCAGTCGAATCCGGCTGCTGGCTTGGACTACTGTTCAACAGGGAGGTCTATTTGTACCAGACTATGTCACCGGGTTTTTCTTTTTCTTTTTCTTTTTTGACACTTCTGACGAGTTTCAGTTGTCCGGCGAGTATACGCTTACTATAAAATGTCCTGGGAGATAATGATAGTCTATCAAGGTAATTTGATAAAAATTACACTAATAACGACATCATAACGACGATTCATACAGGGGGTATTGATTCGCGACAAATTGGACATTGCAGTCTCAGCCTCATCCAACTTTCAAGACAAGTGCTGTGGAAAATGTGTCGACAAGGCGTCACCATATAAGCCCGCCGACTGAGAATGCTAGTAGCTCCATCTGCCATGCTGCTTCCCCCCGCGGCTCCCGGCGCAGCCAGAACCGAAACTTCTATTTCTTGCATGCAAATGGCACAATCGAAGATCTTTCTCTTTCTATCTCGTGGCCGCTGCTTGTCCCGATCTTTGATTTCGCTTGCGTCTCGTTCATCGGCCCGAAGGGCACCGATGGATAAAACGCCCGATTCAAGGTCTTCGTCAGACTCAGCAGTATCGCGTAAAACAGGGTGGTAGTCGTATGCCGGCGGTGCCCAGCCTTTGGGAACAAAGAAACGGGGGCCGAGGATATCCTGACTGACTAGAATCCAGACCTGTAGCCAGACCCATCCTAACATGGCATAGGCGGTGGTCGAGTCCGGACGGATGAACAGTACATTGTCACGTACCGTGAAGAAATATAGGAATGGACATAGCCGAAGAACGCTCTGTCCCACCACGAAGTCCCACCGAAGCGCCTTACGGCAGTTCCGCATGACGTTACGGTAAATTTGTGGGGTCCAGAACGATAGATAGATAAACCCGAGAGTGCGAGCATAAAGCGCTCCTAGCCGGTTGGGCCAAAGGAAAGCCCAAAGTGAGACGAAGACCAACACCAAAAGGATAAAGTAAAACCTCGCGTACATGGCCCCAATATCGCTCCGAGCACCGGTCTGCGTCTGCGCTGTATCACGATTGGCAATTTCATCTTCTTCATCTGCGGGAGGGTCTTGATCAGGGGCCAAAATGATCGGCGTTGCACCCGTATCTCTTCCAGCTGTTGCGGGTAGAGGCAAGGTCATCCTCTGGCGAGTGCCAGAAGTTTGAGAACTGGCTTGACGGCTTTGCTCTCTTCTTTCAGGCGCTTGAACTGCCCAGATCTCCATCATAAACTTCATTCCCAAGTAACTGACCGAAAGGAAGGCGAGAAACGAAGTTGCAGCTAGAATCAAGAACGACGCCTCCGAATATAATTCCAAGAGAGTAAATACGAGAACAAACGCATCACCAAATGCCATCATAGCAAGTGTATAAAAGCTGATTCGACTCTTCGTGGAAGGCGTAGTGGCCTCTTTCATCTGCTTAAAAAGGAGACTGATTTGTGCCGAGAACATAGCGCAAACAAAAAATATCAAGCGTGTGGCGTATTTCATAAACTGCTCTCTCTTCATGCCAGAAAGGTACAGCATCTCCGAGGGAGGGAACTCGGGGGTGCCTTTGGTTTCGAGAATGTATCCGCAATCAGGCGAAAACAAAACCGCTGACATGACAATTTTAGGTGGTGAGGGGATTGGCGCCCCGGTAGGATACCTAATCTCTTGCTCTATCTGTTCAAGAGTTACGGTATCCATCAAACGGCCGTCAAGCATAACGGGGTGTTGCTGCAGATAGACTATATGTTCACATTTCGGAGCCGGGAATTCTGTCATCTCCGATCCGGCTACAGACGCCCACGGAAGTAGAGGTTCTGGGAGATTCGCTTTCTCAGATATCGCATCGGATAGTGATTTGAGGAGGAGCCGGTGTGACAGGTCGAAGCTGTCTTGTGAGAGTGCGAAATGTGGCAACGAGAATATCCCGCCAAACTTTTCAGTCGTTGTCGTTAAGACAATTCCCCCCGTTTCTGGAAAATGTACTCCGTATAATGAGATAAACCATGTGTTCCCAAGAACGTTGTTACTCTCCACGTTCAAGCTCCCTCTAACCTCTCGAGCGTGACCGTCGCCGATCCAGAGCTCTTCGCCACCCCCTTCATATAAGTCTAGATAGAAGGTGCCGCCATCACCTGTAATGTTCATACCGAAATCATCAGTGACATAGTCATGTTCTAGCGCTATTGCGGTGATATTGAGCTGAGGCCGAATCGCATCTTCCTTCTGTCGCACCCAGTCGCCACGGAGCCGTCCCGTTACATTGCGGTAGACAGGAAGAGGTAGTTGAGTGATATTCAGCGATGAAGAGGCGTTGGAGCCCTCAAGGCCGGCTGGTGATTCCAAGCCAGCATTCAGAAAGACTGACTGCAGTTGATGACGGGCCCTGTTCTGAACCCCCGGCAGAGCATCCCACGCAAAGCTATCATTATCCCTTAATCCGGCAAAGGGGAGCCACTTTCCAGACCACGGCTCGAAATCGCCATAATTTGACTCGTTCAGCAGATGAAGCGCTTGTCGTTCCCTTTCAACTTCCAGCTGATGTTCTCGATCCTGGTCGACTAGCGGAGGATGGCTCTGGGTGTTTAGAAGAAGGTATAACGCGACCAGGAAAAATATGAGCGAACCGCGGGTATCCATCAATTATATTCCAGAGGCAGTAGGCATCGGAGTTGGGTCTCCTCAAGAAAAGCTAGTAAGAGCATCGCAAACAGCATGTGTATGACGCAGCACCGGTCGCCGTCGACGGGAATAGAGAAGGCGTATGATCTGTTGCCGCCTGAGGCCGCCAACGGCTCCTCCTCCCGAGGTCCTTGCTATCTCGGGGTATTGATAGTTTGCTAGATGGAGCCAAGAGGGAGTCGTCTTTCTCAGGCTGCGCATCTCACAGAGCTCCTCTTATTCTACTGACGCCGTACACATGGTTTCCATGACAGACGACTGATGACAGAACTAGCGAAATGTCTTCCGATATCCCAATTGTGCGCGCCCCAAGCACTCCTACTCCACCCACCGACGATCCCTCTGAAGAGTCGCAAGAACGCCTGTCTCCAGCATCCTACGACCCCAGAAACCTCTCTCCTTTGACAGATACTTTTTCGAGCCGAGGGCTCCTGAGCCCTGGACGAACATCATTAGGAGCGTCGTCATGGGACGCGCCACTCCAATCGCAGAATGGCTCGAACGAGAATAATGCTTCTCCCGGGCCATTCAATTTCTCCAGCACGGTGATGTCGAAGGGACCGGTCATGAAGTCTGTAAGTGTATAACCCACGACTACTTCTCCTGAAATAATAAGGTATCTAAGACATGTATGAATTACAGAACGTTGGCCAGCGGCGCGGACATAAGTACAAACACAGCAGCATATCTCACCAGATATTTCTTGAGCCTCCTCCTAGGGCGCCTTTAGCCCTTCCGAATTCGCTTCCTATACCGACTCTGAAAGAATGTCGGGCCAGTATGTCAAAAGACCAGAAAACACGATTTTGGTGGAGTATCTGTCATATGTTTGTGGCCGGTTATACACTCTGGAGTGCGCATGGTTCTTTGGCCATGACGGCTTTGTCTCATCTCATACTATTTGACTCTCTCGGTGCTATGCTCTGTGTTATCGTGGACCTGCTCGGGAATTTTGAGGTATGGAAGCGGTCCAGCATCCGGCATCCCTTTGGGCTTGAACGCGCAGAAGTACTCGCTGGTTTCGCGATGTGCGTTCTCCTGCTGTTCATGGGGTTGGACCTCATATCCCATAACCTACAGCATTTTCTTGAGTTCTCTGGGCATGAGCCACACCACTCCCATGTTCATTCTCGCGTATCCCCGGGTAGTGTGGATTCTACGGCAGTCCTGGCCATCATTTCCACATTGGTGTCTGCTATTGGCTTGAAAAACCATGCGCGCATTGGCAAGGCTATGCGTTTTGCGTACATCGAGTCTTTGCCATCTGTCTTAAGCAACCCATCCCATTTCCTTACCATCTCTTGTTCCACGCTTCTATTGCTTCTCCCGTTGGTATCAATCAACTTATACAATTGGATCGACAAGCTATTGTCGGGTACAATAGCTATTGCGATGTGCGTCCTTGGTGTTCGGCTGGTTAAAACGCTTGGTTCGATGCTTCTGATGTCATACTCCGGTCCTGGCGTCTCCGAGGTGATCAAGGACATCGAGTCTGATTCGTCCGTCTTCGCAATCGACGATGCGAGGTTCTGGCAGGTCCATTATGGCCTGTGCATGGCAAACCTCAAGATCCGTGTCTCTGGGTCAGAGGAGACTCTTGTACGACTGCGTGAGAAGATATCCAGCTTGATTAAGAATCGACTGGGAAGAGGTTATGGATCTGGAGGTCAGAGGTGGGAGGTCTCGTTGGAATTTACAGTTGAGCAGACATAGCTTGGGCTGCATTATGATGTATCTCCGTTTCCATTTTCCATTGCATGATTTAGCTTGTACATCTAATGCAATTGAGATCATTATGATCCGACTCCTATTGAACATTATTCTACGACGTTGGTTGATATTGCATTTGACTGACAAATTACATGCAGCTTTCCTTGGCTGCCATTAGAAGTGAAGAAGTGAGTACTATGAGTGATAAACAGTACCATCAGAATCTGCAGCATTGCTGGGGTTTCTGCACTCTCCAAATCAACCTTTGCAGCAGCCCTTCACAACCATGGCATTCACTAAATGAGGAGTAGTATTCACATACTTCCTACTTCCTGTTTCCAATCGAGTGCCTACCATCAGACTTCCTGTCAAACAGTCACTTTTGCATTCAGACAGACCCTGCTCTGGGGTACTGTTCCAATAACCAAGGGCGTAATGACGTCTTTCCTTGATCTCCCATTCTCTGTTCGCTTGAGAATCTACCGTTACTCTCTCGTCCAGAAACGCGTCTTCGTCCGTCCTTTCACGTCTATAGAATATCTTGTCGATGCAGACCGCGTTAAGAAATATGGCATCCCTAACTTTAATCTCTGTGCCTCGAAGCAGATCTACGCAGAGGCAACGCCAATTTACCTTACCGAGAGCACATTCTCCATTGTTCAGAGCGACACTCTTGCCGCTGCGTGTGCCGAGTCTGAGCGCGTCCGTTACTACCTGACGATGATCCGCAAGGTCGAGCTTGTCTTTGACACCCGCGATTACATCTATATGGCTGAGTTCCTGATAGACCAATTGCCAGAGACTGCGCAGTTCATCGACGACAATGTGTACGACTCGATCCACAAGACGCGCTCTATTGGGAAATTGCTCGAACTGCGCGACCGCCTGAATGTTCCTGGCTTGTATCAAGAAGTGCCTGAATCTCTTGCCTCGCGAAACTCTCCCCAAGGACAGGAGAGACATCGACGTCACATTGCGAATATGAAGGAGTTCCTCTGGGGACGCACCCTGACTTTCGTTCGCCAGCATTTCAAGTTGTCTCATCTTGCCGTCGACCTGCGCCCTGCCAATTGTCTCAGTGGGTGTTGCCGCCTTGCCATCGATGTGCTTAACTGGGGTTGGTTCTACGTCTGGCTCCATGGCTTGCCCTAAGAGATCTAGATTAGATGCTACTTAGAACATGAAAAGAAGATTGCCATGAGGATCTTGAATGGACAGCGTCTCCGTCGCGGTTTGAGGGCCGACCAGATCTATGACCAAGAGAAGTTTGTGGACCGCTGGGAACTGTCCAATTACACCGCCATTCTCGAGGACGCCCGTCTTAACCACGAAGAATGGGATCAGGAAACGGTGGTGGGAGACTGAGTGAGTTGAGGTCGTGACAAGGATCTGAATGTGAGTGAGTACCTACCTAGGTAGGTAGTTAGTTCTTTTCGGACGAGTGGGTTGCAACTGTAATCGACGGCTAATCCCTCCAACAAAGCAGGAGCCTCACTACCAAACGAGATACGCCGTCAGACAGCATATCAAGGGTATCATGGATCCATTCAAGATAGAAGATCAGAGGAACCGGAAACTGTCTTAATTCCAAATGTGAACAGCCAGAAGGACTTTCGTCCTCAGACTTAGCAATGGGTACACTTGAAAGAAATGCAATTGTGATAAAACAATAGTAAACCCGATCCTCCTTCACATGTAACATGTAGGATTTTCTGTCCCTATCATACCCGCTTGATGAGTTTAGTGAGACCTATCGAAAAGATTCTCGTTCCCTCTAGACCATTTTCAGTCTTTGTACACATATCTAGATCCAACACCCATCACCTAGCACCAATTCCACAACCTGCTCACTCTCTCAAAATTCATGACGTAGCAGCCAATGTGCCTGCCTCAATCGTGCTTAGGCCTTCACGTTCGTCTCGTCTCCGCCGCTTCTCTAGAATAGCTTCGCGTCGTAGAGCGAGAACCTTCAACTGCCTGTCCTCAACACCCTGGAGCCAGTAACCGAAGCTTCCGCCGACGCCCGCAAAGAGAGGATACGCCCAGAGGGCTTCCTTGGCGAAAATAGGACGCATCTCGATGCCGAGTTGCCAGAGGCGGACGGCGATGCCTGTGATATTGCTGTTGTGTCAGTGGAAATTTTGCCATCCTAGAGCACTAGTAATTCTGTGCCAAAAGCTGAATATGAAAAAGAAGTGAAGCAAAAGAAGTGTGTCAGATGCACGGTGGTTGTTGACTACTTACCGAAGCCGCCCCAGAAGAGGACTTTGTGAACCATGATAGCGGACCTGGCGCAGGTTCGACTCGGGAACGGGCGGAAGTACCAAAGAATGGGTTATAGTAACACAATCACCGGAAGATTCAATGCGGGAATGCAGCCAGTATTGACGCGGTCAGTCAATTCGTGGTTTGGATTCCCCCAGGGACGTCTTTCTCGAGACAAGGACTCCCGCGGGTAGAGTGATGCGGTTTCAGGGAAGGCCGGAATATCATTATGCCGACAAGGAAACCGTCCTCCGCAGCACCTCGTAGGTAGATGCATCTAACGCTTCACCCAAACCAAGCGCATTCCGTCTTTTTCTGCTTTTTGATCCTAACAGCCTGGCTTCTCGCGATGGCTGGCCCAGAGGAGTTGCCGGATGCGCAGCTGGCGGGCGTCAAAAGACCGGCGTTCGACGTCGAGAGTGTGCACCGGAAGAAATTCAAGACAGAAGAGCTGCCGATGTCGACAGCACAGCGCATAGCCATTGACAACCTTTTGTTCGCTTTTAAGAAGAAAGGTGGCTTTGACAGTGTCCGGAAACAAATATGGGCTGAATTCAATGATGGGGTGAGATATGCGCGCGTCTATTAGAGTCGGGTTGTCATGTTTCGGAATAAACTGATTACTGAACGCGCATCCAATTAGGAGCCGAAAGAGGCATTCACAAGGTCGCTGATCGCGCTGGCCGAGTCTGAAATTGATAGGGAACCTGAATTCCTGTCCCGCGAAAGAGGAAAAGCTGCTACGCTAATTGAAGGCGCCGTGGACCGTAGCGGCATCTATAAGGGCGTGGAACGATCCATTGAAAAGCTAGCCGCGCAACACCTACAGACAATCATGGGTACTCTTAGGGAAATCCGTATCCAGGAAGTTGGTGAGGAGGTTGCTGCTCTGGAAGAGAAAGCGGGGAACAAGACGGACGAAGAATTCGCAAGCTACGTCAAAGCCAGACGCGAGGAGCGTGAAAAGGAGTATCAAGAAGAGATGCGCAAGAAGAGAGAGGCCGAGGAAGCTGAAGCGCGCAGAAAGGCCGAGGAGGACCGTAAGACGAGGGAAGAAGAGAGAGCTAAAGAGAAAGAGCGTGAGGAGAAAAGACGTGCTGAGATGGAGCGCATACGTGAGGAGCGTCGGTTAGCTGAAGAGGAAAGAGAACGAGAGCGCCAGGAAAGATATGAGAGACGAAGGCGAGAAGAACGAGAGAGGTATCGCGATTACGACCGAAGTCGGGACCAGGACCGGGAACGGGACCGAGACCACTATCGGGATCGCGATCGTGATCGCTCTCTAGCCCATCGATCTGATAGAGGCCTGTCTCCTCGCTATCGCGACTCCAGAAGGAACAGAACTCCAACACCAAAGGAACCTACTCCACCCCCGCCGCCTCCGCCCGTGGATGACAAGTCTCTGGAAGAAGCCGCGCTACAGCTCTTGCTCAAAGAAGGTGAGGAGCTGGCCGCAAAGGCCCGACAGAAACCAGAGTTCGATTTCGAAGAAGCGGAAGCAATTGAGAACGGGCTCAAACCGCCACCTGCAAAACCGGATGGTACTGAATCAAAAGATCCCGACCCTACAAGAAGACCTCGAAGTCCTTCTAGACAACGGGACGAGGGCCAGCGTAAACGCGAGTTTTCGGTTGGTCGATCTCGAGGACGTGGGCGCGATGACAGCCGCAGCCGTTCACGTAGGCGGCGCTCCTCGCTCTACGATGGTCGAGCTCGACGACATCGGGAACGATCACGCGACTCCTCTCCCCGACAACGTGATAGGGATGCTGATGATAGGCTATCGGTCCGCGACTTTCGTAGTGATCGAAGCTACCGACCTAGTCGACGGAGCAGGAGCAGGTCCACTATTAGAGATCGTGATCGAGATAGAGAACGCGAGCAGGACAGGGACCGCCGGCGGTCGAGAGACAGAGACAGGGACTACGACTATCGTACTCGGGACTATAGCCGAACAAGAGATAGGGAAAGAGATCGTCGACGCTCAACAGAGCGGGAAAGAGAGCACGACCGTCGCAGTCGTGACCAAAGCCGGACCAGGGACAGAGACCGAGACAGAGACCGAGATCGAGACCGAGATCGCGACCGAGATCGCGACCTTGATAGAGACCGTCGACGGTCAAGAGAGCGAGATGGAGACTATAACTATCGCCCTCGTGACCGGAGCCGGACTAGGATGAGAGACAGGAGCAGAGATGGCCAGGACCGGGACCGGGACTATGACCACCGTCGTCGGCGCTACAGTCACTATTCTCGCTCTCCATCACGCGTGCGGTCCCGCTCTCGCAACAGGTACAGAGACAATGACAGGGAAAGGGAAAAGGACAAGGAAGTCGAGAGCAACCACGGACAAGAAACGTCTCGGTCACGAACATCCAAAAGACGATCCAGATCTCGCTCTCGACATCGCTCCCCCAGCGTTCTCGATATTGACCGCTATGTCCCATCCACCAGTAACCGCAGCAGATCGCCTCGTCGACGCGTCCGTTCTCCCGATCGGACCCACGATGATCGGCCACGCTTCATTGAGATCGACCGATACATACCCGGGGCAGGCAGAGAAAGAGAGAAGGGCTCCAAGGACGGGAACGTGGAGAAGAGCGGAGATAGCAGAGATACTGACGATCGTAGCCGGGCAAGTTTTAGTCGGCGGAGGAGCCGGAGTAGGTAGGTGGGATTGCTCTGCATGGTCGGATATGAAGTCAATTGATTTATCTCCATGGAAGCTGTATTGAGTGCTTTAGCCGACTAGCTCACTGTACTCGTGATAGGCAATTGAAAGTTTAATGTTAACGAGCGAAGAAGATACCAATTGAGGAATGCTGTGCTATTATACAATTAACTTTTCGATAAAGAATGCCCGGGGCCGTCACTCAAGGTACCCCGAGAGGTATGTATCTATTCACGTTATCTCTAAGTCACGCCGAACAATCGGATAGAAATAGAGGCAACACAATATAGACCTTAGGAGGGAGCTACTAGGATGTAACATATTTATACTCCGCGAATAGTATCGTTATCTCCGGCATCGTTATGTGTGGATGGCGACGAACTACTGTTGCCGTTTGCCAACCGTTCCACTCCATGCTGGTAACCATCATTTTGATCGTGACGGCTGTAGAAGTATGAATTCGAACCAACTGGTCTCAGTTCGGGGGATAGTCGCTCGAGGATCGTCTCTTCTAGAACCTTGATGGAGTGCGCATTTGAGCCAAGCTTGTTCCATACAGAGATCATGTTAGAGTTGAAACGGGTTGACGAGGAAACGCCGAGAACATGATCATGGTCTACCGTTGGGCATAGTCAGTATGTAACAATTATCCTTATGCAGCCACGGGGGAAGACATTTAAAGTAACATTACCCACGTGCCTTTCTCAAGAACTGCCTGGAATTCGTTGGCAATAAGCAAGATTGCAATCTCATGGAAGAACTCCTTCGCCTTGCTTTTCGGCACCCGAAATTTCCAGCATCCACCTTTCAAGTTCTCAGGATCCTCCCATACGGGCCTGACACCCTTGCGGAAGATATGGACCGTGTCGCGCAATCGAACCCTATCCCACGGGTAATTGTTATAGACTCGATAGAAAGTCGCGATGTCCGCCACGTCCTCATGCAAGACGTACAACCTATCGTCGTAGCTCCCCGACTCGGAGTACCGGTCGTACCAAATTGTCCAGTGATATTGAAAAGGCAGCGGACGGAGTTTTCCCAATATATTCTGGTGAAGTGTCCTGCGTGTAGCGGATAGGGGCTTCTCGGTTGTATCCTTGCTGTCGGCTTCCCCCTCCCCGCCGCTATCATTGACCTGTAGCGTTGGAATGCTCATTTGAATTTCGGGCGTACTTCGGAAGAGCGATGCCGGCTCTGCGACTTGCACCTCTGTCGACTAGTTGGATCAACTAACAGGAACTCGAGGCAAACGTGCTCTTTTCAATGTCTGTCTTTCAACCGATGATCTCCTCTCCGCCACCGAAGAGAGGAGGATGACGACGAGCTGGGCAGATGCAATGCAATTGCAAGTAGCACAGACCTGCACTACATCCATGTGTTGTAAGCGACTGACGATGGATTTGAGTTACATAGAAAGAGGCCGGTTAGCCATTCCAGGCGACAAATGAAGTTCAGTTCAGAAGATCACATTCTCATTCACGTCAAGTGGAGCTCGAAATGACTCCGAATCGTGAGCACGATTCAAGAGAAAAATGAAGAAATAGTCGCAGAGTAGAGAATAGGCTTATAAAAGAACAGAGGGCATGGAAAGACATACTAATACTCAACAGCGATTTCCTTCGATTATTGGATCGAATAGAGTCGGGAGGCGTTAAAAAGACGTAGGGATACTAAACTGGTGCGCGCTCAAGAAGACAAGGCAACACTCAAGCCTGTTGGATTATGAAATGGGCATCTCTCCACTGAAAGAACTGATTCGAGCCCAAGAATAGGGTCCAATAGGGACAAGCGGTAGATACTACTGGTACTTTGGTAGTCGGCCCTGGGAACTAACCATAAGGCCAAAGAAAAGCACTGTTAGCGATGATATCCCAGATGTGATAAGCGTCGGCTTCGTCTCTCAAGACAAAGACATATATAGTTATATCAGAAGAAGGGGCAATGGGATGATAAAAGGCAGTTGGCGGCTGCTGTTTCGTGCTGAAAAGGTCCCTGTCGCAATTCTGCAGAAACCGCGTCAGCCACGGGGAACGTGAGACCATGACCATGCTTTCGAATGGCGAATGGAATCATCGTAATCAGTTCAGAAATCATGCATGCCCTGCGCAATTGTTAGACGCTGGCATTGATGGTTGCCGAATGGCAGCGTACCACCGGCCGGATATCGCGTCCACTCCGCTCGCGCCGTGATTCACATGCGCTAGTATGTTGATGGATTGCGACCTCATCTCCACAACTTTGAAACACTCTTCCTTCCGAAAGCTCACTCGCTGTCTTCGGCAGGAGACCAAACTAAAAGACGTGCAATATCCAATGGACGAATTAAACAGGAAGCGCCCAGCGGATGCAGATCAGTCGCAGGTTTCGCCTCCGAAACGGTCTCGGATTAGTGCGCAACCGCGCGAACAATCTTCAACAGAGCTGCTGGCTGTTGATGCGCGCCTTAATGATGATAATTCCATGGACGGCGCCACTTCTATAGCACCCCGCAATGATCTATCTGAGGATGAGACCTCGAGTTCCGGCGACGACGAATACGACGAGATTTCGTCGTATTCGTCGTCTTCCTCAGAAAGTGACGGCAATGTTGATGCTGATGAAGGTGACGTCGGCGACAACCCCCGTGCGGAACTCGCGGAGACCTCGATCCCCTACGTACCCGGCCGGCCCAAGCCACAAATATATCGTGTAAACCAGAGCTCGGATATTTTTTCCCGAATATCGTCCTTCTTACCCAGGTTAAAAGACGCCAACGAAGAGCTGGAGAGAGAGATCGCTGCAGGACGAGCAAAAGATGTGACATTGGATGAAGTCGACGAGGATGAAGAAGGGCAATATATAGAAATGGTAGGTGCTCGGGACGCTCTTTCTTAATCTTTCCTACCTAGTGGCTAATGCAATTTCTGTGCCTCATTTACAGAATCTTGGGTTAGGAGTTCTAGAAGAGAAACGAGATGGCGAGACTAACGACTCCGAAGACGGCGATACCTCTGACTCGGACTCTGATTTAGAGGACAAGGAAGGACATGATTCTACGAGCTCTCAGCCGGCCCGTAAAGAATCCAATGTTCTCAGCAGGCTAATGGGAGAGAAGACCTCGAGGAAGAATAAGCCCACCATTGAAGAGATCGATAAATGAACTCCCTCTACCTGTCGACAAGTAGAACGGATCAAGGCTCATTAATGGACGAGTCTTTTGTCATGCCTGCGCAGCTCGCGACATTCAAGTATGTGGTTCCATGATACACCGAAATAGAAGGGTCTTAAGAGTGCTCGGAAAGGCAGAGCGGAAGAACTCCCTGATTCTGCAATTCGGGCTCTTGCAGTACGGCAGTTCAGACGACGCCCTCTGAATAGCCTCTAACATCGTCATTCAACATAGTAGTCCAATCTGACGACGAATAGCGGTGGAGCAGTTAAACTGGAGAGCGCTCGCTCAATGCCCAGTGCAAGTCACGGTCTTGGGGGACAATGAGCGACTGATTATCTGCGCAGTTCATGAAAACAACTCGTACAAAGGTCTATTTCTAAAATATTTTCCTTTTTTGGCTTAGTCTATGACCGCCTTGCTATATTTATCAAGAGACTCCAGCCCGTCGAAAATGGATTTTCGAGGTAGCCCGCTGACAAGAACTGGAAGCGAAGATATGAAGGCGTGATGAAGAGTAATGAGAACAGAAAGCATTGAAGTATACTGAAAAATCGTCCACGCCCAAAAGTCTATAACACAATCGATGGAAGTGAATAGGGGAGAAGAAAAAAAAGAGAAAAAGACCCCAAAAATTATATGCATAAAGAACAGGCATGTCTTGGGCAGATTAAAACATTATTCTTCAGACATCAATCGCATTATGCGACCTCTTTGATACGGCAGGTCCAGCCAGACTCCTCGCTCAAAAGAGGCAAGCTATCACAAAACCAAGTCAGTTATGTTTTCGTGACAAGAGACGGGAAGGGAAAGGGATGCGCCCTCAACACTAGAGAAAGCTTACCTTGCACCAAGACACCAGCCCAGCTCATTCCCCTTGATCTTCTTCGCGATCTTCACTTCGCGAGACATGGGCATCTCGTATCCGGTATGCAATAGGCCAAGCATGAAATTAAGATCCAGACACCACTCAGGGCGATCACGGAGTTCCTCCAGAGCCCCTTCAACTCCCTCAAATACCTTCCAGCTCTCTTCACCGGCGCAGACAGTTGACGTAAGTTGGTGCAACTCCTCCACAGTGAAGGAGTCGGGCATGCCTAGAGGCTTGGTGCGGTCATAGAAATAGGAGAAGATAAAAACGTCCTCTCTTGCGAACGTCTTCTCAAGGGGAGGTTGATGAACACCGTTGAAAGAGCAAGGAGATAGCTCGCACTGAGCATCCTTCTTCAGAATCTTTTCCGCAAGCCCGCGGCACTGTACCGCTGAGGACGGTTCCTTCGAACCGACCATCGTAACGGTGACTTTCGATCCCAAAGGGTGCTCTTCTGGGAAGCTTAGGTTCACCTGTCTTTCCATGTCGGGGCTAATACACGGGTTCGTGATGGGCTGTGAGGTCCAAGACCTGTCGATGGGGCTGAGCGCTAATTTGGATTCAACAACTGCCTTATGGATAGCCTCGCGGGCAGTCATAAGACCGTACCCTAGGTGGGAGTGTTGATATAGCTCGAAGTGCCGTCCACCAAAATTAAGATCGTACTTGTGTTCACCTTCAGCCAACTTCTCTGGCATGCCCCCGGTCTTACTCTTCTCGAAAGTTGGCTCGAAGACAATTTGAGTAGAACCACCACCCAAGTCGAAGACTGCAGCCGTAGGCGTCTCATCGGGTCCACCAATCTTCCCGAGGAGATAGTTTGTCGTAATCCACGCGTACACGCCTTCTTTGGAGCCATCCATGATCTCCACGCCTCCGTTCTCTTTAGAAACAACGGGAAACGGATACTCGGTTTCAAGACGGTGTCTCACAGCTTCTAGAATCTTTTCGCTCATCTCTGGACCGACCAGCCGTAAGCCAGCAGTAGCCTTGACAGCGATGGGAGAGCAAGATTTGTACTCGTCCGGGACATGTGTCATAGCAACTTCCATGAGAGGATCAAGACTCTTAGCTGCGCCCTCCGGATCGTCCTTGTAGGAGCTCAGGCCAGAACCTCCCGGTTTCTTCTCAGTCATTTTGAATTGCTCATCTTCGAGCTCTGGAGTAGAGCCACAGTTGTTAAATCGGTACACGTGGATCCTAGAACCCGTACTTCCGGCGTCGATCATCAGGGCATATTGTATCAGCGGTTTCGATGGGTCATGAGGTTTTGAGCACTTTGTTGATTCGGACCCCACAGAGGGTACTCCCCCTACAACGCCATTTAGTGCCAGCTTCTCGGAATCTAAGGAATCCAACTTACCTCGATTAAAGGCACCCATTCCAGGTTTGGACGGCGAAAGCCAGAAAAGGAACATTAACAGAACAGCGACTATGGCGCCTGTTTTTAGATATCGTGCCCGCTGTGTTTGAGCCATGATAGGGAGGAAAGTAGCACGAGACGGTTTATCTGACGATTTGTCCCAGTCGGGGAACGGCGCGGCTGCGAATTCAGCAGCGCGCGAGGTGGAGCGTTTGCGCGTGCTGGCGTCAAAATTAAAATAAGACCGAATGCCTTGGTGCTGTCGACCGTCAATTCCTGTCGACATGCGAGCGGAAGGAAATGGCAAGGCGAGGGGTGCAATTATCCAAGATCGAAGGGCGCCCTTGTTTTCGTCTTTTTCAACTGGACGAAGAACGAAAACAAGTGGAACGGCTTAATATCCGAAACTAAAAGACTTCATTGGTTCCTTGAATGGCTTCCGGAACAGGGAAGAAGACGACACGTTGATCTCCAACCTAAGACAGGGCGCGGAGAGGAAATATCAGGATGGAGGCGAAAGGGACGAAAGGGGAACAAGCCAACGCCAAGGGCGCTGTGGCGCGGGCAGTCATCCGCTGCGGTTGGACTCAACCGTTGCCAATTCTTGTTGCTCCACACTTTTCAGACTGGCGGCGCTGTATCCTGCACTGCAGATTGCATCTCGACTATTATTACTTTCTCTCTACACACGGTGCTCAGCGCTGTCCAGGTGTACTTGATTGCGGACATTTTCCGTACCCAGCTGTTTTGTTCCAATTCGTCCTCTCGGCTTTCTGAAATCGTCATCGCGATTAACACCCGCCTACAGCTAAAATGAAGCATGTTCACGGCCTTTTTTCAACTCTCCATGCACTTCGCTGCGCATTCCTTACTTCCCTAGAGACAATAAGGCCCTTCCCCTTACGATCCAGTCCGATCCAGATCCAGAGGCAGGCGAGATTCATCCAGAACAGCTCTCCGCGGCGTCTAGCGAACTCTCGAGTTCTCTCTGCGGAAACGAAGCTGCAGACGCTCCAAGACGAGGATATTCGTTCGGAATATATACAAGTAGTAGCAGATGATGGAAAACTAGGGCCTCCTCAGCGACTTCGCAATGTCCTCAACTCGCTAGACCGCTCCAAATACTTCCTCCTACAAGTAGCTCCCGGCGGCCCCAAACAACAACCTGTCTGCAAAATCTTCAACAGGAAAGCCGTGCGAGAATTTATTCGCTCCAAGGAGAAGGCAGCCCATGCTATGAAAACCGCCGTCAAACAAAT
Source organism: Byssochlamys sp. BYSS01 (assembly GCA_002242795.1). Classification (NCBI taxonomy): domain Eukaryota; kingdom Fungi; phylum Ascomycota; class Eurotiomycetes; order Eurotiales; family Thermoascaceae; genus Paecilomyces; species Byssochlamys sp. BYSS01. The sequence continues at coordinate 371,411 of NIXA01000016.1, forward strand.
CGAATTGAATTGGGCTATTGATAACCATGACCTCTCCCATCGCTTAAAGCAATTGGCGGATTTCTTGGAAAAAGGGCGGAAGGTTGAAATAATCCTAGCGAGGAAGAAAGGGAAGAGAGCGCCGACTCCAGAAGAAATCAAACACGTTATGGACAGCGTGACGGAGACAACGCAGAAAACCAACGCCATTTTAGTCAAGCCGGTTGAAGGTGAACCGGGGAAGCGTATGCAGATGGTTGTGAAGAAAAAGGAAGACTAAAAAGGTATCCTCTGAACAGGACGATTTCTAGCCTCACGATATGTATTATAATACCCGCTGTAAATAGGTATCATGCAGATTGGTCCATTACTTACTAGGTCTACGGATACCTTAGCATTTCGTAGGGTTGCTTTTGGACTCCGGGGCTAGGCGGAGCGGAACTAACCCATAAGAAACCAAAAAAAAAAGACGCTTTCTATTATATTCCGGACTTCTTTGAATTGCAAACTGGCAGTGGAGCACTATTATATAAATGACAAGTAGACTGAAGTGTCTACTCCCAGCACTACAGGTACCTAGATACTACTATTAGTACCTACCTAGGTACCTAGGTAGGTAGTAGTCCTATACTTCTGTTTTCGCCCGTAGAAGCTGTCCGCAATCCTCCCCGCGTGATTGGAGAGTCTTTGCTGAGTCAGCACGCTTCCTAAAAATTTCGGGTTTGAGGATCTTCTCGAATTCGTCCGAGCTGGAAGACTGCAACCTCTCCTGTCCATCGCTTTTCTCTTCTGTTATTTCGTTCGAGGGTTGCTTGAGGGTCGTCAGGATGTCGAGCGTTTCTAGAACTGCCAATCTCTTGTTCCGGACCAGCAGGTCCTCTCTTCTGCGCCCCCGCGCTGTCAATCCCGTTCACCATGTCCTGAGCAGCGATCGAGTCGCTGCTCGTCGGTTAGCGACTACGTTCGAACGGACAAAACCCCATGTCAATATCGGTATGTACTTCGAACCCCCTGATTGGGTTTTACCTGTGTCAATGTGTACTCGATTGTTTAACCGTTGGATTTTCAGGTACCATTGGTCACGTCGATCATGGCAAGGTTAGATTTACCCTCTCGATGTTCTCTCCTATCCCCGGAATCTCACAGTTGTCCCTAGACAACCTTGACTGCTGCCATCACCAAGCATCAGGCTTCTAAGGGCCTTGCCAATTTCCTCGAGTACAGTGCCATTGACAAGGCTCCTGAGGAGCGTAAGCGTGGTATCACCATCTCGACCGCACACATCGAGTTCTCGACCGATTCCAGACATTATGCACACGTCGACTGCCCTGGACATGCGGATTACATTAAGAACATGATCACCGGTGCTGCTAACATGGACGGTGCCATTGTTGTCGTTGCTGCTTCCGACGGTCAAATGTAAGGGCTTACCCGGATTTCGTTGTTGCAAATTAGGCGTGTGCAATCTTTACTTACAGTTGGATAGGCCCCAGACTCGCGAACACTTGCTGCTTGCTCGCCAGGTCGGAGTGCAGAAGATTGTCGTATTCGTGAACAAGGTTGACGCTGTGGACGACCCTGAGATGTTGGAGCTTGTTGAACTTGAAATGCGCGAGCTGCTCAGCAGCTATGGATTCGAGGGTGAAGAGACTCCTATCATCTTTGGCTCTGCTCTTTGTGCCCTTGAGGGTCGCCGGCCAGACATTGGCGCCGAGAGAATTGACAGTCTTTTGGAGGCTGTTGACACCTGGATTCCCACCCCCCAACGTGACCTCGACAAGCCCTTCTTGATGTCCGTGGAAGAGGTGTTCTCGATTGCCGGCCGTGGTACTGTCGCTTCGGGTCGTGTTGAGCGTGGTGTTCTGAGGAAGGATACCGAGGTTGAGATTGTTGGGGGGAGCTTGGTTCCTATCAAGACCAAGGTTACCGACATTGAGACCTTCAAGAAGAGCTGCGACGAATCCCGTGCTGGTGACAACTCTGGTCTCCTTCTCCGTGGTGTTCGCCGTGAGGATGTCCGTCGCGGTATGGTTATCGCTGCTGCTGGATCTACCAAGGCTCACAACAAGTTCATGGTGTCCATGTACGTCCTGACCGAGGCTGAGGGTGGTCGCCGCACTGGATTCGGTGCCAACTACCGCCCACAGGTCTTCATCCGTACAGCTGGTAAGTCATACGAGAGAGGTTCTTGAAACTATACAAGATTGTTAACGATAAGTAGATGAGGCTGCCGATCTCAGCTTCGAAGACGGTGATACTTCTCGGAGAGTGCAGCCCGGCGACAACGTTGAGATGGTTCTGAAGACACACCACCCCGTGGCTGCCGAGGCTGGTCAGCGCTTCAACATCCGTGAGGGTGGCCGTACGGTCGCGACCGGTCTTATCACCCGTGTCATTGAAGACTAAGCTGCCTCTGGCTTGGTACTGCTCACTGCTCGACTAACCGAGCAACCGGTCGCCGACTAGGCCCTTCACGTACGGTGAGCTTTTACCTCGAAAATCTAATGTGCGGCGCGAGGATTGGCACAGGGGATCCGTATCAAGGATGCAGTTTATACCGGAGTTTTTCTCTTTGGCTTGGGTCTTGTCCGTGTACTTATATTTTATTCCAAATTGTGTTATCACCCCATTCTCCACTCACTTTTCCTTTCGAATCCGCCTCCTAGAAGGTCAAAAGGAAATCTAGTCAATATACATTGATGAAATCTGAAGTTCGATGATCTAGAGCTAGCTTGGCAGGAGACCAGGAGTTATGTCTGCTGTAAAAGGAGGACCTGTGAGTTCCCGCTTGTGGTTAACTTTGCTGCTTCCGGCATGGTTGCCCGGTATCTGTCCTGTTCTTTAAATACTCACAAGATGGAAGTCAGCACAGCAACGGATCAATCCCACTACGCACTTCTTTGATAACATATTCAGGCCCCGCCTTGAGTACACATTACCTAAAGTTAAAGATCCGCTGTCTGACCAACAGCAACTTCAAGCTGATACATGGGTTGAGGTGTACTTCGAAACTGGTGAATCTCTCAAGATGATTTCGCGTTCAGGTTTCCTGTTGAACCACATGCAGGGCCAGAGCAACTTGGTTCTTTATTCATTAAAGTCTAATGACAGGCAGATGGCGAGCACAGACCTCTGATGTGTGTACACATAGTGAGGCAGGGGCTTATGACACTGGGTGCCGCATGGCACTCCCGTTGCAGAAACCCAGCCTTTATCTTCAATGAGACACTTACTTCCTTTTAGCGCCTATATGTTCTCTTGTTCTCTCTGACGCTCTGCTTTTATTGCACATATTGCCGACCCTGTTTGAAATGTGTTACCCTCGCAATCTCAAACCAGGTCAATTGGCGTTTACAGCAATGTAGGAAGCATCATGTCCTAAATCTCCAGACAACTGTCTCACTCTGGCACTTCTCGAACGGCTTGTCAATCCAGATTGCAGTCTACTTGGGCTGTGGTAACCAAAATCGCTGGAGATGGTTTTAAGTCCGGCAGGAATTCTGCTTTGATTCCACTGTTCATGAAGACCAGTGCGATACCATTCTGATATATCAAAATCCAATCTGTGAAGTTTGGCACGGAAATCCTCCATCACGTCCACTGAGACTACGACGTACAATGTCTACCGAGTCCACTTTGGACAAGCCTGTGGTCCCGACCACGAAGGTATCGCATTTGTACCTTCACAGAACCCCGATCAAAAGGCCGGAAGGTTTTACCATGTCAAGGGGGATGTTGGAATAGGTATGACCTATGAGAAAAAGCAAGGGTATGGATTCGGAGAGAGCATATTCTATAAAAACTCGGCCTTTTCGAAAATATCGCAGCGAAGCATCCGCCACCGCATGATCCCAGGATTCTTACCGAAGCAAGCCCTAGTCCGCCGGCAAGAAACTGCTCCAACTGGGTTGATGATGTTCTGGCTGAAGCGAAGGGTGAATTAGCCTGAAAACCTCGTAAATTTTTGCTGATCTAACTGATGTCCACTCGTGGAACGCGACGACTGGATAAGCGGGGATCGGAGATGGTGATCATATTTGTGCCGTGACAAGGTTGTATCACCATTACCATAGATCCTGAGCCAAGAATGTATGGAATGCATACTCGGCATAATATGGCTGAAGAATCTTTACCAAGTAGTCGTACCAGTCATTCTGCCATCTCCAGACGTATAAAGACTTCACGAACTCCCAATATTCGGGATACCACCCACTAAACTCCCAATCAATAATGCCAGTGACCCTCCCGTCCTTCACCATTATATTCCGAGGTCTGAAGTCGCCATGGGTAAACACAACACGGTGCTTGTTCTGGAAGAGCATTCCATCTAATAGAGCTCGGATATGACGTTTAGGGAAATTCGCTTCATAGGCGTCAATGATTGCTTTGTTGAATTCTTCTTCTGAGATAAAAGGACCTGCAGCAAATGTCAAACAGCAAGTCAAGACCAGGACATTGACATCTGACCTTTATTATGATAGTTTGAAAGCATTTGGTCTGTGACAGGACCATGATCGATGGAGCCAATATAGGAGCCATCACCAATATTGCCAATCTCTTTGACGCATGATTTCAGTTGGACTGCAATAGCTGCTTTTGTAGATTCACTATATGAGTCCCAGACGGAATCAAGCGTCTGGCCATCAACAAGGCTCATGAATATGTATGTGTCAAAGAGGCTACCATAATCTCCAATGTCTCTATCAATGGGGCCGTAAGTGTAGCATGCGAACACTTAGGCACTGGGATTGTTGTTTCCTGTGCAATGTAGATCATGGTCTTGGCTTCATAGACTGTGACATGAGGACCAAACTTGACGACAATTTGGGGAGCAACTTTCACAATCAGGACCCCATCTTGGTAGATGATATTCTCTTTCTCTTTCAGCTTTTCATGGACAATTTCTGGGCCCGGTGCTGAGAAGTGACGTGCAGAGTAGATAAGATCTAGCTGAGGGCCAGCCATAGCTAAATTTGACAGCTGTAATAGATCCTCGGTGACGAATATGAAGGGAACGGATGTTATTGAGTTTAAAGAAGGGAGCACGATTGGGGTATGAGTAGTCAATTCGACGTTGGGATGCTCTCTCAGGGATACTAGCGTTATATCAAGACTAAGTCAGTACTACAGGTGCAGCGTGAGCTCTCAGACGTCTGACTCACGTTATGATGGGAGCTGCTCGCGACGCTTTCATTTCTAAAGATGAGTGGTATCTCCAGTGTCTTGAAGGATGGAGACTCCTCCAATTCTCTTAGATCAGCATGTTGTCCGAAGACAAAGGCCACTGGGTGACCCAATGGACATCGATCGGGGCTATGCGATAACTGGCTGAGAAAGTGCCGAGCGAGCTTTTGCCGAGAAAGTAGTGTCCAGCACGCCTTTGTAAATGCCAGTAGCGATAAGAGGCTGATGAACATGACTGACTGATGAATGAAAGTTATTCTCTGGTTAAAGGAGTAGAAACTCTGACCTTCATCCAGATAACCACAATATTGCAGGGCTCCGGCGTTTCATGTATGTGTGTTTTTCAATGGAACGATGGTTCTATAGCTCGGCAGATGGCCAGGGCAAGCGATATCTGGGAATTCATCAACTTAGATCTAGCCGACGGTCAGGTATCAAGGAAGTTCCTCTTACAGCGTCAGAAGTAAACAACATTATAATTAGCCTCCAATTGGGAGCATATCGCCAAAAGTATGCGGAATCCGATGAACACCGGAAAGTAATTCGATCATTCAACAATTAGCTTTTCAACACGGTGGATAGCAAACAACTAATTCTCCTAGGACTGGAGGACTGAACTGACCTTCGGGAGATCATGAAGGGACTGAAAATAGCTCTATGCCCAACCGCGGAGGATCGGGAAGTTGAGCTTCTTACCCGGTGCGAAAAGCTTCAAAACGAAACTGAAAACTCGGGATTTTGACTTATGAATCGATGTTTGATGCGAGGTAGTCACCAGCTTAAAGGACTACATCTTCTCCAATATAAGCACGCACAGAATCACTTCCTAATCGGGAATAAGGAATTTGATCCCAGCTTTGTCGGTGGATGAGAAGTTTTGATCTGACGCTGCGTATATGGCTTTTTTGATTACGGACTGAACGGGGATGTTAAGGACGTTGTATGCCTCGCTACTCCACCTTGTATTATCGAGAAAGCACTTGAAATTGGCGACGGGAATCAAGAAAGGGATTATCGAACTGGCTCAAGCCATGTATGAGACTTGGATAATTGACCGCGAGCGCCCAATTCAGAGTCATCCACCTAGAGTACTACTGATTCCATAAGATATGACCATGGGTTTGTAAAAGAGCACGTTCATTGAAAATCACAATCTAAGCTATGAAGGTCAAGGTGCAAGCTGAGATGTGATATCTCTTGCATCAATTTCCATCACTTTCAGTCATACATTCTCGCCAACTCAGTCCAGATACGCGCCTCCCAGATACACATGGGGAAGACTAACACCTGCAAGTTGTCGTTCCTCGAGTGCTTTGGTTTGATGTGAGCCTTCTCAGGACAGCCCACGTCTCTTCCGGCTGCTCTTCCCAGCAGCTTCTATCATTTGCCTCTCTTTTGGTGTGAGCCTTTCAGCAATTTCCCTCTTTCCGTATTCTGTCTCGATCAATGCGAGGATGGAATCTGTCTTCGCCGACTCCGGGAGATCCCCAACCCTAATCCCGATAGAAATAATCTCTTTGGACGCCGGTCGGTCCGCTAGAAGTCATAGAGGACGGACAGACTGTCTCTAACCCGCTTGACGGCTGCGTCAGACATGTTGATTGTTGTTGCTTTGCGACAGCTTATCTTTGGCGCTGCATTAGTATGACACAACTTCCTGTGGGGAAGCATTGGTACCTACAAGGTATGCCTTGGTTACCGCTCAATAGAGTACTATTCAATAATACCAGAAGCTGCCACACGGATCTTTAATGTTGACGGAAATTAGGTTGATGTTTGAAGAGGGATACAGGCCCCTTTTAGAATAAGTGCATGAGTTGTTCTTGGAGAACATTGAGCCATAATGGATGGCGTTTAATGAAACTAAGCGGTAGGCTGCAACACCCTCATGGCAAGGCAGAATGGCTGTAGCGGGGTTAATTGTTAAGGCTGACCAGTCAAGACCTCACAGTCGTGCAGGGGCTTTTCTCATAATCGCAATCGCAAGGCCACAGAAATAAGTTGCTTGCGGCCTCGTCAGGGAAACCATTGGATGCAATCTAGCTGAAATATAGATCAGCTACTGTGACAGGAGACAGTTATAGCTAAAAGGAAATGTCAAATCTGACAGCGCACGCTTGTTACATCGGAGTGGTAGCTGAGCGTGTTGCAGCGTCGGGCCGAGGATGTCAAGCGCCGCCAAGGGTCACACAATAATTAGTAGGCAGTAAACCCCCATAGAGTATATAAATGCCTCCTTACATAGACACACCGCTATATGGTGTGTAGGTCAGCAGGAGGGGCAAAGACCAGTGTCGGATACCAAACCTCGCACTGCTTGTAATGCCACTGGCGTCTGGGCTATCTTGGAAGGACAGGATTGCCATCCAGGGCTGACTTCAAATCACCAGGTCATCGACGGTAGAGAATTCTGATAAAATTAGACAGGAACTGTTCGACTTCTACTAGGCTCAGGCAAAAAAATCATTTCATTAACGACAGGAACAATACTGCTAAGCTCAGGCATAAAATATCTCATTAAAGGTCCGGTGCTTCTCCAACTCAGTATCCTCTCTTTGTTGCATCTTGAGCTGAACAAATGGTTCTAGATCATCTTGTTCTTGCTGACTTAGGAGTCCAACACGATCTTCAATGGAGGTGAATTCACCATAATGCACTGGATCTATGAATTTCCAGTAGATATCATCAAATCCGAAGCTAGATGTAGCTGCAAGGCAGAACCAGAATTGACCGTTATCTAGTGACTGCGCCATGTTGGGGGAAAGGCGTTCAGATTCAAATAGATCACCATGTTGAATCATCTCATTCTCTTCAGCCTGCAGAACTTGCAGAAAAATTTGCTGCCGAGGAAGATACTGCTCCAAAAATCCTGACAGATCACCATCTTTCCAGTCCTCTGGATGCTGCAAAAGTAGCCACCATGGTGAGCAATATGTCATTCCAGCTGGAGCAGCATAGCAGTATTCCCAGTCAATGACACTGCAAATATTCAGGTTGGAGTCAACAATGACATTTGACGGGCGGAGATCATCACAATATAATGGAAATGGTCCATTGTTATAGGTAGTTGAGAAGTTCCTGGCAATCCTGAGAAATAAATGCCGTGCAACATATTTTTTTCGACAATCTGCCTCATCGGTAATAGCATCATTACGCTGAGTTCTGAGATGGATAATGTGGCTTTCAGCAAGTGCAGTGAAATATTCATTGGCAGTAGCAAAAGCTTTCTGAAGCAATTCACTTGGGGGATAGTTTCCACATGAAACAAGTTGATTCATGTCTATTGTGACTGCTCTCTTTTTCACACACCATTTCCCAGATTCATCTTGCCCAACTGCCCCAATATGGCTAAATTTGCACCTTGACAACTCAATCAAAACTTTAGCCATATTGCGGTAAGCTTTGGAAAGGATCGCAGTATCAATATCCGGGTGTAACACCATTGGCGCTGTAGGTTCAGATGATAGTTTCAGAGATTCTGACAAGAGCGTCCCTTCCTCGAATGACAAGACCAGGTATGGGCCTAGATCGCAACTTTCGGCCATGACGAGCTTGGGAATGGGGATTGAGGTGTGGCGAGAGATGTATGTCATTATCGCACACTCATCATTCGTTTTCTCATAGCGGAACGCGCTTTTGCAAAAAATTGGAAAGCGAGCAATACAATGGACTCCTTTCAGCCGATAGCAACAGTTGAAGGAGCCAAGAGAGAGGTACTCAGGTTCAATTTCGACTCCAAATCGCTCCTCAACCTTTTTGAAAAGAGTAAGGATCTGCTCTTCCAACTTCTGAGACCAAGCAAGGCCTAGGAAGAGAGACTTGCGGTATTGTTTGTCGTCATGAAGCATCATTGGGTTTCTCTTCGTTCGTCCTTGTCGGTGGGTCTCGGATCTTGGTAGAGAGGTGTCAGACGGTAATCGTAAACAATGTTGATGATTCACGGGAAGGTGTCGAACAGATCACCAGCTAGCTGCGGTGTTACTAAAGCCACTTAGAATGAAGCTCTATCTTCTACACCTTCAGTCCCTGTGTCGAGGGTTGCAGGAGTCTCACTTAGGTTTGGTGGAACAGCATTCTTCCATATCATGTGACCGAGTGTTGGTCTGGGATGGCGGCAGTGGGTTTTTCTTTCATTCAGTCTTCAAGCTCACCCTCGACCCGCGGGGCCGCTGCTGTAGAGGTCGCTGGCAGTGGTATTACATTTCTAATTTCTTTCGGACTCACCAAAGTTGCAACCTCGTGGATGCACGGAGTTGATCTGAAGGCTCTATTTAGGTAAATGGCAGGCATCCGATGGGGTATCCTTGGAGGGCTGGCCCTTGCGTTATTGCTGTTTGGAAGCTTCTTTCGCTGGGAAACAGGGAACATCCATCAGACCTGTGGTGCAAGAAGAATGTTCCCTTCATTTGATAACTCCTGTACGGCATTTGATTCAACGGCGATGAAGCTGGTTATGCGTGCCTCAGAGCACTCTATCGGATGATTTGAACTGAGCATGCTTTGAAACAAAGGGAGCCAGGATTGAGAAATGTCTGAATGAATAGTAACGTCGAATTCTCTGTATTTGCGATAGTTGATTCACCCTGGTTGCTCTAGGTTCTGAGGCATGGCTTATTTAGTGTAATAAGCCAACCAAGGTCTACCTAGGTCTAGTAACTACTAGTATCTTTTTGGCCGATCTCAGTATATGATTGATCACGGTTGGTGGTGACTAGGAGGAACTGGCCTCGCAGGTATTTTAAGTAAGTGACCTGCCCAACTCTTTTAGAAACTGGCATATTTCAACTTTGAATAACTTGAAGTTTTAACACAACTGCACCGAGTCGTCGGAAAGTTCGAGTTCATCCTTACTGCAAGCCACGAATGTCTCTCCCTGATAAGGAACCAACGAGAGATGGCCTAGAAACGCTCTTGTGTCTCCCTGGGCGACATCATAGCGAGCCATATGTTGATCATCCGGTGCTGCAGATGCTTAACGGCGCAGCCGAAGCGAGCGTGAGGTACGATTCAGCGTCCATTCTCGAGTATCTCTGGAGCTAAAAAGGTACCTGCTCTCTGCTCTCTGCTCCCAGTCCAGTTAACTAGGTTCAGAGTATTTGTAAGCTGATACACTTTGGGGACGGATGTTGTCTCACTGCACGTAACACTGATCTCCGGAATTTTATCCTCTCAAATGGAACCGGAAGCTGCGTAGGCAAAAGACTGTCGTAACAGTGCCTAGGATTTAGACAACTGATTTCGTGTTTTATAACATGGAACGTTGAACAATGATTATACATGACAGACGTAAGCCATAGTAAGTACCGGAGTAGTAGTAGTAGTTAGTGTCATTATCGGGCTCTGTTCGAGGCTATAAGCTGATTTGGCATTCGCGAGCAAACTTAGTCTTTCGTATTCAACTCAATGTTCAATTTTTACTGGCCTGCCTTGTCCATTGGAGCCTTGAGACTAACAGTGCAGAAGTCAAATCCGGTGGTCGTGGGGCAGAGGCGTTCAGTTTAACCGAAGTTTTACCGGCGTGGTCTGGATCTATTCCTCCGACTTCCTTACTACTAACCTCCAGCATGCAATGACAAAACTTCGAAAAAGAAGTTATCGATAACTTTTATCGTTCCTCATGCTTGGGCCACAGTGATATAGACCACCGTACAGCCATGTCTCTAACCCAAACTATTGAGCGGCACACGTCTCTCCCCAGTCGCGGAGTACCATCACCGAGTTTTGCCGGCCACCATGAACAAACGACAGCTCTTTCTAGTCAGACTGGTCGGACATTTGAGGTAGCATCTCCAAATGTCATCTCGAACTCACGCAGGATCGCCATCATAGTGTTCATTGTGTCCAGCAACATGGTACAGGTACGATCATGCATCTTATGCCCAGCTTCCTCCTGCCGTCGTTCTAACAGTATACCAGATGATATCCAATATGGTGGGCCTTGCTGCAGGACTAGAAATAAGCAAGGCACTAGGTGCTCCTGTAGGCCCTGGGAAGGCCAACTGGGCAGCAGCTTCTTACCCGTGTGTCCCACAGCGTTCACCTCCCCCACTAACTATCTCTGAATGACAGAAGCCGACTGATTGAATTAATTACTATGATAACAGATTGACGCAGGGCACCTTCGTGCTGATCAGTGGCCGCCTTGGTGCTGTATACGGTCATCGAAACGTCCTGATTGGCGGCGCAATATGGCTGATTATCTGGTCTTTGGTGAATGGCTTCTGCACCAGCTTTGTGACATTCAATGTAGCTCGCGCCCTTTCCGGTATAGGGGGTGCTCTGATCATGCCCAATGCCGTTGCCTTGATAAGCTCGACGATCCCACCGGGCAGGATGCGAAATGTTACCCTGGGGTTCTTTGGGGCGTCTGCTCCCATCGGCTGCTATCTAGGTGCCATCTGGGGCGGGATCTTCATCGAGTTTGCCAGTTGGAAGTGGATATTTTTCAGCCTGTTCGGTTCTACACAGATATATTCCTTTCTTTCTCTGGAATAACTGACTAACCAACAACGACAGGACGATCCTGGGCACGTTCGTCTTCGCCATCCTAGGACTTCTGCTCCCTCGCGACCGTCCTGTCGACAGTAACGGTAAGATTGATTGGGTTGGTGCAGCCCTAGGCACAGGAGGTCTGATAGTCTTCAATGTTGTCTGGAAGTGAGTCCATGTGGCCCCGAACGCGGCGCGGCTGTTCCAGAGATTGCTGGCTAACTTCTAAGCAAGTCAAGCACCTGCAAGTGGATGGAATGAGCCGTATGAGATCGCGTTGCTTGTCGTCTCCGTTCTCCTACTTGCACTATTTGGTGTCTGGGAGTATCGATTCACCGACACCCCCATAATGCCGCTGGATATATGGACGGCGCCGTCCTTTGCCGTTGTAATCCTTGTTGTCCTTCTGAGTTTCATGTCCAACGGTATCTTCCTGTGGTACATGGTTGCGTGGTTGCAGATTCTCCGCGGGAAAACCATTCTCGACTTCGGAGTCGAATGGACTCCGTTCGCGGTCGTCGCGACCGCCGGCACATTCATGGCCGCTTGGCTGATTCCCCGACTCGCTGCTCAGTGGATCCTGGCAATTGGTTCCGCGGCCATTCTGATCTCGAATCTCCTTCTGGCCACCATGCCCGTCCATCAAACATACTGGGCGCAAGTATTTCCCGCTACGGTTTTCATGGCGCTCTGCCCGGATTTCGTCTATGTTGCTGCTCAGATTATTGCGAGTAATAGCGTTAGGCGGAGTCAGCAAGGTGTCGCTGCCTCTCTTATTGGGACCCTCAACCTTTACGGAACCAGTCTTGGCCTGGGATTTGCGGGGACTGTAGAAACTGAGGTTAACAAGCATAGGGCAGACCAGGTCCTTGGGTTTAGGTCTGCTCTCTACTTTGGGGCTGGAATCGCGCTAGTGTCGACCGTGTTGGATTGTTTATTCGTTAGGGTCGTGAAGGATGAGAGAGAGGGCTGGACCGACCCGGCTGATGAAGTACAGGATTTGGGAGTTGGCGTTCACCAGGGAGCCTCTACGGCGATTGAGCTTGGCTCAAGGTAGTAGTAGTAGTAGTCTACACCGTTTCAGAGATTCCATGGCTAAAAGCGTTTCTACCTCTCGTGTGTCAAGAGCCGGACTACTGTCTATGATTAATCTTATCTCATAGACTTAGGGCAGAAATGAACCAATGGCCGTTGCTTTTCGCTAATATGCACCTTTGCAGAAACACATTATTAAGATAGATGCCGAAGACGATGTAGAGAAAGAACAGGAAAAAGCGGTGGAAAAGAAAACAAACGAAAAGGGTATATAAGCCAATCATAGTGAACTCATGCCTGCAGTTGAAAGAGCACCTCTAAGACAAACGAAATACCACTAGCATACAACAGTACCAGTTGGGAAAAATGGTGTATTCCCCTATCTTTCTAGCTTCTTCTTCCTCTCAGCAAAAATTGCCTCTAGTTTGCGGATTTGCAACGATAGGCATTTCTTCTCTGCATTGGCAGCTAGCCATGTCTCCATTTGTTCCCGAACAAAACGCATAGAGTTGAGAACTGGGAGAACGGCAGCATTGGGCGGCGTCATATTCTCATCTAAAGAAGCGTATTTCCCTTCGTGCTCCATCTGAATCCAGCGCTCGGAGCCGGGATTCAGGAGTAAATCAAAGACATCGGTCCAGAGTTCGCGATTCCAGTAGCGTTTGAATGACTCCCGAATACGATGTGTCCGCCTGGTGCCATCACTGCCGCCACTACTCTTGCTAACCGGCATCGTTTCCATGTATTTGCCAAATAGCATGGCGTGGACTGTACCCGCAATGCCGTAGAGGTCGATTTGATGTGTCCAGGGCCGCATTTCGCGGATCTCGTTACATTCGTGGTCTTTTGTTTCCCAGTCCGCTATGAACTGCACCGATGGCTGGAAGGCTTGCATATCTATCGCTCGACCAAAGTCAATCAGTGCGAGGCCTTTATTACGCCATCCGCATGCCCCACGTGGAGAGTAATGAGCCTCTTTCGCATCCGCCAAGGAATCTTCGTCGTCTAAATCAATGAGAGAGGTCGTTGCGGGTGCGGTAGACTCGTCATCGAACCGCACAAGACAGTTATCGGCCTTGATGTCGCCATGTATGATACCGCAGGAGTGTAGAGCTTCAATAGTCCGGAACAGTTCGATGGTGAAAAAGATGGCTAGTGCTTCTTCCATTCCCCCGTCCGCGTTACCATTGTGGACGAGGTTAGCCAGGTCGAGCAATGTTCCTTGCCCACGGTAATCCTCCACGAGAAAGCCTTCCTTTTTGAAAACGTGTAGTTCATGTACACGAATGATGCTATCGACCGCACGACGAAGTCCTGGCTGTCGTTGTAGCCTCTCGTGAGCCGTTCGAATCATATAAAACTCCCAGGCGTTCGGTGGTCCAATTTCCATCTTAATCGCCTCAAATCCATAACGACGAACGGTGTGATGGGAATCTCTGCTATTTTCAGTTGAAATTCCAGATTCCCCTTCGTCAGATGATGGGTACGTATCCGGGCTCTCAACGCTTTCCGCAAGGTAGACCGGTGCATAGGCACCAGCACCAAGCTCACGTCTTAAAGAATAGCTTCTCTCGGCGCCAGAAAAATCAAGAACCGGAGGGTGGAACGAATCTCCGCTCTTTGGACGCTTGCTCATTGTCTTGACGAATTTCTGGATTTCGTAAGCATGGCTGCCCGCTTCGTCGGAATGATCATGGTAACCCCTGTAGGATGTCAAGGGGGGATCAAGGGACTGGATGATCGTATCACGGATCCTTTGGTCGATCGGATTGCATCGAGCATCTTGGATCACGGGCCTCCGTTTCTTGCTACTCTTCGACTGGAATGCTAATATGGGAGAGCGTGTCTTCTTTACTGTGGGACTCTGAGAGGTATCTTCGACGAAGGGGGTGAAATTCTCGTCTGCCTGAGACATGCCGGGAAGAACTGGGCTGGACAACAGGAGATCCTCAATGCGTGGTATACCTGGTGGAGTCTGGCTGGTAGCGTGCATTGGCTTCGACGGCGTCTTCGAATTGTAGACACTGTTCCTTGCTGCTGTCCTGGAGCCGAGCGAATGTTCCGTCTGCTCAACAATGGGCGTCATGAAAGGTAAACGGTTCTGGGCAACGACTGCCGGATCACGGTATGGACCAGATGAGGGAACATAGTCGTCTGGCATTTCAGGTACATATCTTCGTCTTTCTGGTTTCCCGTCTGTGGAGCCGTCCAGCGGTATCATACTCTCGCCCGCTACAGAGGCAGTATTCACTTCCCTTGACGTTGAAGAGGGAGACGGAATGCTGTTGTTAGTGAATTGAGTCCATTCACTGGTTCCATCGCTCTCCGCCGGAGTACTATCATCATAGTTCTTCTCTTCGCAGTGTTCGGCGAGCGATCTTTGAAGTGTGGTCATCTCATCGTCCCCAAAGTCGCTGGACGCTGCAGATACACGTCCGGTAACCGTATTCTCTCCGACGCTTGTACTCGTACAGTCATCATCCTCATAGTCGCTGCCGCAAAAACTATCGGTTGCGTCTTCGGCCTCTGCCCTAAGAGGTTGGTTGAAAATATTATAAATCTCGTCTGTGGCTGCACGGGTATGAAAGGTCATTGTCGGCTCCGACGTACTCTTTCGGCGTATCTTGGGCTTTGCCGGGGAGTCAAAGTTCATTTTAACTAGTAATTCCAGTTAGACAAGCAGCGCAAAAGAGATAAAAGGCAGGTCATCTTCTGTTCTTACTTGTCTGAGTCTCCCCCTTCACTTCAAGTATTTTCATCTTGCGTGGTTTTCCAGATTTGTCCTCGTAGCCGGCATCAGAAAGTAATTTCTGATTGACTGGCGCTGGTGACTCCCTGGGAAAGTCATGCTCAGTACCTTTTGCTCGATGTAGAACTGCCGACGGGACATTTCCAGACACCTGTTTCAACGGGACTTTGACTGATCGCCAATCCTTCTGCGTCCAGCCTCTACTTATTGCTCTCAGCTCCTCGAAACTCATCTCATTGTTGGAATTCATATAATCGGGATATACTGCTTCAAGGTTGACGAAGACCCGCTCCCGTTTCCCGGTCCGGGGGTTTACTGCTTCCCTTACTCGATGTTCTGGAACTTGCATTTGCGCTTGGTGGATGGGCTCATTTGATTGTACATTTGAACTTGACTGAATACATGAAACCCGCAAACCCATGGGGAAATGGGTTTATGCCAGCAATTAGTCCTGCGGTCGTAAATACGTGGAAAGTCAGATATAGGATGAGTGAGAAAACCGAAAACTACTGCTTACCTGATCCCTGAAAATCGTCAATTTCTCCGATGTCCCAACTTGCTTTCCAACTTTCAAAGTTTCGCCGACCCATGGTTTTGCCTCTATTTTGTTCTCCTTTCTTCGTTCCGAAAGCGATCCGATACTCTCCCACCCCTTCTTCTGATCCCCGACAGCTGGCTGGGCCGGCGCAGAATCAGCATCAGAGAATATTGTCATCTTCGGCTTGCCTGTCCTGGACCGCTGTGAGGTCGCGGCAGCAGAACCAGCTCGCGGAGCTTGCGGATCTGCGGGGGAACTGGCGGACGACGTGAATGGATCGATCTTCGCCGCAAGAGCCGGACGGACAGCTGGTAGTGCCGGAGAAGATGGCCCAGCATCTTGTGACCGCTGCACGTATCGTCTTTGAAATTCGCCAAATTTTCTAACTAGTCGTTCCACCGGTCGCGCCTCTCGTTGAATTCCAAGCATATATACCTCTTCTGCTTGAGACCATCTCCCAGCACTTTCAAGCCAGGCAGAAAACTCTTCGTAGAACAGGGCCAGCGTTTCACCAACATGGTGACGTGCTAAGAAGGCAAAGATCTCACGAGGTGAATCAGAGAACAGCCTAATGTAGTGCAGCCAGAGCCGTAGATACCGAGGATCATTCTTATAATGCGATGATGAAAGGAATGCTTTGGTCGCTCGCTCTAGCAGTGGAAGCAACCCGGATTCTGGTGTCGCCTGTGCAGAAGGGTACGCATTGAGAGTCCATTTTACATAACGATCGTAAATATCAAGCGGATCGTCTGATTCTTCTATGGCCTGAAGTTCTGTTTCGTACTCTTGCCGAATAGCGTTGTTGAGGGTCTTGGTCTCATCCGGCGATGGGATTGGTGACAGACCGGTCCTGCTTCCAGGTGAAAAAATCCGAGACAGCTCTTTCGCAGATCGACCACCAGGCAGCGACTGAATGTTTTCTTTCTGTGTCTCAATAATATCGAAGTTGACGAGATCGTCGGTAGCCGCCATGGCGCCCGTCACTCGCGATGGCGTTGTTGTTCCCGGTGCTTCAGTACGTCGTTAAGCAGATCGACTAATATAGGAGACTGGACTGGTTTCCGTATTATGTACAAGATGTGGATTGATCGTGTCTAGTCTGAGAGGAGCCCTGGTAAGTAAAGCGAAGGATAGGAACGGACGTGATGTTGACGAGCGAGAATCCAGAAAACATTCGGCCGGCGTTGCCGCGGTTACGGGCCACGTGATAGACATCACTATTTAGAGTTTGCGCTTCTCCACCTTCTGGCCGCGTCGATATCCAGCGATCAGATGAGGCTTCGATAAGATCTCGGACACCCAGCCCACGGCTACCGGCTGCTGAGCAGACTGGAAGTTATTATGCCGTCGCATGGGGGCCACGACGGAAACTACAGTGCCCCATCTTCATCACGCATGGCCGCATCTGCCTCTCATTCCCGGCGCAATTCTTCGAGGGCCATAATCTCCAGGAAGAATGGAGGTAAGAGAGGGCCTCTGCAGACCGATGCGGAAGAACAGCCATCTCAAAGACGGTCAAAGCGACTCAAATCAACCGAGGGCTTGAGGTCTTCTCCCCAGCTGGGTCAGCCGGTTCCGAAGTCGAAGACCAAGAAGAAGAGCTTGCCTTCGTCCGAACCAGAAGAGAAATTCGAGGAGCTTTTGTCCGAACAGGAAATAACGGAGTCAGAGGAGGGGGATGAAGCTTCCGAGGTTATTGTTAAGCCCAGTCGACCGAGGACAGCA
Organism: Byssochlamys sp. BYSS01; assembly: GCA_002242795.1. Classification (NCBI taxonomy): domain Eukaryota; kingdom Fungi; phylum Ascomycota; class Eurotiomycetes; order Eurotiales; family Thermoascaceae; genus Paecilomyces; species Byssochlamys sp. BYSS01. The sequence continues at coordinate 389,110 of NIXA01000016.1, forward strand.
TCGAAACGTCGAACAGTTGGAGCTGGTAATAAACAGCCGGAACTAAAAGCGGATGAAGGAGAAAACGAAAACAAACTAGCACTAAAAACCATACCCAAGAAGAAAAAGACAAAAGCGGAGAAAGAACAAGTCGCCATAATGCCGCTGGCCGTGAGGACCCAGGGCCTGCGCATGTTCGTAGGAGCTCATGTTAGCGCTGCAAAAGGTTAGTCGTTGTCCGAGCCCTAGCTTTCGTGTAGCCCCTAGTCATGCCTTTTCTGCATCTTTGAAAATATGGGAAGCTCATAAACGTGGCCGCCACAGGCATCTTCAATGCTGTGCATAATAGCGTGCATGTCGGGTAAATATATCTGTTCCTTCCTCTGCCACAGGCTTAAAGGCTAGCATGAAATTGCTAATCGGCATTCTAAGAGGAAACGCTTTTGCTCTATTCCTGAAATCCCAAAGGAAATGGGATAATCCTCCTTTGCAAGACGGCCACAGAGACCAGTTTCGGCTGTCTTGTCGAGATCACTCGTACGATGCATCAAAGTCAGTCTACTCTGTGGGTGACGCGGACAGTAAACGATTTCCCAAGGCTAATTAATAATGGCGATGCAATCATTGTACTTCTAGATATGTCCTCCCGCACGGGTCCTATCTTGTAAACCTAGCTCAGGAAGACAAAGCCAAGGCGAAACAAGCATATGACGCCTTTTTAGACGATCTTCGCAGATGCGAAGAACTGGGGATATCACTCTACAATTTCCAGTAAGTGAGCATGCAGAGTGTGCAGCATACCATCCGTGATAAGTTTACCAATAATATCCCAGTCCAGGAAGCGCAAACAAATCCTCCCTCTCCGACGCATTGGCTCGTCTCGCCAAAGCACTCACGAACGCCCTCACAGCCACGTCAACAGTCACCCCAGTCCTGGAGACAATGTGCGGTCACGGTACGACGATCGGCGGCTCACTCACTGACTTCCAGGAACTTCTCCGTCTAATTCCGCAAGAGCATCATTCCCGGATCGGAATTTGCATCGACACCTGCCATAGTTTTGCGGCCGGATCCGATCTCACGTCTCCATCCGGGTTCAAGCAATTTATGTCAGAATTCGAAGAAGTAGTTGGTATCCGGTATCTGCGAGCTCTGCATCTGAACGACTCTCGAGCCCCGCGTGGAAGTAAGCGGGATCTACACGCGAATATTGGTACGGGATTCTTAGGGCTGCGTGCGTTTCACAATGTGATGAACGAGCCCCGATTCGAAGGACTACCCATGATTCTGGAAACGCCGATCGACAGACCCGTTCAAGAAGTCAAGAACGGTCACAGCGTTGGAAATGGAGGTGAAGAGGACACCAGCGGCGAAGATAACAATAGTGACGTTGAGTCCAATGGGAAATCGCAGAAAAAGAAGAAACAAAAGCCGAAGAAGTCATCAGCCACCACCGCTCCAGATCCAGGAGTTTGGGCCCGTGAGATCAAACTCCTGGAATCTCTGATTGGGATGGATCCTGAGGGTACGGAATTCAAAACACTCGAGGCACAGCTCGCTGAAGAAGGGCGCGAAATGCGCCAAAAGTACCAAGGGCAGTATCAGAGGAAGCTCGAGGCGGAAGAGAAGCAAAAGAATAAGCAGAAGAAAAAGGAGGGGGCTGCAGTTGCAAAGGATCAGAAGATACTTGCGGACATGGTGAAGCGTCGCCCGTCGCAGAAACGAAGGGCGAGCAGAAAGAGCCAGAAAGAGGAATTTTCAGATGAGGAAGAGGATGAGTAGAAGTATTGATGGTAGTCGATGGAAATGGAAACCAGGACGACCAGCTTTCTCTTTCAAGCCAGGATTGACATTTCCGGGTTGTTTATAGAGTGTATGATAGTAATGTAACTATGTGCCGTGGGGGTATCTCAATCTACATCTGCTGCCCCAGCTACGTGGGATTGCTAAAAAGGGCTGACACGTTTACGCAGCTCTTCTAACGTGCGGGAACTCTCCAGGATCTTTAGTAGCAGCACCGGACACCATCTAGAAAGCACCAACACAATCAATTCCCTCAATTATCTACACAATAGCTAGTATGCTTGCCATTCAAATAGATGAGACGCGGGATCGACTTTTAAACCAGCCTCAGATGCCCTTCGAGCCTACAATTCTGGTTCTCTTCCCTGCATTCGCTGATTTAAGATCTCAGCCTCCTCCATTTGCCTTCCCCCTTATCTTGATGTATGCCTGTATAAACATCCGCTCTCTAATTGAAGCAGGATCATTCAAATAAAAGAGTTCCGTTATTTCTTGCTAGTAGTGAGTTTTCAAGCCAAAAAAAGTCACCGAATCCAAAGGTTGAAGCACACGAGAAACAAAAGCAGGAAGAAATAATAAGACAACCTTTCTCAGCTTGCGCTCATATACGAAATCCACTGACAAGTGACTTTCATGACCATCCAGAATAAGAAGCTTGCAGAAATCATCTTTCGGTGTAGTTTCTGGGAGAGAACAGCTTTTAAGCCAGTCGAAAGCTATAGAATCATCAATGATGTGATTCCGCTGCCAGATGCAGAAACAACTTCAATTATGGCGCCCTATCCCCCGGATTCTGGAGCCGGATATAAGTATGTTTCTTCTTAGACTTAGCAAACACTTGAGAGTTCATATAGATGCTTACATCCATTCCACACTCATCAGTATTATCCTCCATAATCTTGTTGTATGTGGCTCGGAGCTTCTCATATAGATTATAAAACTCTTCCACCTGCGGAAGTTGTGTTTTTCGGATCCTTTTAGAATCAGTCTTCCTCCCAATACGAGATGAGACCTCAGGATGGCGTTGTTTGAAATAGAGGACCCATTTATTGCCCAACGGTTTGGTATCATCATGAATGCGCAAGATTCTCTCGGCCATCTCTCTTATACGGGCATAGGTAGGTGGAAATCCTTGATTATCTTGTTCAATTACCCATTGAGCAAGAAATTCCTCTTCTCCGGGAGCCAATCTCTGGTCCTTTTGGTGAGATTTTTGGCGGGTGGCTCGGCCAGCGTTTCGGTTAAATAGGGTGGTTAAAGGGACATTGTGTGCCTTTGCAGTGGCTCGGAGGGATGCGAATTTCCCAGAACGGTAATCAGAAAGGGCAGCTTGAATAGAATCCTCATTTTTGGAACCCATTTTGGTAGGGTGGTTGGTGAAGACTAGGTTGGGTTGCGTCGAAAATGAGGAGACTTCTACGCGGTGTTCGGGTTCCCGGTTGCTGATCTTATACCGTGTCTTCTCACGTCAACACGAACTGTAGGCTCAATCAACTCCGCGACCCTGGCCCATTGCTTCGTGAACTCGCGATACACCGGATGGGCCATCTCCTCGCGACTAACCGTCTTCGAGTTCTTTCTACTATGCCCCTATATGGCGCGACGCCGTCGACATGGTTGAAGCGCCGGGCTGGTGAAGCAGTGCGCGATGATAAAGCTCTCAGCAGCTTAGAGTGAGAGGCCGCTATGGGATTGCATTCATTGTATTACCATCACTTCCTGGGCAATTGCTCTTCTGTGTTCTCTGAGAGCAGTTCATCAGGGATAAATCAATGACACTACCATGCATTCACTGCTAGGCACCTAGGGGTGGCTAGCACCGGTGGCTGTGATTCAAAAACTGGTTATCAACATTATGTTATTTGCAATATGTGCTTGAATCGTGAAGACTGAGTGCCAGGCTGCAGCATCGCTAGTAAACATCCACAGGACAGAGTCGTTCCTTCCAACAACAACCATACAGACCAGTGTGTTTCCTGTAATGACTTGTGGCTATTTAGTAATAATATCTTTACTATAGGTGTCATGCGAAGGGCCGTTGCTCGATGGAGAGGAAAAGCACCACGATTATTGAAGATGCCCAGTTTGGCGCTAAGATAAACAGTGTCATGATAGCCGAGCATTCATTCCCTTTAAATCATGTACTGATTAGCCCAGTTCGTCGCATCCACCACATATCACTCAGACCTCTTCGGTACTTCGGCATCAATGACCGGGGCCTAGTAAGCTAGAAGAACTTGGTTATACTCGAGGACTATCGCTTCGTTCCACTTTCGAGAGAGGCTCGATTTCCGCCAAAGAATCAGTCCTACTTCCGGGTCGAGCGGGGGTACTAGGTACCAAGCGCGGCGAAAGCTGTCTGTTCTGATCAAGAATAATGGCGGCTGGAACGGTGAGACTTTGCATGGAACTGCTCGTCCCGCTGGCTCTAGCACGGATGGAATTCTGACGACTGAGTAGCTCGCCTGCAGGGGTGACGCTGGCACCGTCGTCAACACGGGGCTCGATTGGAGGAGGGAAGTCTTCAGTGTCAACAGCGCTGTAACCCGCGGCTGACTCGTACCGCCCATTTCGCGCCGCGATCTCTTCTCGAGATTCACGGCGCATCTTAGAAATCTTCATGTAGTTGTACGAAGCGATGCTCCCAATAGTAACAATCAACCCAGAGACGTTGACTGGAGTGAGCTTGTCGTGGAATACCACTCCTGCCGCACTAATCGTGACAACCTCTTTGAAGATACCGCAAATGCTCAGCGTAACCACCGACGAACGTTTCAGCAGAGCGAACTCGGAGGCAATCATGCAAAACGCTAAGATACCGGGGAAGATAAGAAATCCAATGCCTGCTACGAGACCGTGTTTATCTGCGAGAGATATAAAGCCATGGAAGATCTCGGTTGGACCTTCCACGGCCAGAGCAATAACAATAAGAGACAATAGCATTACTGGAGTGAGGAAGAACAGGGTGGAAAAGGGATTGGACGTGGCGGGGTGACGGAGAAGAAGGATCTGAGTCAAGCCCCATCGGAAGCCTGAGAAGAAGGCGGATGCGATGATCAACCCAAAACCCACGGCATTGAAGGCCGCCTCGCCTGCAACCATCATAACGACGCCGACGGTCATGGTCGCGATGATCAAAATCAATTTGATCGACGGGGTTTCGAGATGAAAGAGAAAGGCGAAGAGAAGGACGAAGGCAAGAGACGACGACTTGCACATCGTTAAGAAGGTGAGCGTGATGAACTTCAAGGACATGTTTCCTAGGCCAATGTCAAGTGAGGTTGCGATGCCGCACGGCACGAGCCGGGTCAGATAGAAGAATTTAGTGACGATCGGGGGCTGCTCAACCGGGGAATTGTAATCCAGAGCAGACACGGCCGGATGTTGAGGGCGAAGAGAGGGAATGGCATAAAGGATGATAGTGGATAGGGTGAATTGGACCACCATGTGCATACTGGTTGTGAATAGGGGGAAAGGGAAAATGACAACACCCTCAGCATCCCCGGAGTCGGAGAACATCCACTTGTTGTACTACCAGATGATTCCCATAATGTCAGCTTATTGTTCTCCTTGGCGTGAACACCGCACAGACGCGAGACTCACAATTGAGATAGCCAGTGAAAAAAAATACCAAGATCCAATCAGCACAGCATTGACCAAAAGCCTCTTCGCGACATTCCGGTCTGCCGTGTTGAAGAGATTACCATCTTGACGCGAAGCCTTGACGCCGGCAATGCGGGCGTCCAGCTGCCTCCGCTGCCGTCGTCTTCGACGTCTCTGGCGTCTCTGTTTTGTCGTCAGACCAATCTCCTCGTCGTCACGCAAGTCGTCGTCCGAACTCCTATAGTCCATGTCGACGCTCTCCGCAAGGGATGACAGATCGGACAGCGACTCCGTATCCTCAATAGGGAGTTCTTGTTCGTCCTGGTTCTGATCGGCGATGTGCGAATGATCGAGATTGGGGAAATCGTCGGTGTCCTCGTCTTGGGGAACGGTCGGCGTACGAATTGAACTTCGCCGTCGATGGTGACCTTCAGAAGAGAGTGCACCCATGCTGCACTGGGTACTAGAAATGAAATGGGACTAAAAGAGGGCACGCGCCACTACCATAGTGATTGAGGCAAATGGAATGGGTTTGCGTGATGGGGGTTGTATATATTTAATGGTAGTAAGCGCTAGAAAGGAGGCGCAGAAGGCCAAAAGATAAGAAGATATACAGGTCAAAAAAAAGAAAAAGAAAAAAAGACAACACAAAGGAGGGAATAACGTGCTGCAGACCAGAGCAGACGAGCAGAGTGGGATCGGACGGGTGCAGATGGAGATTCGATCGTCCAGGGAGCGTGGAGCAGACAAGACGACGAGCAAGACGAGGAGCGTGAAAAGTGAAGGAGAAGCTGAAGCACGCCGGCCACGTGAGAGGACAGCTAGACCGTCGTCGACAGAGTTTCCCGCAGCAATCGGGCTGCAAGGACAACGCATTCCCTGCATTATCATTAGGTTATCACGTCCACTACGCGACTATTGGTAGTGGGCTAGTTCCTCTCCCTGCTTATGCCCCATCGCCCTCATACGCTGCCGTTGTTATTACTGCGACTCCATTAGCGAACTGCCTGCCGAAACATCCGCCGTCAAAGCCCCAGCACAGCCTTATTAGCGGGGTTCCTTGTAGCCATTCCTGCACAGGAGATTCCCCTGGCTCTGCAAGAATGGGATACAGGAGCTCTACGCTGCATACAGTCTGCTACCGACGCTGAGACTGCCTCTGATGCAGGTCCAACAAGCCGAAGACTATCGGGTTGCAAGTCTTCCATTTTTGGAACCAAGCTAGACTGCATTGGGAAACTGGGAGCGTGTCCAGTCGCGATCGGCAACATGCGGATTTGTCCTCCTCTTTTATTTCGGACATTCGGATATACCCCGAGGCTTTTCTCGGACTGCTACGAAATGTGTATCTGAGGTCGAAGTAGGATGGTTGGTCGATAGTATGTCGCGAACTCCCGGCCATTAACGATGGATTCCGGTGGTCCCGCCCTCAGAGGTACGGTGTGCTATTGGCAGGAACTCTATTCCAGTCTCCAACGTCTCTTGACGGATCTAGTTGACTTCGGAGCGTTCTGCAACAAGCGACTGGAATTCTTGCAGACCTGAGAGCGATATGAGCTGGCAAAGGTGAAGGATATTTGGCATTCTTATAGTTAAAGGGACCTTGTCGGCACCCTGTCGATGTCTCATTCGATTTTCCTCTTTCTTCCCATCTTGTCTGACATATATCCAGGTCAAACATATCCTCTTAGGTGAAAATTCCTACATGGAAACCTGATGACATCGGCTCTGAACCAGGGACCACAGTCCCATATGATGATGAATGCCATCATGCAGTCGAGCATGGGAGCTCCAGGGAGACACCAACGCCGTGAGCAAGAGGGACGGAGAACAGATCTTTATATCGAACTTACCATCTCTTCATAATGACCTCAGACAAGCTCCATCATAGTGTCGTTGGTCTGCGGGAAGCCTCTAGAGACAGGTCACTTTTCTGTGATCAAAGAGGTTCAAAGAGGTCTTGCTTCCCATATTACTTGGTACTATTCCACTCCAACTCGTCCACCTCACTTCGGCTCCTATTTACCGACTAGCAAGGTGAAGGATAATCTGATTGCTTTTTAATCATGGCTACCGGGTATCATGCCGTCGAGGATTATGGGATTATCGGGGATATGCACACCTGCGCTCTCGTCAGCAAGGACGGGAGCCTAGATTTCATGTGCTGGCCCGTCTTCGATTCCCCTACGGTCTTTTGTCGGCTGCTGGACAAGGATAAGGGCGGCTTTTTCAACATCCAGCCGAGCGCCAAGGTGGAGAATCCGATTAGCAAACAACGGTATCTTCCTTTCACCAACATTCTGGAATCACGATGGACAAACGAAGACGGGGTCGTGACCTCAATGGACTACTTCCCTGTCTCGAGCCGCAGGACCGCGCATTCGGAACGCACCTTGTCCGGATACTGTCCCTGTAACGATCCCGGCATGAACCGCTTTAAGTCGGGCTTGAAGCATTCCTCCGTCATTAGGAAACTGGAATGCTCCCGTGGGGAAATGGAGATGGAGGTAGAGATATTCCCAGCCTTCAATTACGCACGGGATTCGCATACTGCCCGTGGTAACCTCGAAAATGACATGTCTCGGAAGCCGCTGCAAACCGCGTACTTTGAGAGTGACTTGGAGCGGCTCCAGGTACAGATCTTCGCGGAGTCCAGGGAACCCGAGCGCACTGGGTTGCCGGAGGCCCGCTTCAAGTGGCAGGATAGGCCGGGCATGAAAGGTCGCGGACTCGTGGCTACGCTGACCCTATCGCAGGGTCAGAGTGTCACCTTCGTCATCCATAGTCCTGAAAAGGTCGTCCCCAATGCGAACACTATGGGAGCGCATCTCTCCAAGCTGGAGAGCGAGACTTTTGACTACTGGACCACGTGGACGCGCAAGTGCACTTTTCGCGGCCACTACCGTGAGACCGTCGAACGCTGCCTCCTCGTGCTGAAGCTGCTCACCTATAAGCCGACCGGGGCAATCATCGCGGCTCCGACCTTCTCCCTCCCGGAGAATGTGGGTGGATCACGGAACTGGGACTACCGATACTCTTGGGTGCGAGACACGTCGTTCACACTCTACGTTTTCCTCAAGATGGGCTACCGCGAGGAAGCGGAGGAGTACGTGGGCTTCATCTTCGATCGGATCTTCCCGCACGCCACGGAGTATAAGGGCGAAAATAGGCCCTTCCTTCCGCTGATGTTCACCATTCGCGGCGAATACGAGATCCCAGAGACAGAACTTGAGCATCTTGAGGGGTACAAGGGCAGCCAGCCCGTCCGTGTAGGCAACGCTGCCGTCTTTCACACGCAGCTGGACATCTATGGCGAGCTGCTGGACAGCATCTACATCTACAACAAATATGGGAACCCGATTAGTTACGAGCAGTGGTGTGCCATCCGTCGCATGGTGAACTACGTGATTGAGGTCCGGAACCAGAAAGACATGTCTATCTGGGAATCCCGTGGGCAGGTCCAGAACTTCCTATACTCGAAAATCATGCTCTGGGTTGCTATCGACCGGGGGTTACGCCTGGCTGAAAAGCGGACCAACTTGGCGTTACCGGAACGCTTCAAGTGGATAGATGTTCGCGATACGATGTACGATGAGATTATGGAGAAAGGATACAACAAGGATCGTGGTCACTTCTGTCAAAGCTACGAGAGCCCCAACGTTCTGGATGCTTCAATTTTGATTGCTCCCTTGGTCTTCTTTGTTGCACCCAACGACCCCCGATTCATTAGCACTCTGAAGAAAATCATGTCAACGCCTGAAAAGGAAGGGTTGTCCAGCGCTAAACTGGTGTTCCGATATGACCACATCAGGGCTAACGACGGTACGTTCAAATGAAGCGAATCCTCATTTTTTTTTGATTGGTATGGAGTCGAGTAGTTATCTATATAAAATGCTAACCTGACTATCCCAACAGGTGTCGGAGGCCGCGAAGGTGCTTTTATCATGGTCACCTTTTGGCTCGTGGAAGCTATGGCTCGTGTAAGTACTCGAGACAAAGCCAGCCATTGTTACTCCTGCCACCCATGCTGATCTTTGTTCGTCCCCTCGCGCAGGCAGCGAGATACAGCACTTCCATCCCGAACCTCTATAAGGTCGCCGTCAGCCACTATGACAATATCCTCTCCTACTCCAACCATCTGGGGATGTTTTCCGAAGAAGTCGCGATCTCCGGAGAACAGATGGGAAATACTCCCCAGGCTTTTAGCCATCTGGCATGTATCAGCGCGGCTATCAATCTTGAGAGGATTGGTTCTGGTTCCTCGTCGGACATTTAAGATCACTTGCTAGATATTATTTTTGTTTGTTCTGTGGTTCATTCGTATGTTGCAGTCTTGCTTTATTTCTTTTCTTTGCGGCTGTCTTGAACTAGGAGGTAGGTAGGGAAAAAATAGACTAAAAATAAAATATAAAAGCCCGTAAGCGTTAGGGGGAGAGAAGGGATAGTCCGTTTCCGCCCCTCTTTTGGTAATTAATCGGATCTTGACTGGGCGTTTACAAGCCTGCCTAGATGCTTGAGGTACTCTCCTTGTTGCCAGTGACAGCAACTTGCGATGTCTAATATGTCTACTAGTGTGGATATTTGAATTCTGTCTTTTTGATCTGATTTAAAATTACACGCTCGACATTCTCAGCAACTTCAGTAGTATCCTGACTGATCGCGAAACATAGTGGTAACATGGGTTAGGTTAATGTGAATCACCTCTACTCCACTCTGTACGACGGTCGAGTTAGGTCCATAACAATGTCAGCAACTCCCCCTTTTCCACCGCCCTTTTCCCGTCCCGAGTATCAATGAACATGGCATTGGCGCCGTTGCTGCCCCTTTCCTTGATTTGTCTTGGCTCGACACACCCGCTCTATGGATCATCATTCAACGGGAGGATTCCATTCAATCGGCTTAGCGAACCCTCAAGGAGTCGCAGCAAACATCCATCGCCGAAGAGGTAAAAGGTGTCATGATACGGCCTCATCCGCCCTTTCTTTGTCCGGTAGCACCGGGTCCCGCAGACGCGCTAGGATTATTGGGAGCCGCAAAGGTCCGGGGCTCTTTGCCTGAAGGCGCCTCCAACGACACTGGACTGGAGCCGCGGGTAAAGGTGCTGGTATTACCGATCGCATTGCTGGCGTTGCGGAATTCGATCTTTTGGCGTTCCACTTGAAGCTGTTTTATTGTGTAGATATCTTAGTTAGCCCTGAGATCCGCCGGAAGACGAAATGAAAGACGGGATCCGTTTAGAATCCTCCTGAGAGATAAAACAACGTACCACTTTGCGGACTCTGGCCAGAGCAGCTTTGTCTCCCGCGACTAAGGGACGGCAATCATCGACGCGGTAAGGCGGCGGGACGATGACAGCGTCCGCGACAATAATGCTTGTCCCATCCCACCTCGTGGGCATTGTACGGCTGAATCGGTCGAAGAGGTCCTGTGCTTCGTGCGTCACACCCTTTCCGCGCCGTGCCTCACTATCCTGCAGTCTGGCAATAACAGCCGCCTCCCGATCCTTCAGTGCTCGAATATCAAGCGGGTGCAGCGCGGGTACGGCATCCGTGAAAGACGTTCCATCGGACGCATTAGAAGACGGCGCAAGGGAAAGGAGCTGGAATGACTGAATGCGCGACGCGGGCAGGACGTGGTAGTCGCCTGCGAGTTGTCCTGGTTTGGAGTCCGCTGCGCCAACGGCGGCAGGAGAAGAAGGCGTAGTGTTGATAGCAACCAAGTTCGTAATGGGACAGGCCGTGAAAAGAGTCCCTTCCAAGGTAATGACAGTGGGAGAAGTCGTGGTGATGCGGACCCTGCGAAGGAGAGGACGAGGCTGTCATCAGCAAGCGACTCAAAATGACGAGCCAAACGCATCAAGGGAATGGGTTTTCGCAAGGAGCAAGCCGCTTACCGGGCACCGATTGCGCCACTTAAAGCCGCTTCCAGGGGAACGATGGCAGCTGCCATTCCGCGGGCTAGATGATCCTTTGACTGCGTGTCCTCCCACGGTCAGTTTTATGAATTTCTAAGGTACTTTGCTAGCCCTTGGCCGGTCAAGAAGCACCTGCAGACTGAGGTCGGCAGCAACAAAACACAAACAGCAAAAAGACGAATGGTATTAACTGCTTTGCGATTCGAACCCGTTGTGGGGAAGATCAGGACATTTGGGAGGGAATGTGAGGACAATGACGTTAACGAGGTGGTTGCAGAAGGGGATAGCCAACGAGCAAGCTCCTGTATCTATCTCCCTTGGCGGGCTCTCTAGCAACCTTCCAAGCTGAATTCTGAGATATGCAGAGCCTAGTTTATAAAAAGGACGGCAATCAAGTTGAGCGGGCCCTACACCTTTAGTGAAAGAAGAACTGAGTAAAGTGGTGATAAGAGGAATTTGGCGGTGCGGTCGAGACAACGGAGGACCCGAGTAATAATGAGCGACAACCGCCAGGAACCAAATAACCTTTTAAAATAGGAACAAAACCGTTGAACCGGCAAAACACAAGGATCAGTGTGGCCAAGCTGATGAGAAGGAGAAGAATGCTATTGAGTTGACAACATGCAAGGAGACAGGGAAGAGGAAGAGAAGAAGAGAACTCGTGAGGGGAAGAATGTTGAGGCGCAAATTAAAGCTCCCAAGCCGGACTGTCTACAAGCCAGCATCTTGTCCAGCACATTCTTATGGCGATCAACTGGAAAAACCTGGCAAGAATTGAAAAGCATAAAATTCCAGACTTGACCCTCCTCTGGGAAATGTCCTTTCTCTTCAGTTGACGCCCAGGGTGGTGTTCAATTACTCACATCGCCATTGACGGTCATCGATGCAGGTACCCATTCCCCCCAAAACCAGTGAGATTTTTTCATAAACACTAAATATGCATAAATATGACCAGGCCAAAAAGGGCATCTAGGTAGATACAAGCTGGTTCGTCAAATAATTAATATTCCTATTTCACCATAACCGCTCTATTTTCTTCCAGGACTCTCCACCTTTGAACCGACATCGTAAGCCGGCCCCACGTCCAGCGTAGTTGCATAAAAACTCCATTAAGCCGTGTAGGTTGAAGCAGAAACTTCACCACCATGCCCAGTCCAGTTGACGTGGATGTCCTTATCCACAGGATACTTCGCGTTGGCAAACTGAGGCTTGATGCGGAAGGTGTGCGCGCCGAAGTAGTCACGCTGAGCCTGCACTAGATTAGCAGGACCGGTGTCGCTGCGATAACCGTCATAGAAGCTGAGAGCGGTGCTGAATGCAGGCACCGGAATACCCCAGAGAGTGGCCTTGCTGACGGTATTTCTCCAGCCACTCTGTGCCTTGTGAATGGCGTTGGTGAAAAACTCGTCGAACAGAAGGTTCTCCAAGTTCGGGTTGTTGCGGTAGGCGTTGGTGATATCCTTGAGGAATACGGAACGGATAATGCACCCCCCACGCCACATAAGGGCAATGGATGGCTTGTTCAACTTCCAGCCGTATTCTTTGGCCGCCTATGGTGATGCCAATGAAATGAGTTAAGTCATCGGGCGCGTCACGGTAGAAGATGGAGCCAAATAACTTACCTCCTGGATCAGCATAAACCCCTGAGCATAGGATATGATCTTGGAAGCGTACAAGGCCTGCTCCAGATCATCGATGAAAGCCTGCTTGTCTCCAGTGAAGTTGGGGGTGGGGCCGTTGAGGATCTTGCTGGCCTTAACACGTTCATCCTTGATAGCGCTCAAGCAACGAGCATACACAGCCTCGCCAATCAGGGTCACTGGCATGGCGAGTTCAAGTGAGTTTATGGCACTCCATTTTCCGGTGCCCTTCTGGCCGGCCTTGTCGAGAATCTTGTCGACGAGAGGAACACCATCATCGTCATTGAAGCGGAGGACGTCGCGAGTAATCTCGATCAGGAAAGAGTCCAAGACACCCGTGTTCCACTTCGCGAAAACTTCGGCGATTTCGTTTGAATGCAGACCCAACCCACGCTTCAAGATATCATATGCCTAACACGCGTGCGATTTCACGTCAGGGGATGGACGAGGGAAAGGCGCCATACGAGGGGGAAATATTCTCACCTCGCCAATCAGCTGCATATCACCATACTCGATACCATTGTGGACCATCTTGACGTAGTGGCCGGCACCTTCATCACCAACCCAGTCGCAGCACGGCTCCCCATCACTCTTGGCGGCGATGCTTTGGAAGATGTCCTTGATGTAGGGCCAAGCCTCCTCATTACCACCGGGCATCAGAGAGGGACCATAGCGGGCGCCATCCTCACCCCCAGAGACACCACTGCCAACGAAGCGGATGCCCTTCCCGGCGAGATATACAGAGCGCCGGTTACTATCTGAAAAGAAGGAGTTACCACCGTCGACGATGATGTCCCCCTTCTCGAGATGAGGCAGGAGAGACTCAATGAAGTCGTCCACAGCCTTGCCAGCCATGACCAGAAGGAGGACAATACGGGGCTTCTTGAGCTTAGAGACGAATTCCTCGATGGAGTGGGAACCGACAATGGATTTGCCTGTATGTAGCCCGAGCGAGTCAGAACTTTGTCATAATAACGAACGAAACACAGTCCGTTAAGGTCTCACCCTTAGCCTCATTTGCCAGGAAGCGGTCAACCTTGGAGGTAGTACGGTTAAAGGCGGCAACGGTGAAACCGTGATCGGCGCCATTGAGGATCAGGTTCTGGCCCATAACGGCCAGGCCGATGAGACCGAAATCAGCACTAGGCAACAGATGCGCCGGAAAGCCGACATTGACGCCGGCCAGGCGGGCGCTTCAAGTCAGCCGTGCAATTTTTCCAGTTAATATGTGCCAGCGTCAACGAGCGGGGATTGAGGAAGCTGAGGGGAGAGGGGAGAGTGAGGGGAGAGGGGGGTCATCACTCCAGACAACAGTAGAGCGAAGTTGTTCCTCGAAGGGCAGCTTGCAGCAGATGACACAGAACACTGGCCTCGATCCTCAAGCAAGAGCAGACTAGTGGGAGGACGTTTCTCGAAAGCTGGAGGAGGGTAGAACTTACACAGCTTTTTCTCCCATGATGAAAGACAAGGTGGGGTAGCAGATCAACAGACAGCGGTTGGATGAAGACGCTCAACGTCGGTTGGGACTGAGAGATACACGCAAAGAGGAGGATAGAGTTGAGAAACAGGAAGAAGAAGGAAGAAGAAGATGGAGCAATGGACGGTGAAGAGGGAAAGAAATAGGAGGAGAGACGAGATGGGGTTTGGGCCTTGCTTGGGGGAATGCTTCATTACGATGATGACCAGGTATTACCTAAACATGTCTAATCCGGTATCGGTATCGGTACCGGGGCAGTACGGTACGGCAGCTGGCGGGCCCGTAATATTACCAGGAGCAGAGTGGTCCGGCCGTGCGCCTCCGGAGATGGCGGGCAGTCCATGATGCTCTGAATGCGGTTGACCGTTTGTCTAGGGTAGCGTCGAATGCATGCAGTTCTTTCTTTTCCATATCCGAAACCGTGGGTGGAGGCAAGTTCATGGCGATCGCTCCCGGAGACGGCGGAGACGGAAACGGAAACCAGAATGACGGCGGGGTAGCATTGATTACAAAGTTGAGAGCCCAGCCCACGCCGCGGAATCATTGATATCATTGTATGACCAAGGGAACCTTAACTCTTACGGCAGCAGACGGAGATCCGAGTAGACTGCTACCTACGCAGGCTTACCTAGGAGAAATACAGCTACCTGCCTCCCAGAGACCTACCTACCTACTCGGTACCTAGGTAGGTAGGTACCATAGGTATGGCTCTGTACTGTACTTGCGTCTGGTAAACCTGGGAATACATGTAATGACGTCACTCACATGACACCGCCTTGACTACCCCATCCCGCGTGGGGTGTCATGAGGCTGGTGACTTGTGGCTGGTATAAGCTGACTCATTTGAGACTGTGGCTGGTGGAGTTACGGCGGTGCGTATTGACCGTTGATACATTTCGATCTTTTGAGAACTTCGCGCGATTGGACCTCCGTCTCATCTTCAACACCATTTCAACTCGGATAGGACTACTAGTATTCTACACTCTGCTATAGCTGGCTATCTATCGCCCGCTAGGCTTAAGGAAGTTTGGTCCATTTTCTATTTTTTTCTCCACCCTCTTTGTGTTGTCCTTGTCCACTACTTTTGTCCTCCCTTTAGCATTCGGGACCTTTATCAGGCGTGTCGTCTGACGTATGACCGCTTGCGTCAGGCAGGCCCTGAAGGTACGTCTTTGCTGCTAATTACCTACGACGCTTCATATCATCGGTCGTGTCTGTTCGATCCTCTCCGTTCATCATGTCATTTCCGCCACCTCCAGGTTACAAACAAGCCCCGTCCTCGCTTCCTCCGCGGCCACCGCCGCCCGCGAGAGCCGTATCCCCGTCAACAGTCAAGCCCGCGTACACCGCTGCTCCTTCATACTCTTCTTCTGGTACTAGTCCCAGATATGGTTCCACGGCATCAGGGGCGGCCCCCGCTGCTTTCACTGCGTTTCAACCGCGATCCGTAGCCTCCACTGGGCCTCGCCGGATGGCCAGTCCTGCGGTCTCTGCTCCTCCCACTCGTGTATCCGGGTACCCAACACCGACGACGAACTACGGCACCGGTTATCAGCAGCCCTCTCCAGCTTCTTACCAGGCTGGTTCTCCATACTATGGACAGACACAGTACAGCTCCAACGGGTACGGACCGTCAGTGCCGAAGATTCAAAATCCATTCGCCCCTGCCGCTTCAGACACGTCGAACGCGTACTCAGCGCGCGGAAGAAACCCCGCGCGACATGATCTCAATGTAGATGCTGAAACGGAAGCCCAAATAGCTCAATGGCAAAGCGCCTACATGAGCAGAGAGGAGGTTCCGCCGGTTGGGAAGGGAGTTGGTCGTCGGGATGGGATGCCACCAACGGTGAACGTCAATACCATGGGACCTACCATTCCTACAGCAGGCACTAACACGCCGGTCAGTGTGTCAACACCCGTGCCTGTGGATCCTGACGTGCCGGGCAAGACCGTCGTTCGCTCCGGCGGCGGGCAGTCCTGGACCGACTCCACGCTGCTGGAGTGGAATCCTGCTCATTTCCGGCTATTCGTTGGCAACCTTGCGGGCGAGGTCACCGATGACTCACTGTTGAAAGCGTTCTCTCGATACCCGTCTGTCCAGAAAGCGAGGGTGATCCGCGACAAGCGCACGCAGAAGAGCAAAGGCTATGGATTCGTCAGCTTCAGCGAAGGAGACGACTACTTCAAGGCCGCCAGGGAGATGCAGGGGAAGTACATCGGTTCGCACCCCGTCTTGCTCAAACGGGCTAACACCGAGATTCGAGCAACCTCTTCGGACCAAGTTGGGAAAAAGAAACACGGAGCGGGTGCTGGGGCCGGCCCTGGTGGGACGGGTGGGAAAAAACCCAAGGGGGGTGGAGTGAAGAAGCACGAGAAGACAAAGGGAGGGTTGAGGGTTTTGGGTTGATACCTAGGGTCTCTATGTTTAGCCTGGAGAAAGTCGTATTCTGTTCGGAGTCGGGCGTGGCATGGGTGACTTTGTAGCACCTAATAAATAGTTGAAGATGGCCTTAGACTATGCAATGACTATAACCAGCCATAAAAGTGAACTGTTGACTACCGTATGTGCATTGCGGTTTCGTCTTCCTTCCCTTCCCTCTTAGCTCTCAGCCATCACCGCTTTTGCTCACAGAGGATACATGAGATCCCGTCGTCGACCACAGTTCTCCATTCGACAGCGTATAGTAGACACCGACATGGGCGTTTCGCCTTCGTTGCGGTGGGCAACTCTTACTAATTTACCGGCATTGGGAAGTACATCGGAGTCCATGCTTGAGAAAGATCTAATCTCACAAGAACTTGATAGTACACAGCCAATTGGCAAAAGAGTGGATCTAAAACTTATTTATTTTATTTTATTTCCCCCCCCCCCGCCCCTCAAAACAAGAAAAGTCCGGAGTATGAGAACAAGACAGTACTCGATGTAATGTCAAGTTCGACATATGGACCGTACTATTATACCTAGGTATACAGCAACCATATATCGACATAAGATAACCGAGTCCCGATCCATGTGAGACGGTGGAATAGAAAGATACCTGAGAGGCATCTTGGACGCCCGCATTCTGGGCTTGTGTGAGGAAGACTCCACCCCCGGTAGTAGGTACTAACTCATCATGGGCGCCAGGCCACCAATTATCTGCGATGCGCACCCGCTGAGGCCGTTTCTAGCGAACTTGGATAGCCCTTATACAGTCTGCAAGAGTAGATATAAGGCTATCTTTCAGTTTCAGCTAACTGTGAAATGCAACTGAAGCTAGTCATGATGGGCCGAACCAATGGCCCTATGTAAAATGTTTGATATTCTGTGGCAGCATCACAGGGTTATCACTGGTATTGAAGACTTGAAATATGCCCTGAAGTCACATCCAAGATTGGTGCTTCCCTTGCCCTGTTTCACTATGAGTTCCGGGTCCGGGGCGCAGATCCTCCGCCAGCATGTAGAGAACAGTGATCTTTTAATAAATTTACAGAACGAACCGAGCTGAGGGCCAGATGACTTCCCAGTACGGACTGTCAGGTTGCTATAAAACTTGGCTATCTACCGCCTCCTCACCACTGCTGCAATACTACTAAGGTGAAGCGAAAATGATAAATGTAAGGTAGCAAGAGAAATAAATATGGTTTGTTCCCATACATATGTATATTTGTCATAATCATACACCTAAAGAAACTGATCTCGTCACAAGTCAGATGAAACATGAGAACATGATACAAGAACCATCTCACAACCCATTATTGAGATATAGAATCTCAGAACTCCTAATAACACCTTGATGCCAAACATGACCACATCTCATCAAACAACACATGCATTCCCTGCCAGTAGCCTATACCCGAAGTAAGAGAGAACAGAACCTTGGAAGCCATAAACCGCACAAGCAAGATGATATCAATATATCCAAAACGTCTTGAACAGAATAGAAACGTGAAGAAATCGTAATGTCGCATAAGAGTCAAAATAGGAATTTCGGTATTTGCAAAATCGTGTGAAAAGAATTTTTTTTTTCTCGTTTCCGGTCATGGAATATATAAGCTCGTTTTCGGCATGGCGTAGATAGCGGCTCGTCACTCGTATCGATATATATGAAAAAGATGTACCACGTGAAGAATTATCATCGACAAGAAACAAATTCAAAGCCTAGCCGGTCTCCTCGTCTTTGTGAAATGCGCGTTGATGTAGAACCGACCAGATGATATAGGAGGCCAAGATCAGGACGATGGCGATGACAATGATGATGACGGCGATTGTAATGTTGCCGTCCATATTGCAATTGAGGGATGAGGGTGAATTGATTGATGAAGACGGCGGAGCAGGCGCAATGAATATATAGACAGGTCAGCGACTTCGTTCGTTGAACCCGGTTGTGCTGTATATAAAGCGAGGTATATGAAAATCTCGGGTCAAGTTGTATATAGAGACTGTCAAGGCGTCACTTGGTCCCAGTGGACTACAAGGAGATTGTTTGAAATGACTCGACGGCTATCCCTTGCATAAAAGAGAGAGACATAGAAGAAAGGAAGAAAGAAGACAAGAAAAGGAATCTTGCAATGCCCTGGGTGAATATACCTGGGAACATCCCAGCCATAGCATTTCCAAAGATCGCCAGCCTCATTGTTCCTCGAACGGTGGCTGGGCTGATCTCTGATTGGGCGAGCGGTAAATTCTATAAGGTTGCTTAGGTAACTATGGACCTACCAGGTACCTACCTAGGTAGTACTAGTTACCCTAGCGACGCACTAACTAACCTTAGATGGTGCGGAAAACTCTAACCGAGGTTCGATGACTAACGGACCCTAAACTACATCTGGGAGTACCCAGAGTCAAATGACAGTGTCTGTGCACATTACAATGCCCTGATCCACTGGTGCTTGAAAATCAAACTTAAGGGAAAGGATACTATACAAATCAATTGAGTGAATCTTTCTCTGCCCACAATATTTCAGGTGGAAAGATAGAGATGATGTCTCTTTGCTTTGGAGCTCAATCTACAGCATGTTGCTATGGGAGTAACTTCCAAATTTACCCAGCTCAATCGTCGATCACCATACCTAATACGGAGAAGCACTGTGACAAGATATAGAGATTGAGCTTTACATAAAGGGCCTAAGACGCATAGTGGTGGGTAAGCTTGACGTGCAAGGGGCTCGACACTGTGCCCAGGGACAATGCACTAGACACCATTCAAGACTTACGGCGAGGCTTACGGCCTTTCTATCACCAATTGTTGCGCCAAATCAGTGAAAGGAATCCGACTGAAGAGAAAAGACGCCTGTGATTGCTCAATGCAATGACGCTGGTAAAATTCCCGCCTCTGGATGTGAGAAAGAAGCTTCTATTGTTACGGGTGACCCCACTGACGAAGATGAGGCGACTGTCCAGGCATTAATTGATCACTGCACTTCATTTGTCAAAATGAGCGGAACTGGTACTGAGTTTGTTCATCAGTGCGCTCAAGATCACTTAGCAAGCGAGAAAGGACGGTCTATTCTCTACATTACATGGATGCTATGGACATATAGAGATCATCTTGGACTCTCTTTATTTATTTAGGCGGCTCAAGGCAAGTATTGCCCAACTATCGAGACCAAATTCCACAGGTTAATCGAATCATTGAGAGAACTGAAAGGGGATGGAAAGGTATCCATTACTGGCCAGCGTGGACTATGTCGTTGCCTTTTGGGTTCACCACATTAAGGCCAACTGGGGAAGTGCTTCAATACAAAACTATATATCTGAGCAAGGTAACTTCTCTCTGCACTAAGCTTTTTGGATGGTTGGAATGCCTCAGTTTGCTGGATAAGCTGCCTCACACCATTAAAGAGCTAAAAGCAATATGAGATGTAGCGGACATAAGCATAATATACATTAGATTCTGCAGTTAGTTCTCTAAATCATCTATACTTAGGAGCTGCTGGTTCTACTGGCTTGTGGAGGATGTCACACAGTTTTTTGTTGCGACATTACCGGATGCTAGCGAGTTGGCCACTACAGACTTGCAGTTCTGCAGTCATTTCAAGCCTTGAAACAAGCGCCACATGGAGGAATAATTTAAACAAGGTTCCCATATGTCTTAAAAAGCCTTCCATTGATGGAAGACAAAGGAGGTCGATAGGTACACGGATGATGAGGAAGCCAACGAAGAGCTGAGAGCATCATGGAAGATGATGGTTGGTATTTTCGTTGTAGGCGCAGCTCCCTCAGAATCTCACTTATGCCGTCCTCAACTGCAGAATGCTAAATAATAGGTCACTATATACGCTTTTTACTGCTCTGGATTATGGTACAGGCACCTAGGAACATGCACTCGAAAAGGTTATCGATATGTTTTAAGACCCCGTTTTCTTGCCAAGAATGATAGACCTTCATGTACAAGTTGGTGTTGATCAAATAAATACTGCGTGCAGTTGCGCTTCTGCTATCTTCATGTGATAGACAGGACTACTGCGTCTTTAATACCAGTGGCCAATATAGAGAACCGAGTTCCTGACCCAAGTAGTAAACCGCAGGCGTGCGGGTAACCAACATATTGAATTTCAGCCAAGGTATAGTCCAACCACAAGTCTGAACGCAGTACAAAGCCAGTAGGGCTCTGCAATACGAGATTCAGATCGTACTGTATCATCCTCATTATGATTCCGTACCAGAAGTCGGACTCGGACCAGACGAGGAAGGTAAACTGGACGTTACCATGGACTGGTGTGGATTCCAGGCGCTAGACATCCCGGTGGGATTCTGACTCGTGCTTGTGCTCATAGTTTTATTACCAGATGGTCTATTTTCACTGTCGGCGCTGTGGTTATTATGGTTGTTGTTTAGGTGCCCATTCAAGCGCGGACGTTTGGCTGGGGGTCCCGTCCGCGGACTTCGGTGTGCGTCATAAGAGAAAGGCGGTGTACTAGTTGTATAAGAAGGATGAACAGTGGTGTTGGAAGGTGCGGGCCCGGTGCCTGCGCCGGTGTTCGATGAAGAAGCGTGATCAGGACTAAGAGCCGCGGACGGCTGCAGTGTTTTCCCTCTTGCTGTTGATGAGGCGCCGGCGTTAGAGCGGCTGGTTGAATCGTCGCTCCCACGCGATTGCGAGTTGTCTGGATTGTCCTCCGCAAAGTTGTTCGATTGTCCCACACCAATGCGGCCCATGCTCTTGTTGTGCATGACCACACGCTTCCATTTGCCGACAAGGTTGTCATAATCCCAGCGCGGAGAATTCGGGTTGATAAGACTGTCTTTCGCATCTAACTCCCTAGCGACTTCACGGGGAAGAGGTAAAAGGTCGGGGGGAAAGAGGGCGAATTCCCTTGGCCACTGACAAGAGCCCAGCTTCACAACCTGCGCGCGGAGCTGGTTGGCTTCCTGCTGGACCCGTGCCAACTGTTCGTCCAAAGACTTGCGCTTCTCCGCCTCACGGACGAAAGCACGGGCGAGTTCCAGTTGCCACTGGTCGCGTCGCGCTTCCAAGGGAAGAGAAATCCAATGGTTGAAAGACAGATCAAGGTGTCGTGAGCTCATTTCCTGGTGCTGTTGTGCACTCCGGTTGATCATATTCGCGTCAAGTCCAATATTCCCACGCCCTGACTGAGAAGGGCTCGATGCATCGACAGCTAGCTGGTCGGAATGCCATTGTTGAATCCTGGCGCGCAGCGCTTGCCTAACAATCTCCAGGTGTTCGTGCCCCGGCGGTTGGACGGGGAAGGACGAGGACGACGGGAATGGATGAGCCGAGAACAAAGTCGGAGGAGCCGGAAGCAATTCCAAGCAAAGCGAGGGGAAGGTCTGCGCTTGGATCTCGAAATCAAATGGGGATAATCGCGGTCGTAAGCTTGTACTGCTATGCGTAATGTATTCTTAAATTCAGCAGGGGAACTCAACCGCGACTGGCCACGAGAAGTCAAAAAGGAGGCGGGTATAGCTTACGCTGCAGACTTGACATTATCCAACACCTCGCGTAAGGCCAATTCGAGAGCACGCAAAGTATCCGGATTGGCCGTACCCGAACCTCTGCTTGCGTAGTCTGGAAGTGCTACTGACGCGCTCGACGGGTATGTTGAGTGTCGGTATGGCGCAGAATCGCGCGCTCGCTTTGGGTTAGGGATGTCATTGATCACGCCGGTTGCGTGCCATGTGGGAGTGTTAAACATCATACGAACCCCATCCCGAGACGACCGCCGAGCTTCTCTGGCGCTGGACGGCGAATCTGGTTGCCCTTTGCCAGTGGCGCGGTCAAAAGTGTCGCGTTTGGAGGATGAGGTACGAGCCTGCCGCCTGGTGATCCCGCTCCGAATGCGCCGGATCTCCTCCACGTCGTGGATGCCATCGGGCTTCTTCTTGAACAGGAACTGGTCAAGATGTCGACCGAGCGAGGAAGAGGTAAAGGCTTGGTGGCAATACTGGCATTTGCGATCCTTGACGGCCGGGTACTTGGCAGATGACTGCCCCTGTCCGTCTTCACCCCCGACTGAGCCCTCTGGCGTATCGGTCGGGTGTGAAGGGGTTTCCTTGTTGTCCATGGTCGCCGACGTGCCGGGAGGAGTCTCGAACGGCTGTGGCGCGATCACCGCGTTGGGTGGGTATACTAAGCAGTCGCGGTCGATCCGAGGTGGGGAGTTCGAAAACAAATGGTAGAGTTTCGGGCAAAATCGATGCTGTTTAGGTGGTAGAACGGACTGAACGCATTGCCAAGGACGCCGGATCGGCCCAGTCGGTGCTTCACGATGAAGCTGGGCGCGAGTTCCAAGGTAAGCTCCGAGGAAGACGAGAAAAGAGAGAGAACTAATTACTCCGGACGAGCACGCTAAGCCGTGGTTAGCTGGCTTAGGTAATCGCCGAGCTGTCGCTTTGGCTGCCTACGCCTTACGCTTGCAAAGCAAAGGCCATGTTCATTCTGCTAACAGGTAACGGAAAGCTCTACGAAGGACCTAGGTACCAGGGATATATATGGGTTTGTGCAGTCCCCATAACGACTACTGCGCGTTCTTCGCCGTCTCTGCGCCAATGTACTCGGCCAGCACCAGCATCTTCTCCTCTTGGAACCGCCGTCCTATCAGCTGCACACCAACAGGGGCACCGTCATAGATCTCTGGATTATCTGCTTTATCGTTAGCATCTCTCGTCTCTTCTCCAGTCTCCTTATTGATGGCCTGGCCACAGGTCGACTCACAGTCTGCTTGGGATTCCTTGTCCAGTTCCCCAAAGAACTCTTCGTTGGACGGCAGCACGTCGACCGTCTTGTCTGCGTGAGTCACTGGGATCACCACGCTGGTGTAGTCCAAGAGATTGACGAAGGCGGTGTATCCGATATCTTTCCACTGCCCAGGGATGACCGCGGCCGTGGCTGCAACAGGGCAGATGAGACCGTCAACCGGTCTCCCCGTGCCGGTGAGCTCTGCAGTGCTGTTCCAGTACTCCATGTAGAGCTTCAGGTACTCCCGTCTTGCAACATTTATGGCGGCAACTTCCAGCGCGCTCTTCTTTTGATCTTCCGTGCCGATAAGGATCGACCATTCCGGTATCTCCCCGGACAGCGCGAGGTTTAAGCGCACATCCTCACCACCGTCGACCGTGAAGGCTCTCAGCTGCTGCATGTCAGCGACTGTATAGTTGAGAGTGGATAACAGGGTGCCTAAAGCATACTGTAATATCGTCGGCGATTCTGTGGGATGGCGGCTTCCACTCGATGACCTAATTCAAATTGCATATGTTAGATCGTACGGTAGGTCGAGTTCCGCCCCATGGGGCCCTATCACACTTGCCTTATGTCCTAGTTTCTCGAGAGTGTGCTGGACTATTTTCATTCCCCGTGCCACAGGCGGGTGGGGGTGTGTCAGGCCATTGTTGTGCATTATGGCAAATGAGAGTTTAGAAGGGTCGCTCTTCGACTGCTCGACCAAAACACGCGTCTCCTGTTCGATGTCGTTTCGGTATGGAAGCTCCACGACAAGCGGATCATGATACCATGGCTCTTGGCTCAAGATGGCCCTGAAAAGCAGTCTTAACGATCGTGCTGTGCGTGCAAGTGGTCCAAAGACTGATAATATAATGTTCTCGCCGTCCATGGAATTCGCAGCTCCCTGATAAGGTACTCTTCCGCTTGATGGCCGCAGCCCATAGAGAAAGTTGAACGCAGACGGAATACGGATGCTACCACCAATATCAGAACCAACACCTACAGGCGATCCTTTGAGAGCAATCAGCGCCCCCTCTCCGCCAGAGCTACCGCCGGAAGAAAGGAAACGGTTTTTAGGATTCGAAGTATACTGGATGATGTGGTTGGCAGTTTCCCCTAACATCAGCGACACGGGAACGCTGGTTTTGCAGTACAACACGGCGCCCAGAGCTCGGAGTTCCCGGACGAGTTCACTCTCGAACTCTCCTCGGCGCGGATCGTCTTTCTTGCCCTGGAAGGTTCCGATCCATCCCACATACCCCATCGTCGTTTCGACTCCCTTGACGTGGAACTGATCTTTGAGACTGACCGGTAGACCGTGCAAGGGTCCTACCGGTGCTTTGTGCTCTGCGAAATACGCGTCTAGGCTCTTGGCGGCCTCGATGGCCGCGTCGAAGAATACTTCATGCAAACAGCTCACCTGCACTCAAGTCAGTCGTGTATTCTGCGCAATGTCTGTGGGCTGAATAGGTCGAAGACGCACAAGCTGATGGGCAAGAGCAGCCCTATGACAAAACGCCTCGGCCACATCTACTGCAGTCCAATCTCCTGACGTCGTTTTCTCCGTGATTCCCACGGCATCTGTCTCCGTGATCTCAATTTCCCTCGGTGTCAGGAATTGGTGGATGTAGCTGCTGCCGGTCACGTCTCGCAACTCCGCCGCTGGAGGAAGAGGGGTGTTGATCCTCCACTTCTCGGGAATAGCATCCAGGATAGCCTGGCGCTTTCCTGCCGCTGTGGCCTTCCAGTCTGCCTGTGTAGTCATCTTGAACCGAGAATACCGTAATGTTTCTTAGCTTTCGTGAGCTAAGTAGGTAGTAACCAGGGATGCTCCGACCGGTGGTATACCTCCGTGTTCTTGTCTTGGGGCGTTGCCATATAACTTATACAGCGGGCAAGAGACTCTTATCTCCACGACTCCATATCTCCCATCCCCCCAAACGCCGGAACAAAGTGAATCCAGAAATGCACGCCTGATAATCCAAGAATGGGGTAAATGGGTTGCTCGATAACAGCCGGGGCAGCATGTGCAGGTAAGCAGTGTCTAGTGGGTTCTCCTCGGCAACCCCGCTTCGGAAAAGCCGTATACGATCTGCATCCTGTCGAGCATAAGCCTCCTAGGAAATAATAAGATCAAGGGTGCTGGAGATATTCAGTTACTACTAGGTTCATTTCCATCTGTGGATAGTTCATCTGTATCTTCGGGTAGGTGAGCCTCACGTCAACACGAATAGGAAAATGGAGAGGCAGAATTACACGTCTGCACCCGTGGCAGATGGCGGAATCCAGGATTGTTGGTCAATGCCGAATGATACTAGGGGTATTATTATTATTATTATACGTCTTGGAACAGAGCTTGATCCTCAGGGACCCAATTGGACACTTGCTCGTGCTCCTTCTCTGTAGCCTTGTCTCAACGAGAACCATATGACGGCTTACTTCGTTTGTTTCGCGGTTCAAACTCCGGTTTGCTGGTAGTCATCTACCCTGGGAAATTAAGTTAGTTTGGAGCCAAAGACTCCTGTTCGATGCACTGGTCGTAAGCAATGTGTATCGAGTACCTAATTTACGTTAGGCTTTGCAACGAGTATCAGCTTTATGGTAACCTGCTTGAATACGCACTGAATTAAGTTGCTTCTTTTACCCGCGTTGAGGTGGGAATCGTGTTGACGTGGTAATTGCGTTGAGGTGATAATAGTCGTGTTGACCTGATAATCGTGTTGAGGTGATACGCCAATCGTGTTGACATGAGGCTGGCCTAAGCAAGGGAATAAACAAATAGTCACTTGGCTTACTGGGTCGAGCTTGGGCTTCTCAAAAAATCTCATCACCAATATATATATACCATTTGACTTTTAGAAGCAAATCCTTGCCAACCGCGTATGTCACTATGCACGATCAAAGCGGTCCTCATGAAACACGCAGCGTTCTGACCTTATTGTTGGGCCGATCGTCTCTTGCAGCTTCCAGAGGACAATGAGATCGACTACGCAAGATGACTACACCAGGGCTTGCCGTTGCTATCCCAGAGCTTTGCTTTAGAAGCCAGAGCAAAGATGTTTCTGTACTATCGGGCTATGTTGAGGTCCTGGAGGGCGTGACTAGGGGATATTCGCCCTGCGGCCATTACGGTCACAGAACACTGCACGGCCTATGTCGCCAGTCACGGATGTCTGTCTGCAATACTCCATGGCAGATATTGACATCATGGGCAATCGGTCATTGGTGAGAGAGGCCAGAGCGGCGTTGGTCGTCCGCTTCAGTGCTCCATAACTACTGAATCAGCAAGTCCTGTCATTTGGCGCACATTCAAGTTAACTCGTTTGCTTGATATCCAACCCTTCCAGATAGGATAAAGGTTTTCATCTGTCTCATTTGCAGACGGCCAATCAGCTAGCCAGTCGGGACAGGTTGCCGGAAGGATCTTTGGCACTCCATGCCATGCAAAGCGAGAGTGGCCATTCATGTACACGGCATCGCCGGATTGGAGTCGGATGACCTCACAGCCGTCATCATTGTCATGGCTGACCATGAATAATCCATCGCAGCCGAAGCTGACGCTAATGAGTCCGGCATCACACTGTTCGCTGACATCACGATGCATGCTCAAAGTATCGCCAGCGGAGTAGACATTGACAATCGCCGCCTGCGCATCGGTTTCAGGGAAGATCACACGCAAGAGATTGGCAATATCTTGTGGGAAAGCGGGCGGGGGTTCTGGAGGATACTCCTTGATCGTCCAATCGTACTGGCCGCCCAATGTCATCCAGCGTAACTTCTTTTCCAGGAGATTCTGGACGGTTATCGGCTTGTGCATCTCGGGGTTCTTGGGATGCAAAACGCGAGTAGGGTCGTCCTCGAAGAAAGAAACGGGATGTGCGGGTGACGCATGTGAATCAGAACTTTGATCTCTAGCAGGATAAGTAACATTATAGTGCAGGTGGATATTAGTCTGATGTTCCTCATTAGATAGATCGCGATGGAATAAACGCGATAGCAACTCGGTTTGAACGGTAGGAGGGAATAGCATCGGCACCATGCATAATCCTACACGCAGGTTAGACACAATGTCGTTAGTTTGAAAAGCGGTCATAATCAAATTAAGCAAAGAACTAACCAGACACTGCCTTGTGTGAGAAGATGGGAAGATCCTCAATCAGGCGGCTTCCTTCAGACGGCGCGGTGTCAGATCCCTTCCCCTTGACGAAATTGTCAAACGCTACGCGTAAGTCCTTGCTGGAAAGAGTGCCCTCGAGGGAGATCTCATCGGGAAGAAGGTCTGGATCCAAATCCCCAAGACTGATTATCCCGGGATCGAGCTCGACGGCAGAAAGTGGCATCTTGACGTACTTCTTGTACACCTGTCGGACAGCCTCCGGAGGGCGGTCGTGAGCGTTGAGGCCCCCAATCTGTGTCATGATGAGAGACCCGGTAGCAGGCTAAAAAAGGCATAAACAAGCGGTGCATCCATTGACAAGCAACACCACGTCAGACCAGTCTTGCCCGGGCGTCCAGCAAGAACGTCCTGGAGAAATTCCTCGACTGGATAATCTCGAGCAACGGGCACGGCACGTGATTGCAACCACGTGAGAGCGCGCTGACCGCCCAGGAAGCGCCTATTTGTTTATTTACCGCCTTAGAAGCCCCTCGCTGGGGCGTGGAAACGAAAGCCTCGACTCATTTGAGCGTGCTTCTTGGTGCTGTTGACGCTGCTGGCCGCCTAATTATTGTGCTGGGTTGCCTTGTAGTTGGCTGTACACCTTCCGTCGGAGTTCTCTCCAGGTATAGTTCTTTAACCTGGTTCAATTGACGCCCGTGTTGAATCTTTAGAATTTTCTCTCCTTCGCCGTGGCAACGGAAACTCGTTTCCCACCGTGTCCCTCGCTCACATAGAAGCGACAAACGCTTCCAGCTCGTCCGATCTCTGTGGCAGTCTTCTTTTTCTTTTATTTTGCGTCCATCGTCCTTTTCTGGTTGCAACGCGTAATTTCGCAGTAATCATGGAGAATTATCAGAAAATTGAAAAGATTGGCGAGGGTAAGTGCGCATGGTTGTGATTGCAAGCATCAAGTCATACCCTTTGCTTCGAGGCGAATGGCAAAAGCGTTTGGAATTCGAAACTCACATGCTCTGCTCTGAAGGGACTTACGGAGTGGTCTACAAGGCCCGCGAGCTTACTCACCCCAATCGCATAGTGGCCTTGAAAAAGATTCGACTGGAAGCAGAGGATGAAGGGGTTCCCAGTACCGCCATCCGCGAGATATCGCTCCTCAAGGAAATGAAAGATCCGAATATCGTGCGACTCCTCAACATCGTCCATGCGGATGGCCACAAGCTATACCTTGTTTTCGAATTCTTAGATCTTGATCTGAAGAAGTACATGGAGGCGCTTCCGGTCAGCGAAGGTGGACGGGGCAAAGCTCTTCCAGATGGTTCGAGGCTGGATATGAACATGGGTTTGGGAGAAGCTATGGTTAAGAAGTTCATGGCCCAGCTGGTTGAAGGAATTCGTTATTGCCATAGCCATCGCGTGCTGCATCGAGACTTGAAGCCACAGAATCTTCTAATTAACCGTGAGGGCAATCTGAAGCTGGCCGACTTTGGACTCGCGAGAGCGTTTGGAGTGCCATTGAGGACATACACGCATGAGGTAGCTCACCAGAGCCTTCTTTACGTTCTATGAACCCTTTTGACCACGAATTAACTCGGCCAGGTCGTGACGTTGTGGTACCGCTCTCCTGAAATTCTACTTGGCGGACGCCAGTACTCCACCGGCGTTGACATGTGGGCTGTCGGTGCCATCTTCGCTGAGATGTGCACTCGCAAGCCGCTGTTCCCTGGAGACTCCGAGATCGACGAGATTTTCAAGATTTTCCGGTATTTTCCCCCTCTGCTGGAGTGGGTGGTGCTTTTGAACTGACTCTGTCTGGTTAATTCTTTAGCCTCCTCGGGACTCCTGACGAACTCAACTGGCCTGGCGTCACGTCGTTCCCCGATTTTAAGCCAACGTTTCCCAAGTGGAAGCGCTCAGAGTCGCGAGCACTCGTCCCCGGTCTAGACGAAGATGGACTGGATCTCCTGGATGCGATGCTCGAATACGACCCCGCACGACGGATCTCAGCCAAACAGGCCTGCATGCACCCGTACTTCCAAGACAGGAGTTCATACTATTCTGCCGAAACAAGAAGGACGGCATATCAATGAGATGACGATTTTCCAGTTGATTGCTATTCTGCACCATCTTACATTCCCCTCAGCCGTCGCGAATTCCTATACCATCATCACACCGAGTGGGTATGTATGTGTATGTATTACCCAGCGTCCACAGTGACCGGCAGTAAATTGTCCTCGCTGTGTCCAATTTCACTCACGCTAGTGGTGGATTGATTGTTTTCTTTGTCTCTTTATTCCCCTTTCTGATTTCGTTTGTTTCTGGCGTTATTCGCGGAGTAATATCGGAGGAGGGGAGATTAGGCTACTGGATGACAGGGAAACCCCTTTTTCTAAATGAACCTGGGCATGCACACTTCAGTTGAGTGCCTTAATTAATTGTGCTGGTTGTGAGTATTGTCGTAATGTCTTATCTCTACACGAGTCAGCTCGTGTCGACGCAGCTGGGGGAACTCTCTCGGTTCCACAGGAAAAGACGACATCCGTTCGGAATACGACGGGTGAGTCAATAGTCCGTGTGTCGAAATCCACACGGAAAGTAAAAATATAATCCGCGCGCACCCTACAGGGCTGGGCCCGGCGACACACCCCAGCTGAGGCGCAGTGAGATCCGCGGTGAAGCAGTGGACGCAGATCGCGTCAGACATGTTCCAGGAACACCACTCAGCCTCCACGAACATGACAGGTGGATGCCACTGGATGCCACTGGATGCCACTGGATGGAACGTTGCAAACGGCGGCCAGCCTCTCGATAACAGAGAGCGAGCTCGTCAGCGAACTATTTGCGCCCGGGCCAAAAAGAGCCCCCAAGTCACCGTGCCAGGGGCGTCGATGATTCGGCCATTCGTGCATGTAGTGCTTACCTACGAACTCTCTTCGCTCAGCCCGTGGTGCGGAGAATGATCAAGGAAGGGCCCAAGAAGGGACCAAATCATGGTAGGCTTTCGCGTATATTTAGCTCAGCCTGATGTGTTGAGTTTTGCTCGATGCCATTCCATTAATTAATTGTCCCATTCGCACAGCCTTGAACACCATGAAGCTTATCTGCGTGCATGCTTACTATTACAGGTAGCGTACCTTGGCAATGTCTACTCCTTTTTTTTTTTTTTTTTTTTATATCACCCCCTACTTCCCCCCCAGTGAAGTTCCGCAATCTGGCTTTGTGCCATTGACTTGATCGGACGGTGGAATTGCAAGACTGTTGAGTCGAGCCAAGTGACAATGGATTTGCTCCGTTCAAGACCCCAGCAGACCGTAGCACGGTTCTGGGATCAATTTAATTCGAATTTCGCAGGAAAGGTGTTCACCGTTCTCCCCGAGAACCGGTACAACATTGCAAAGGTCTCGTCCTCTGGCCATACTCAGGGCCAGGATGCGAACAAGTCCTATGACGAGGCCTCTCGGGAGTGTCGACGTGCTGTCCAATGCATTGTTGTGGAATGCGAGCGTGTGAACCAGAAGTACACTGACCCGCATTTTAACCTCGAGGTCGATCTGAAGTCCAATAATAGAAATTATCTGGATGGTCTGGAAAAACGGAATGACGAGATGTATCCCAAGGGCGTCAAGCGGGTTACGGTCAGTATAGCCCCCCGGGCTTCTTTCAGTCAGCTGTCACACAGTGTTAATGGAAATGGTGATTTAGGAAATTTTCGAACACCCGCAGTTCTTCGTCAACGGGCCCACTGCTGCCGATGTCCGCCAGGGACGTGACGGCGATTGCTGGGCCATGGCGGCCCTGTCCACCATGGGCAACAAGAGAGGTCTCATTGAGAAGATCTGTGTGGCTCGCAACGAGAAAGTTGGTGTCTACGGATTTGTCTTTTATCGAGGTACGGCCTCCCAAACCATAAGTTCTTGCCCGAAAAGAAAGCACCGGCAGCAGATGCTGATTGTAGATTATTCCAGATGGCGAGTGGCAGCATTGCATCGTCGACGACCAGCTGTACGTGCGAGCCCCCGACTATGACGAGTCAATGGATGAGCGGCAAGTATGGGACGATATCAACAGGTCTAAACCGGAGGAAGAATACCGTAAAGCCTTCCAAACCGGCTCTCGGGCTCTTTATTTTGCGCAGTGTTACGATGAGAACGAGACGTGGCTTCCGTTACTTGAAAAGGCATACGCGAAAGCCCATGGTGACTACTCTGCGATCGAAGGTGGACTTGTTGGGTAAGTCACGGAAACATGGTTCATTGCGCGCTGTCTTTCTCCTCCCATGTCTAACAGGGATTCCATCTCCAGTGAGGCGGTCGAAGATTTCACCGGCGGTGTAACTTCCGAGATGCTGTTGAGCGATGTCCTAGACAAGGACAAGTTCTGGAGCCAAGAGCTGATGAAAGTCAACGAGGAGTTCCTCTTCGGATGCGGTACCGGTCTCTTCGCCAATTGGCTCTATCCTTCATATAATGGACCGCCAAGGGACAGACAGGGGATTGCAGAGAATCATTCCTATTCCATAATGGAGGCCAGGGAAATCGATGGTCAGCGTCTGCTTAGACTGCGGAATCCATGGGGCAAGAAAGAATGGAAAGGTGCCTGGAGCGATGGCTCCCAGGAATGGACGACGGAATGGATGGAGAAGCTAGGCCATAAGTTTGGAAACGACGGGGTATGGAACAGTAGCTCACCCGGTAATATATCCTGCGGAGAGCGCTGACATTATTATCTCTAGTTCTTTTGGATTTCGTACGAGGACTTCCTAAAGCAATACCAACACCTCGATCGGACACGTTTGTTCGGGCCTCAGTGGAGCATTACGCGACAATGGACCACATTGAACGTTCCGTGGTCCGCTCGGTACCATGGGACCAGGTTCATGATTGATATCAAGAAGACTACTCCTGTAGTTATGGTACTTTCGCAAGTAAGGCGAGGCCCCTCTATAGCGAGTATATTATTACTAACTGGCTCTCAGCTCGACACCCGTTATTTTAGAGGGTTAGCAGGAGAATACAACTTCTATCTCAAGTTCCGAGTCCAGAAGGAAGGCGAAGAAGGATACCTCCTGCGCAGCCAAAGCAGCTACTTGATGGCTCGGTCTGTGAATGCGGAGATCGTCCTTGAACCTGGGCGGTATTACGTGCTGATGAAAGTCATTGCTCATCGAAATGACGACAGGCCCACTGAGGACGTCGTGCGCGAGTATGCTTCAACGAAGCGGCATAAACTCTTCCAGATCGGATCGTCCTACGACCTCGCGCACATTAAAGGGCTGAATGCAGAGACGGACAGGGAAAGACAAGAGCGCGAAGAGCAGGAGCAGCTCCGGAGACAAGCGGAGAGGAATAAGCTCCGAGAGGAGGTCAAGCGGCGGATGCAAAGAGAGTGGATCAAGGAGCGGAAACTGGCCCGTAGACGACAGAGGCAAGAGGAAATACTGGCTGGAAGATGTGCCTCTCATCGAATCGGGGACCTAGAGAGCAATGCCGTGGCTAAGGAAGCGCTGGACGGCAACGGTGTGGTCGAAAACGGGTCAAATTCCGCCACGAACGGCACCCGTAAACGTCGGCTCACCCTCCAAACAGACAACTCAGGGCTCAAGCGAGTGAGGGTCAAGTATCATCGAGATAATCTTTGTCTGGACGCCCGCCTTGCGACTAGCAGACTCGAAAGCGAGGACCTGGAGCTTCTAGAGGGGTTTGAATTTGACTCGGACGTCGACTTGGCCCCTCCCGAGTCCGGAGACCAGCTAAGCTGCTTGCAACGCCCTACTGACACAGCCAATGGAGGCAGCAATAACCCATGGAATGCAGTCTGCATTGTTGGCCTGAGAGTCTATTCCAAGGACCCGCAATTGTCGCTACACGTCACTCGTGCAGCCGGATGCGATGAGCATTTTGAAGCTGAACTTGACATGGACGATCCTGCCGCATCGGCGACGGGCGAGATGGCGCCGTGGAGTCGTGGAGCTGCTTCAGAATGGATGGATTAGTGTCTAATAGTAATATGCTGCTAATATGAAATTCCAAATTGTCGCTTATGGAATAGCTTTCGTTTTGGTTTGGGATGCTTGCCTGTCTTTTTGTGCATGGGGCCGGCTACTGCGCCTATTCTATATCAATGCGGTCTACCGCTATTCTGCGAGTTGTCGATGCCGTGAAGCTATTTCCTTGTTGTTCTTGACATGGTAGTCCAACTCGGCCTCGGCTATGGAACCTCCGCGTTGGTCGGATAAGCAATTGGATATTTTTCGTCTAACCACAGCCCCAAGAGGAAGCAAGCACGAGCAAATCGTTCCGTCTCGCACCCCTTGGAAACTCCCGGGAGTGATCGGCGGCGTGCCGTGGCATTCCTGCGGCAGGTCAATTGGCCGTACGTTTGCTTCAGGTCCAATGCGACGGTAGCAATCTATGGTCCAGCAAGAAGCTTCCGCTAAGCATACCAAGCTTCAGCTAGTCCGGCAACGGACGTCGCAGCCGGCTTGGCTTGCGCGGTCGACGCCACCAAGACGAATGTCTTTTCTGGACATGCAGCAGCTCCACGGCAGTTGCGGGAAATAGAACGAGCCGACGAGTATGATTGCGGATTTACCACCGGGTCTCCGGCGAGACCGACAGGCAGTGCTTCTTATCGACAGACCTCTATTGGATACAGGGGCTAATTAACCGATCTCTGACGCAGTTTCTCGAAATCGACGAACATGTCGTATCATGTATACGTACACATTGTGTATGTAGAGTCTGTGTCTGATAGGACTTGTTTCAATTCCTCCGACGTGACCATTTATCAGAGCCGATATTCTATATTCATTCTCAATGGATGGCCGCCTCTACGAGCTATTTCAGTAGGTCCAAGGATGCATATCCAGGGGGAGTGCTCTACCCGAATCCTACTTTTGATCCACTGCTGAATGTTCCATTCAGGAATGAGGTTCGCCGTAAGTAACCGAGTTGGCAACCGAGTAGGCCGCATATGCAACCCTTCCCCTTCGGGTCGATTCAGCGATCGTTAATACCCCCTCTCAATTCCGTCCTAGATACTGGTTGCCACGTAAATCAATGCCCCAGACGATATACTGGCCTTATCTATGATCCACTCACCCGCGCCACGCAGGGAGAGGGTTACAAGGGCCGGATATGTTGGATATATGGTCGGGGGAGACCCCAAGGACTTTTAGTCTCCAGAAAACCTCCTGAGCGAATACAAACATACTTACACTCTGTGTGCCCTTTTTTCTGTGTCCATTGATTCCTGCATTTATGGATACGCCAGAAAAGGACGTCAAAGCCCTAACCTCTGTAGCCGGCGTGGCGGTCGCTGAGGAGAGGCACTCCAATCCCTCGAGCTTTGCTAGCAAGGTAGAACTCGAAAAAGGCCCCAAGAGCCAAGTCAACGATTTCGAAGGCATTACCAGTAACCGGGACAGCGTTCTTGAAAATGCGGAGGATATTGTTGCACAGATCATCGCCGTCGAAGACGATCCGTCTGTCAGTCCGTGGACTTTCCGCATGTTTTTCCTGGGTATGTTCTGCATGATTATGCCCAGATCGACTGTTCTTCGACCAGTATCTTGCTAACTCGCCTTTTCGTAGGCGTGGGCCTTTCCGTCTTTGGGGGGGTTCTCCAGGAAATCTTCTACTTCAAGCCCCAGGTCATCTACGTATCTCAGGTCTTCCTGGCCGTCATCGCTTACCCCCTTGGTGAAGCTATGGCTTATCTGATCCCTCGCCGAGGCCGCATCGGCCGTTTTCTCAATCCAGGTCCCTTTAACGGCAAGGAACATGCCGCCATAGCATTAATGGCTTCTGCAGCTGGTCAATCGGCCCTTGCGACGGAAGCTCTAGCGACCCAGCAGCTCTATTACGGCGGATATCCGAGCAAGGCAGCAGGCGTGTTCATCACCCTTTCATCTCAGCTGATCGGATACGGTATTGCTGGTCTGCTGCGAGATATTATAGTACGCCCGACTAAGATGTTGTGGCCCATGACAATTCCGATTAGCAGCTTGTTGGAGTCCCTACATGGAGAGAAGGCCGAATCCAAGAAGCGACTCAAGGTGTTCTACTATGTGTTCTTTTTCATGCTATTCTGGGAGATCATCCCTGAGGTAGGGAAACGGGTATCAATGATTCGTTGAATTATGCACTCACTTCTTGCTTAGTATATCTTCCCTGTCCTTGAGGGTGTCTCTATCTTCTGCCTTGCTGATCAGAACAACCTCGTGTTCACGAACCTTTTCGGCGGCGTGAACGGGAATGAGGGCCTTGGTTTCTGTGAGTAAATCCTACCGGGCAGACATACATAGAAGGCGTTCTCTATGTCACCCTAATCAAGCATTTTAGTGTCTCTCTGCTTTGACTGGAATTACGTTGCCTCTCTTGGTTCGCCGCTATGGTATCCGTTGCAGGCAATGACAAATACCTTCATTGGCTACCTGGGTTGCATAGTCCTCTTCATGGGAGTCTACTACGGCAATGTGTGGAGGTCCAAGGATTTCCCTTTCCTCTCCCAATTGCTATTCTACGGAGATTCCAATTCCACCTATGCTAACCAGTACAATCAAACCCTTATTCTCGGCCCAGACCTCACCATCGACAACAACGCGTTGAGGGAACAGGGCTTGCCATGGCTCACCGGCACTTACCTTGTAAGCCTGATTACGACGAACGCAGGCGTCACGGCTACTATTGTCTATATGCTATTGTGGAATTGGGACGATCTGAAGTCAGGGTGGGAGTGGGCCGCGCCTAGCAGATTGAAGAAGTGGCTCAGCCCCTCGACATACAAGTTCTGGGTTGAGGACGAGAGTGCGGAAGAGGCGCTTCAGCGACAGCTCAATGACCCCAGTCTCGATCCCCATTATCGACTCATGTTGCGCAATGGATATAAAGACACCGCGCAATGGTGGTGGGGTGCCGTCCTCGTTGTGAGCTTTGCCGTCGGTTTGGGATGTCTTTATGCGATGAAGTCAACCCTGCCGTGGTGGGGATTTATCATCAGCAACTTGCTCACTGTGATTTTCATGCTCTTCTTCGGTGCGCAGTACGGGTTGACTGGGTTCCAGTTTAACGTCCAGCCTGTGTGTCAGATGCTTGCCGGCTATATGTTTCCGAAGAGGCCGTTGGCGAGTAAGTGGATGACTTCGATTTCTTGTTTATTTATTTTTTTTCCGCTGTGAGTTCACGCGCTAATTCAGCGACTAGATCTATATTTCACATGTTATACGTTCAATTCCCTCCAGATGGGTCAAGTGCTGGCGAAGGATCTTCGACTGGCTCAGAACACTCACGTATCTCCACGATGCACCTTCGTCGTCCAAGTCCTGGGCTGCCTGATCGGGGCGCTCTTCAACTTCGTCATGATGTTGACGTAGGCTCTACCTGAAATAAAAAAGCGGTTTACTGCTTTCGCTAACATATACGCCTAGTATCGTGCAGGACCAGGCTCCGATCTTAAAGTCAATTGAAGGTACCAATATTTGGAGCGGAGCGCAAGTCCAGATATGTCACTCTTGTTTTCCCATAGCTGCTTCTCCCACTGACATCCTCTGCACCAGTTCAATACGCTAGCCGTTGCATGGAGCATGGCAAAAGACCTTTTCTCTGTCGGAGCGCGCTACGAATGGGTCACACTTTCATATCTCGTTGGCTTCGCCGTTCCACTGCCCTTCTGGGTCGCGAACCGGTTCTGGCCGCACCGGCTGTGGTCCTACATCAACCCCTCCATTATATTATGGTACTTGGGCTGGCTCTGCACGGGAATGAATGCTTCCATTCTGTCGTACTTCATTTTGGGATTCGCCGCTCAGTGGTGGCTTCGGAAGTACCATCCCCACCTATTCAATAAGTACAACTATATCGTGTCGGCTGCATTGGACGGGGGAACGCAAATCTGCGTTTTTATACTGACTTTTGCCGTGTTTGGTGATGGTGGTTCTGTCCATCCATTTCCGTACGTGTGTCCCTTGAGAGCGCATTCGTTGTCGCCGTTGTTGTGCGTGCTCCTTGCTAACTGTTGTTTCCCTAGTACCTGGGCTGGAAATCCGGATGCTACTAAGCATAACATTGACTACTGTATGATTAATCCCGCAAACAGCGGATAACCTGAGTATGGTCGGTCCCTGGATATGCCTGCTGCTTTACATGTATAGCCTGGTAGTGTTGATGTTTACCGGCCAAGACTGTAAGAAGGAACTAAGAGAGGTCAGTAAATTATGTTCTGCAACAGTACAGGTATATACATATTATGCGATGTGTCCGGAGACATACCAGTCATACAGTAAGGTGATGAATGTCCTCAGCTTTAGAATTAATCCTAGAGAATCAAGCAAGTCTTCTGTTTAACTTCATTTCCTACTAGTTCTTCTGCTTTTGCTATATAGTGTCTGACTAGGCCAAGTTCCTAGTGCTATCCTTTTTGAGTTCCTACCTTTCAGCCAGTCGGTTTTCCTCAATCGGCTTGGGGGATCGTCGAGGCATAAAGAGCCCCTGAACCCTCTGTTCTTCGATCACGACCACTGGAAGTTCATTTCGAATGGAATAACGCGTATACACCTACCTTTACAGCAAGTGCACTTATATCATTTCTGTTAGTATTAATGATAGTGAAAGATAGACCGTTTATTTTGTAATGTTGAACTTCTGAGCTCGTCACATTCCTTAGCTGCCATGGGTAGATATCTGCAACATGGATTCTACTCATGTGCCAGTTTTGAGAATGCCTATCACGATATACATGCTCCAATAGCCCATTCCAACTTTAACCCTAATCACTGCCCAAGCTCCACTCCAATCCCAGTAAGATACTGACATCGTTCCCTCTGATCCTCAGTGACACTCTCCATCTCCGTTTGTCCAGTCTTTATGAAAATTCTGCGGTACCCACCATAAGTGCTCCATGTCTCCCATACTGGACTTCCAGGGAAGCGATAAATATTTGGGTCAAAGCTCTTTATAAAGCTGGTCCAATATCCTTGCATGAGAGGGATAATAGCAGCATTTGTAGTGTAGTAAGATGAAGGCGCTTGTCCAGTCACATACTGTGGGCCCCAGACTGCATTAGTCTCAATTGTGTGTGATACACCATACCCAGAG
Source organism: Byssochlamys sp. BYSS01 (assembly GCA_002242795.1). Lineage (NCBI taxonomy): Eukaryota > Fungi > Ascomycota > Eurotiomycetes > Eurotiales > Thermoascaceae > Paecilomyces > Byssochlamys sp. BYSS01. The sequence continues at coordinate 427,897 of NIXA01000016.1, forward strand.
GCCATTGCATCCGGGTCCTCTACAGCATAGTGATAGTTCCAGCTCATAACATAAGCTTCTGAATATACCGATGACAAGTAGATCCCAGGGCAGATGTAGCGTATTTCACCATAGGCATTACTGGCAGGTCTCCAGTATGGGCCCGAATTAGGGAATGTCTCTGTTTCACTGTCATTCAGATTCAGATACCAAGCGTTGATCTGTTCCAGCTGGCTGTTTTGGAGGTTTGGAAACTGGTTCTTGAGGAATGTGTCAGCTTCTTCCAGGCTAGAGGTGCTCTTTGGGACGAAAATTGTTCCCTCATTAGTGTCGTCCCCAAAGATAACTGGGACCTTAATAAATTGGCGCTGCTGGAAAAGCCGATATGTATAGTCCTGTATCAGATCTCCGTCAATAGTTGGTCCATACAAATACAGTGGCGGTCCTTGTGCATTAGGATATGGAATATTGAAGTTCTCTTGCTGTAGAGTCATCGTATCCAGAGACTGCAGGCATCCCAGAGTACTATTAGAGCTGCTACTACACCCAGTGTGACTAACCAGGCTGTCATAGACAAACTGGCTCTCACTCACTGTGAGCATATAACCAAAGCTCTGTGATTCTGCAACAGCAGCATGAAAGAGATGGTCATTTCTCCCACCATGGGCTGAGAGCAGGAGGGTAATTGATGCTGCTCCAGCACTACCGCCACCCAGGACAACATGATTAGGGTTGCCACCAAACTGGAAGCAAAGCAAGCATATCAGAAAAAGGCCTTATGTAGGCATGACATATGTTGAAGGGAAGGGTTACTAACCTTGCTGATATGCTTCTGTACCCATTGCAGAGCCTTTATCTGATCCTTGAGGCCGTTGTTTAGACTTCCATATTTTGCAACTTCACTACTAGCCAAGAACCCATATGGGCCGACTCTGTAGTTGAAAGTAACAACAACAATGCCCATGTCAGACGCTTCTATCAAGCCTGATGCATTGTAATTGGCATTTGCATTACTGTTGAAGCCTCCACCTTGAATCCAAAAGAAGACTGGGAGGTTTCGTGCAGTTGAAGGAGCAAAGACATCCAGGAAGAGACAATCCTCAGAGGTCCCTGATGGAGCAGGATTGACTCCTGTTGGAATACATAGGGGGCCATGCTGGCAAATTATCAGTATCTGCATCTTGTACGTCAATTTAAGGACGATAGAAGCGGAGTGGCAAACGAACATTCGAGGCGTTCTGAGTCCCCTCTGTAGGCAATGGATTCTGTGGTGCAGCAAATCGCAGAGAGTGCAAAGGGGGAGCGGCATAGCGTATTCCGAGCCATTGGGTTATACCATTTGGCAGATTTTCACCTTCATAAATAGAGTATCCAAGATTAACCACCGCACTATGGGGAAAGGACAAGCCCAAGGTGATAGTAACAATAATAATGAGGAGATGCGCAAAGAGGAACATGTTTGCAAGGAACTGGAAGGTGGCAATGCTTGAAGAGACGTACTCGGGTGCGACTTATGGTCATACCACAGTAGGAGAAAGACATAGAGAAATCCAGAGCAGTCATGCGCTCTATATGTACATATAGGCCAATCTTGCAACCGCATCGGCTGCCGAGTTCAACAATTACCATCATATCACATTCCTTCAGATCACTCACTTTTGATTTTGGCGTTCCGCACTGTCCTCTAGGCCTCTTCTGTCCGTAGATGCCACCGCTATGACATGGCAATTAATCATCATAGATTCCATCTGGTGAGATTTCACGGTGTGTCTCATTCATTTGTGTCCCGATTGGTGTCAGGTCGGCCATTGCTGAGATGTCATGTGGTGTGGTTGAAGTCAATTTCCACTTCCTTTTTCACCGGACATGAAATGGCTAGTATAGCAACTATCCGTGCACAAAGTCAACGGCAGTTTATTTGGGCGCCGAAATGACGGTTATCGCCACAAATCCCAGTCACATAGTTCTGCACTGCATGATGTACCCATGCCACATGCAGGAGGGGCCACATGCGGGCGGGGACACGCCAAGCTGATGGATCACCTGGTGGATGGCAAGGAAAGCGGTGACAGAAGGAAGATGAGGGCAAGAGATGGAGTTGGTAAATGCAGGATTTTTCACAGCGACCGGCTTCCTGTGGTCCGTTGTAGGCTCAGGGTGCCGATATCACTTTGTTCCTCACTGTCAATCCAAAATCAACCGTCCCTCGCGTTCTTCCCCGGCTGATTGATCTGCCTTGCGTGCTCCTGTCCGAAAGAAGCCGAATAACTTAATCTTGCGTCGGTTGGTTGTAGCCCTGCGCTGGTTGGTGGAGATTCTACGCTGTGGTGGCCAAGCGACTTCGGGCTCTGTTGCTTGTCGCGCTTCGCTGATTGGTGGAAGGTTTCTGGGGTTTCGGTCCAGCGGGGACTGCGCTGGGATGGCAAGCCACGGGCTTCCGTGTATCCGTGATACTTCAGACTTGGTATTCCGTTGACTCGTAGAGCTAGATGTGAGGCTTTTCGGGCTGAGGTGCTGTAAGGCCTCTAGCCACACTCACCTGAGTTATTTGTGGTACTTCCCAGGTTATAGATCAAGTAGCGATATCGCAGTTGAGCGCGAAGAGCTGCAGAGTCATTAGATGCATGGTGGTGAGCCAGCATCTCCGCCAGCCGCCATGGTGGTGTGGCTACCTAGCAAACATATATTTACCTAGGTATATATATAACTACTACCAGTACCTTTGTCCAGTGTTAGTTATTGTAGCCTCATATGATGAGTAGCGTGCCAGATACAAGGGTTCCATCCAGCAGTATAAAGCACCAAAATCTTCCACTGAGGACGTACCTTCATTCCTGTTGCCACAGTTCTCGCTGCTGCTGTTTGTGTTCTGTTTTGTTCTCTCCAAACCCCCTCCTGCGAAACTCCCTGCCCCTGACACAACCTCAGCGTGCAGGTGAGAGGCGGGTGAGATAGGGTCAATGCTGACATGACCTAATAGTAATGGCGAATCACGATCCGTATGTTCTCGGCACTCCTCGAGGCGTGACATCCGATGTGCATGCGGTGCGACCGTCCCATTTTTCTGTGAGATTAAAAGAAGAATGCGAGATGGGTCCCGAACGAGTGCGGGCCGAGCCGAGCTCGACCCATAAGTTAAGGAGCTTGGCGATATCTGGCGGACAAACCACATGGAAAGCAAGCTACATTTCGAAGCAGTAAAAACTACTGGTACGAGCAAAGGCAACGAAGGGAATGAGCAATTCATTTGCTTCCACCTCCCTATCGCAGAAATCGGGGATCTTGTGACCTAACGGTCCTGGATACATTGATCTATTGATCCTCGGAGATACGAGTTTGCAGAAAAGGCAGTTACCTGTTCCAGGGCACGGAACAAAGGGAATCGATCCTGGGTACCTGGTGGTAAGAAATGGCTTGTGCTCTGAATTTAGCATTTCCGCGTCGAAGGAGCAGGCTTTGTTCGGAGTAGTGTTCAAGAGCATATAGCTCCCGTAGAAGCTGAAGAGCACATCATCATCAGCAGTTTGTTGATCCATAAAACTGTCAGCCCGCTGAGGAAGTTAGTTGGCGTGCCGAGCTGGTTATGGCATTGGCTGTGGTAGAAAAGGATGGAGATAATTCGCTGACTTGCGTCAGCGGAGGAACATGCGTCCCAGAATGCGAAGCGTGGCCCTCCAGAGGGTCTGGATTCTGGACAAAATTCGCTTGGAAGACACCGCAGTCGTGACTAGTCCAAGCGGAGACTGAGTGGAAGGGGTTAGGAGGGCGGACATCGCCACAGAGTCGACCTGGATAGCTGTCGTGCCTCCTTCGATCGTCATGGACGATCCTTCGGATTTTGAGGATTGTATGGCGTCGGCCGAAAACGCGTCGCGTGGTTTTGTGTCGGACAGGGGACCACGATGATGGCCTTTGTAAGTGTCAACTGTCTTCGTAAGACTCGGTTATATTTATATTTAACGTGTGGAATTGATTTCGGATGACCTTAGCAGTCTTCAAAACGCGGCGATAAATACAAGAGATGTACATGGTCGCCAGACACGCTCTAGCCATTTTCGCTGACTAATAAACACTAAGCTACATTGGGAAGGAAACTGTCATACCGTTCTTGGATACGCTATGGATGTCACCAGAATTGACTTTCGACTTGGTAGTGTTGGGTGGGGAATTGAACTTCTACGCGAAGGTGATCGACTGCATGACCACTGCCAGAGATTTACAACCGGAGGAGCGTACGGAAAGTGGATCCAGCAAGGTCTGCTTCAAGATTGGCTAGTCATTGACTGTCGGACATCGTCACCGCGTTCATATGGTAAGCATTCTCACTATATGCTATGTTGGCTAAAACCTCTTACGCAAGTATAGAAATTCCAGATACGAAGCTTTGGCGTGCTGTTTTCGCCCCTGATTACTCGGATGTTGAGGTTCGGGATCAGTATAACCAGGTTGTGGTGGGCCGTTTCGCCTTAACGGAATAGGACTGCAATGTGCGAAACCACAACAGGTGAAGCTCGTCTCACTGCCTCTCCAACCCCCTACTTTCCGGACACGGCCAATTCGCTTTGACCAGTGTGCGGGACGGGTATGGGGAAGCACCACCCCATTCTTTTCCGGGCATGGCTGAAAAGTCTGTGAGTATTTGCTAACAATAGTACTTCTGTATGCCATGGGCCAGCAGTCCCGAAATTGATGGACCTTCTTTTTACTCTTAATTTACACAAACTAACGCCAGCGCTTCTGCGAGTTAGGAGACCATTAATATAAGAAATCATATTAAGATAGTTGATGCATGCGTTTACAGCATTAAATGGGTAGAGAGAAAGAGTATAAGTATGTCATTGGCTAAATCTTTCCCCTCGACTGCTAACTACCCACCTAGGTACTAGTTTTAGGTAGTGATACTATCCAATCGGGGCGCTAAATTTTTTGTCATCCTCCAAAAGGCAGTAATACAAAATAAAAAGCCAGCTGGTTACCGGATATCAGCCGTTTGCATTCTTGAGCACTCGTCTGGTGAAAGCATTGCCCGAAATCTTTCCACTAGCACTCAGTCCTTGACCCATTTATCTCGCATCTTCCGCTCTCGAACATACGGGAAAAGCCCCATGGCAGTATGCTCCGCCTTAATCACGGTGCGGACAAGAACCGGCTTGAGCACAACATACTCCTTCGGCCGTTCACCAGCGTAGTCCTTTGGGATGTCCATGACAGTCACGGCCTCGACGTCCGGGTGGCCCAGAAGTAGAGCCTCCAATTCCGCAGGTGCAACGCCGATCTCCTTGACCTTGATCATTTCTTTGAGTCAACCGATGATCGTCAGCAGGCTTCTTCATCTACGCTACCTATATCGCCCGTGTGGAGGTACCCATCCTCGTCAAACGTTTCCTGCGCCGCTATGGAATCATTTAGGTACCCGATTGTTACTACCTGGTGTCCCCTCGGCCGGAGACGGGGTTCGACGATTTTTGGATACGATTGTCCCGATACGGAAAGCATGCTTGTAATTGTATTTCTCAGGAGGATAGGCCGTGGCACACGAACACGACTGGGTCATGCCGTAGCCCTGCTTAAATCCTGCTCCCGGGAAGAGATCCTGGAGTCGCTGGAGCGCCGCTCTTTGATAGCCGGGCGGCACCGGACGAGAATCGTTTCACGCTGCTAAGGCCATATTTCTTGACCGTATCCTGGTCACAATTTAGTTGAATCAGGATAGGCGAGACAAGGAGTACTTCTTCTAGTCTGTGGTCTTGAACGGTCTGCAGCATTGATTCCACCGTCAACGAGGCCAACAAGTAGACATTTGCGTTCAAGAGAACGGGTAAGTGCAGCTGATGGACGATACCGGTGGTGTGGAAAAGAGGACGGACTGCAAGAATACGCCATAGTGATTGCGGGTTGATCGGTTAGATCTGCAGACACTGTGCTATGAACGTTGGAATGGACAATCATCACTGCCTTCGGCAGCCCTTTTGTGCCCGGTGCTGGGTGACAGCACCGGGCACAAAACGTCCCTGTCTGACCGTCCTGGTTCAATGCGAAATGGCCCCACTTGCTCAGAGCCATACGACTGACCTCATGCCAGCTACTCGGCCATGGTCGTGACTCCAGGAAATGGCCCTCCAGTACGAACATGCGGTCTGAAGGAATTCCCGCCTGCTTGGCAGCTTCGGTAGCCAGAGCCATACTTCCTGGAATGGTGAATAAGAATTTGGAGTTGGGACATCTTCAGCTCACATGCCACTTCATCTACGTTATAAGCAGGCGATGCGCAAGAGACGGCCAGCCCGGCAATGCAGCACGCTCAATGCTGTACAGGGGTACCAGACGGTATTTGGTGAGAAGATCGCGGCGACCTGGCCTTTCGTGAGGTCATACTTCGTGACGAGTGCTGTGAAGAGGTGTGCTGAGTGGAATTCCAGGTCCGCATTAGCCGAGATGCTCCTTAGTCACAGCGTTGACTGTACGTCATCAACGATCCACTTTCTTGAATGAGACAGCAAATATGAGGTGACACCGAGTACAGTGGGTCAAGCACATGTTTCTGAAATCTAGCTAAAAAGCGCTGTGTTCTGAATCGAACACCCCATGTCCAAATAAGAAGAAGCCGGTGAACTCTATAAAGTCACTCATAGGACAGTCAGTGTTAAATCATCCTCGTCCATCTTCAATTGGAGGGTCCGACAACTTGAAAGTAGGCATCGCCGATGGGAGTGTCCTCGCGAAACTGCATACTGAGGAAATGCCGAGGCAGTGTTGGTTCAACTGGACGGAGATGGGCGGTCCTATGTAGATAAGTATAAAGAATAGGCCCTAGCTCTCTCTCACTCTCTTTCGCCTAATAGCTCAGACTCTTTGTTCGCTCTCTGCCTTGGCACTGCCAGGTCAAATAAAGCTTGGTTAAGAATCTCATGTACTATTAGTTTGTATGATGCTATAGGTTATAACACATGTTGCTCATGGGGTCTCTTATAAGAGTTTCGTAGGTGAGTGATAGCAGAGTAGCATTATAATCGGCAGCATTGTTGGCTCCTCCTATACCTTAGGAAGAGTTTCGGACTGGCAACCTTGAGTCAGACCAGACATTGTCTCCAACAGGTGTGGGGAAGTGCTATGACAGCAGGGAGGGTATCCATGCCAAGCCCACTCCGTGTAATTTCGCAATTAGAACTGTTAGTATCTATTCAGAGCAATACATGTAATCATCATGCTGAGGCTGGCTATTCTCCAAGCGCCTTCGCGCTTTCGGCCGCGTGACCCAACAAGCGACCCCAGATCCAATTCGTTGCCATCCATGTTGTCTCCTCTCCTCATGCTCCTGCTCATGTCTCCTCCATGTAATGGCTCATCCTTGAGCCTACTCTTGTGCTTCGACCACCCAATGCCAGGAAGCTTGAGAGGGCACTTCGCCGTGAACCCACCGTTTCATGGAGCTGGATAGGGATATGAAAGAGAGAAGATAGAATGGACTAGCCGCCTGCTGCCTCTTCAGCTTCCTTTTGGAATAACTCCCTTACTTGCTCTTGATAGTGTTCCCTTTCTTTGACCTTCTCATTGATGAGGTTCAGTGAGCCAGAAGCCCAATATGGCGCAACTGACTGCTCAACTTGATTCCAGTCTTCAACAGCAGCGGGCCCATATAATGGCACGATATGCTGGAGGAAGAGATTGTAGAGGCCCTTTGAGCTTTGCAAGGCATTGAAATACCAGAAGCTCCCTTTGTTCCACCCCGCCCTCATCATATTTGAGTAGGAGATGACACTTCTACAAGCCTTCTCTTCTGCCGCAAAAGCTGAGGAGAACTCAGCATGTTGTTCACTGTATGCTGCCAAATCCTCGGTAATTTGATCGACGGCTTGACCAGTTAACCAGTGCGGTGGATGCATCATCTCCGCAGGATGGGAACATGTCCATTCAAGGTCGATGAGGCACGTCACATGCCAATCATTGTCGACAAATATGTTACTTGGGTGCAGGTCTGTCAGCATAAGGATGAAAGGACCATGTCGTAGCTCTCGATTAATGAAGTGTGGTAGAAGCGCTCGCATAATAGTCAAGACAGAGAGCTGTGACCGCCCATCGGAGAGGTCAAAGATGGAGTTGGGTTGATGGCGAACTTGGCTATCGTGACATGCTAATAGATCCAGTACATATGTGTCCGATGTAACATAGGTTAGATCTCGGGGTATATTTGTCTGGATTCCCTGATTTTCAAGCTGATGGAGATGAATTGACAGCGGTCGGTTCTTCAAGGCAACCACACCCTGGTTGTCTATTCTTAGGGAGCCAATCCGTGGGAACTGAACTTGAGCCAGTGAAAGCATAATACGGCTCATATCCCGATAGAGCGTTGCTCGTCTGTTGACATCCTCGCGCAGGGTGTCCCAAGTTTCAGAGAGCATCCGTCCATTTTCCACATAACTCACCAACAAGTATCCAGGCGCAAACTTTTGTTGGTGTGGGTGGATCACATAGCGGGTGGGAGCAGGTTGTCCTAGCACCCACAACATTGACTGTCGCATATACCAGCACAGCTGTAAAAAGAATGGTGCTTGGTTGAGAGCTGTGAACTGTGAGCATACCATTTTTCATCAGCGCTCTAATGCTACGACCACTATGATCATGGTGAAATCCATACACTTGGGCCTCCCGGGAAACCAAACCCCCAAAGATCGGGTATTGGAACTGATGAACAGTGGGATTGTATCCATGCATAGGTTGCAACTTCACAACGGAGCTTCTCCTCAACATTGCCTGGGTGCGTTGACTCGCCAATCTTGTACGGCAAGGGAAACCTGATTATAGCCTTTTTTTGGCCATAAATGTAAACTGGAATGCAGACATTGAAGCTACCATTTATCCATTCGTCAACCCATGGCACTCGGCATGATTCTCGCGGGACACGGAGGTGATGCGACGCGATGGTTTCGATCTCTTTGGTGTGGGCGTGTAGATAAACGTAGAAGTCCAGCCGCTGTTTGGGGTATGACAGCTTCTCGAGAATGTTATCCTCTTCCGCCAAAGCCTGTGATAATGTTATACTGCCGGTCAGCAGTGGAAGTGCAGGGAATGGTGACATCTTGAGATCGGGGGCGGTTGGTGAGCAGGATGCATCCTTGGTGATTCGAATCCTGTGCTGATCTTCTGTTGATTACATAAGCCCACTTTGTCCTTCAGCGGTATACCGCCTACAGATCAATGACCGGCATTTTGTATAGTTGTAAATCTCGCATCCGGTGATTTCAGCGAAAATAAGGGATCTGACGGCAGGCTTATAAAGCCTGGGATGCCGGACAGATATAAATGTGTCTGCTTGCTCAGATATTCGCGCTATTCTTCCATTAGCATCACGCGTTCAAAATCCCGTTACCCAAGCAGCTCTGCAACATTCGAGAGATTCTACAGCCAACATGATAAGTCAAATTCGACCTCAGCACTGTTGAAGATGGTTGTGTATGTCCCTGAGACGGCTGCCGGGAGTGTCTATGGCACGATATCTCGGTCCTCCGTCCAAACGTTGACGAAAGCGACGACTAGTCGAGGCCGACGCACGAGGAGCGGCTGCTATTACTGGGCGGTTATCACCTTCAAGGCAGCTGTTGGGTGGAAGGCTGCGTGCCCCACTATGTACGATGAAGTTTGCTGCCCAAGTCCGGCCCAAATGGAGAGGTTGACCTTTCTTTCCCTTCAGCCGAAAATTTTCAATTACTTTAGATGCGACGAAGCAGAGATACCTAAGAGAATATGCTCAATAACTACCTAGTGCTGATTCGAACCGATCCTCTGGTATGTTACATAGCTATTTTGAAGTTATAGCCTAACTAACCGGAAGTATCAGCACGGAACTCTAAAAGAAAATTCACCTTCAAACAAAGTCATTGTTCGTCCAGACATTCTACCTTATGAGGAAGAGCTAACAAGAGCAGCTCTTCAACAATGGACTCAGAGGATAGAAAGCGTATTAATGCGGCTCTCTCTGACAGGAAAACCATTGAGCAACTCTCTTCTTCTGGCAAACAAGCCCAGAGAGTACGGAAGGAGGCAAAGGAGCGACTAGCAAAGGAGAAGCAGAGGTTGCAGCAAGAGAAGGAGCAGCCGGAGGCTGCAACAAGTAAGGAGGGAAAGTGACAACGATCCAATTATGAGCCACAATGGTCAGGTTCTACGTACACTGTAGATATCTTACAGGTTTGAAGGGGCGTGATGATTGTCAATGTTAAGTGTCGTAACATTAAAGAGAACTCCTCAAGATTAAACAAGAAAAAATAAAGAACTTCGCAGTAGTAAGGTCTCTGGACCAATTTGAATGGGGAAGGCTGATCCTTGTCTGATTTTTGTCTCATTCCCATCTAGTGTCGAGAGTGCTCGACATCCATGATAGTGACCAACTCTTGGAAGCTAACGCGAGTATTCCATGTATGCCCTTTTTTTTTTGGCTCTTGTTGCGGGTTTCTAACCCACCTACTGGCTGGATGGTCTCAACCCCGCAGGAGAACTATGGCGATCAGGATTCCACCTGAGGGATCATACGTACCACCCTTTGCCACAGTTTTCTACTTGTCAGTGCCTGTCTGACCGTCCCAGGGTAAGCGATGCAAGTTACACACTACCTCTGCGACTTCTAGCATTGTAAATTACAAGTATGTTTACTGTGGGAACCGCTGAGTGATTCCTTGACTCTTATTTCCTAGCCTAATATCAAAATGGATACCGATATCATGCCTTTCATGATGGGGGAGTACATACTAGTGAGTTGCGTCGCCGCTACTGTCACTTTTCTCGCAGACGTCTAGCTTGAATATGCAGCCAGAAATGAAAGGGAGCATCGCCCGACTGTCAATTCGAAATCGATGACTTCAAGCGACCATGGCAGTTCTCACCCCCCTTCGACTAAATCCACGGCCGAGGACTTGAGGGGCCTGTTCATGACTACAATAATCTTTTTTCCAAGGTCTATAAGAACCTCGTCTTTCTTGGGGAGATCCTCACTACACCTGATACCATTCTGAGCTTCTGTTAGAAGCCTTTGAGAAATTCTAGAAGTCTATCAGATCCACGTCGACATGGAAAGACAAAACCATCGACGCTGGATTTGAGGACGTACATGAGGCAGTCTCTAGGGTATGGGGTCTATCGCTGCTACACAAATGTAGGTTCTAAGGGTCTCACAGCTCCCCAGAGCTCTTGTCCCAAGGATCCAAAGTTTAAAGAACTCGACCGGTACTACCAGATCAATCTTCCGGAGAGCCCTAGATTCCGTACACTTGAGTCAAAGCAAGGCGAATCAGGCCGCGAGCTCTGCTTTCAGCACATAGATGCATTGCTTTGGAGACAGCCCTGGAATCTTCTAACCTACTTTCGGCATCTGTGAGCGAACAGTTATCCTCTGGGCCCAATACTTCTGCTCCATGCCGCGACTATGTACATTACGAGGTATGGTGCGTAACCACTTTCCGAGCCTCCAGACAGGTCCCCTGCCTTGCTGAAGGCACTGTAGACGCTGGCTCTCGATATCGGAATTCTCGGATATATGCCGATTTGATAACACGCTACAGACTACCAAGATGTTATGTCAATTTTTTAGGTCGACGGCGTGGTGCTACCTAGATTGCATCAGACCCAGGTAGGTTCTTGTCCAAGCAAAAGATTGGTCCCAAACAGATGGATATATGCACCAAGAAAAGCCGAAATCAACCAATACGATATGTGACAACATATCCTCCACCGAAGACGCAATGGAAGGAATAGTTTCATGTTGAGCGACTTTAGAAGAGGAGTGTACGTATAGAAATGGACCTTGTCACGCAATTGGGGAGCGGAATGGAAACATGTCTGTTGCCCACGGGGTCTTATCTAGACTCGACATAAGTCAATTAAATATCCCACCTTTCTTACGGTCGCTGACTCAATTAATTGTATCTATTTAAGTATCGATTGTGAGAGAGAACAATAGCCAAACTAGACAAAGATTGTATATCATCATTCTCTTTCTCCAACATTCCAAGTCAACTGGAGTGAAAGCGCCATGGCAGAGCAGAAACATCACGATGCCCTTGTAGTCGGGACTGGTTTTGCCGGATTGTATCAACTTTACCTGTTCAAGCACCTTGGCCTCGACGTCAAGGCCGTTGATGCAGCAGCGGACGTTGGAGGCACCTGGTACTGGAACCGGTATCCCGGGGCCAGATCAGATGTCCTCAGCCATGTCTATTGATACTCGTTCGACAAAGAGCTGCTGCAGACTTCTCCATGGCCTAACAACTATCTAACTCAGCCAGAGCTTCAAGCGTACTTCCGGGAGGTGGCTACCAAGCACGATCTATACCGTCACATTCAATTCAACACAGAGCTCACAGAGGCAATATGGGATGACACCAATCACCTGTGGAATGTCAAAATTAGCACCGGCGAGGAGTTCAGCTTGCGTTATCTAGTTTCAGCTGTCGGCGCTTTGTATGCGAAATACCTACCGGATATTCCAGGGTTGGATACCTTCAAAGGACAGACAACCCACAGCGCCGTATGGAACGACGATATCCAGTGGGAGAATAAGCGGATCGCAGTCATCGGCAGCGGCGCCACGGGCGTGCAGCTTGTGGGTTCGCTAGGCGAGAAAGCCCAATCATTAACGCATTTTATTCGGCACGCGCAATATGTGATTCCCGCAGGTATTCGCCCGGTGACAGCCGAGGAACGGAAATTGATCAATCGTCAGTATGATAGGCTCATTCACCAGGCTGTTACTTCGGTTGGCGCATTTGGGTTTCCAGAACCTGCACGACCCACCTTTTCTGTGTCACCGGAGGACCGGGAGACTATCTTTCAGGACCTCTGGGAGGAGGGAAATGGACTTCGATTCCTCCTAGGAGGCTTTTCAGATCTTATTCTCGATGAGAAGGCGAACTTGGAAGCTGTCAAGTTCATCCACAGGAAGATCAGGGAGATCGTCAAGGATCAGAACAAGGCAGAGCCTCTTATTTCATCCGACTTCTTTGCACGCCGTCCATTGACAGACGACAAGTACTATGAACGGTTCAACCAGGACAATGTCTTTGTGGTGGATTTGAAGAAGACAGCAATTGAAAGGATAGCACCTGACGGCATCCAGACAGCTGACGGCAAGATTCACCCATTGGATTTGATTGTATTTGCGACTGGATTCGACGCCTTCGACGGTGGCTATTTCCGCATTAATATCAAGGGACGCGGCGGATTAGCCCTCAAGGACCACTGGGCAGAAGGCGCCAAAGCACATTTGAGCGCCGCCACTTCAGGCTTCCCGAATTTGTTCTTCTTACACAGTCCTGGGTCACCGTTGGCCAACCTTCCGATCAACGTTGAGGGTTCCGCTGAGTTCGTCAGGGATTTGGTCGCGCATGCGGAGGAGCTTCGCAGGAGAGGTGCTGGGAATGGATCCATCGAGAGCACGAAGGAGGCAGATGAGAAGTGGCAGGATGAGGTGAACAAGGTAGCGGATGCTACTCTCTTTTCCAAGACGCCGTCTTGGTTCTTTGGGAACAATATCCCCGGCAAGAAGGTCGTGGCTCGGTTCTACTTTGGGGGTTTGGGCCGGTTTCGTGCAGCTCTTTCTGATTCGAAGTCCAAGGGTTTTGAAGGATTTCACTTTGGATGAAGACCATAGTCTGTGAGGGTTTAGTCGAATTGCAATTTCTCTTTAGCCAACAGGTTAGACAGCCCACTTGGTACTATTGAAGCGACGCCATATCAGATTGTACTAACGGTGATCGGATTTGTTGCCGTGTCTCTGGGGCTGACTACCTAGGTAGGTACCTAATTCTTTATATGGATCAAAGTAAGCACGCAAAACAAGTCTGTCTGCTTACACAATTTTGACTACTTTGTATTTTCCTCCGAATAGACGTACTGAGAAGCTCACCTAGAAATATCGCCGACGATATACACAGCAACATAGCGGGAAACAGGCCCTACCCTCCCTGCTGTCATAGCCCTTCCCCGCACCAGTCGGAGACGATGTCCGGTCTGACTCAAGGTTAATTACCAGACTGAAACTCTTTGCGAGATACAGGAGCCGTTAATGCTGCGATTATAATGCTGCTTTACTGCCACTCACGTACAGAACTCTTATTTGACCCGGTAGTGCCAAGGTAAAGAGCGAACAAAGTGTCTTAAGCTGTCGGGAAAAAAAAGAAGAGAGAGCCAGGGCCCGGCTCCGCACGTCCAGTCCGAGGCATCCGGCCAGAAAGCTGAACTGACCATCTCTCATCCAAGAAAGTGGATCACTGACGACGCATCAACGAACCTGAGGAGGGCAGGTCGATTGCAGGTGGAAAAACTGCACGGAACCCCGCAGGACCCCGCACTGAATGATTAATAATAGAGCGCCCTCTCGTAGTTATTCTTTAGCAGTATTTATTGACCTCCATAGCCATCCACGGTCTCGATTGACAACATACTAATCACCCGTCCGTACCGAGTTTAGCAATATGTCTGCCCAGGAGGTCAACGTTGTCGCAACTGTGCATCCCAAACCAGAGCATGTGGACGAGGTACGGCTAGCAGAGTTCTCCTTTCAACTGTTAACATACGAGTAGACTTAGCTTACCAGTTAATGAACAGGTCCTCTCTCTGGTCGGGAACATAACGAAGGTAGTCGAAGCGAAGGAACCCGATATTCTCGCCTACTATGCCGTCCGAGCTAAAGACAGCGAAGGCAACGATGAGATCATTTTCGTCGAACGGTAAGGAGATACTACTACTGGTAGGATTTGTCGCCCATGCCGACCGAATGACTAACCCCATGTTCTAGATACACGAAAAAGGCGGCCCTAGACGCGCATCTGCAGTCCCCTCACTATCTGGAGTTTGCAAAGCTTCTTGAACCTTTCTTAAAGAACCCGCCCGTTCTGACCATTGGCAGTCCCGTTGGGGGTTTCGCCAGTCGAAGTTGATTATGCATTTAGAGTACTAGTAGTGTGCTATAGTAGCTTGCAGTGAGCAAAGAAGAAATCCTGATTGCTTCGTGGGAGTTGACTGTCTTTTCTTTCTCTTGATTATCCTTTTTAGTCTTGGGACATTGCACCAATCACACACACACACAAACACTGAAATATTGCGCGACTGCCTTTTTACAGCCTCAGTTGGGTGAGCAACGATTTGTTGACAACGCTCATCTTGCTCATATGAATAATGGAGGGTGTATGCCTCTATGTAGCTGAGAACAAGTCTTGGCTGACTCGAGCATCAGGGGCAGGCATTGTAAAGGTGTAAAATCTGCCAGTTGCACAGAGCAGCCTGCAGAACAGCCATGCATGCCAGAGTGATGAATATCTTCGCTAGTTTCGTTCGACATTGCGCAGGATGAATTAAATTTCTCAATTTGCAACGGGTCTGCGAACTTCAATTGTGTCGATTCATATGAACGTCGGTCTACAGCTCGAGAAGACGGATTTCTGATCTGTTTCATGGAAAGGAGACAGCACAAGTACATTTCAGAACTAGGCTTTTGCCGATATCTTCTATCTAAAAAGAAACTTGCTAGTTCACAGAAGATACACAGTGAAACAACCTTGGAAAGTGACAGTGATACGCAAGCCAATCAAGAGGATAGGATTCCCTTATCAGCCGTTTAAAGAGTAGGTACCTAGGTAGGTAGTTGGATTGGTCTCAGCTACTAGTGAATGCCAGCAGGGAGCTTCTGTGTGCTGTGTTCTCTGCGGCATTCCTAGGAACTCCGATTCTGAGGATCTAATTGGTTAGGTTGGTAAGATCCTAGCCTCTACCTCGGTACCTAGGTCGCAACCTTAGGTCGACCAGGAGGCTCACGACCTACTATCAATTGGGGCTTAATCTTTAATCTCTATTCGCTAGCTAGCTATCCAAGCGCCTTTGAATGGTCCGTGATGGAAACCTTGGAATTTAGTCGATACGACGACCAAGCCACGCTAAACCTATATAGGCAGGGCTGAACTCCTCCTGAGGCCCCGAACCGCCAACATGTAAATTAAAAGAAACATCGTTGCTGTGGCTCGGAAGGAGGTAAATTTCCCAGAACGGTAATTAAGGCCCATGGGGGTGGTGTTAAAAATAGAGTTTAACGCGGTGTTCGGGGACCTCGGTGCCGGTCTTAAACTTAATAATACGCGACAACAAGACGTGCAAATCCTCCGCATCCGTGCCTGACAGTCCAGTAAAGGTGTGACTACAGCCCTTTTAAGGTTCAACTGCGATCTTGGCGGCGGAAATGAGATTCAACTGCAGGTCATCGAACTCGACAAGTCTGGACCCTCAGCTAGACTTGGCGGCGAGAAAATAGCGCAGTGCATATCTGGCTGCATAATTGGGCGCCTGACTCTCACACAGGATTGCTCAGCTGGCCTCTAGACGCTCATGCGGAGAAAGCAGCGGAAAAGGCGCACGGAGAAGTATCGAACAGTATCTCCACCTGGTCTCAGAATTTCCACAGTCCATAATGACACAAACCAAAAAAAAAAGGGGGAGAACTTCGGCACTCTTGGGACATCTTATCTAGTAACTGTCCACAAGACTACCTACCTACACCGGTTGGGAAGTCCCACCGCACATGTCAATCCAATTACTGTCCCCATTCGTGCCTCCTCAGTCGCTGGGTCATGACCTGCCCACGCAGACATAGTAGTCAAGCCAGAGACTCCTACAGTCATCCCCTACCCTGGGATTCCACGCTAGAAAATCGGCTTCTGAGGTGCTGCAATGCCGTTACATGTATCTCCGTCTGCCACCATGTGGAAGTTAGTACAGCCATCTGCAATGCCTGATTCTGTGGGTGTTGGTGTGGGCACATTCGAGGCGGTAGTTGTCGGTGTTGGCGCTTCAGTCGCCAGCGTTGGTGTGCAACTGTCTGGAATGGAAGTCGGAGCTTGGGAAGGGACTTGGTCAGTGGGCCCCAGGTCGCAGTACTCTTCGTACAGTGAAAAACAATCATCTGTCAGGTCTCCCTCGGGATCGAAACCGGCATTCTCATCGTCGGCGGTGATCCAGCAGTACTGGGTTATTTGGGCGAGAATGCTTGACAGTGTGGCATTTTCTGTGTACGTGGGAGTTGGTGGTGTATAGTTGGGATCAATAATAGGTGCATACCAGGAAGTTGTGATGTCGTCCATCGTGGTCACGATGCTGGCAGGGGCCCAGGCAGTGATCATAGACGACAAGAGCCCCCTGGATGGTTGATTTCTGACGGGGATGCTGAAGTCTCCTCTGCCTGGAGGTCTATCGGCGGAATCAGAACAAAATGACCGGCTTTGATCGTCTTGGAGAAGGGAACTTACGATACGCAAATACTTCTCCCCACCATTGAGTCCAGATTGTCACAGTTCCGATGAATCGTCCTAGACAGTTCAATCAAGTCAGTCCCCGTTTTCTGGTCAAGGGACGGGTTAACATACGGATTCCACCCGAGAAGCTGGACCAACCCGATTGACTGCGTTTTGACAATATCCCGGCAGGTCTGGTTTTCCTGAACGGTGTACACAGTGCAGGTATCCTGGATACACAAAGAGGTCCCAGGAGAGAGCATTGAACAAGAATAGTCCAGGTTGTTCACCACAACGAGATGATCAGTACTGACAGAATTGGCTTTTGAAATCGACTCGCAGGTATCCCCGTCCTTGGAGACATAGGTCGTGCCACTGCATGTCGATGTAGCAGCAGCTGACGTCGTCGAGGTCGAGGTCAAGGTCGCGGTGGCCGTCGGCAAAGGGGTGTAAGTATATGGATAGCTGATGGCCGGAACGCTGCAGGATGAAAGCAGTGACGAGTACGCGGCTTCCGGAACGGCATTGCCCATAATCGGAGCTCACCATTACCGCGCCGTATTTCAGAGTGCAGTCCGAGCAGGCAGCCTTTTTGCGGTTGTAGAGATCCGCCAGACAGTAGCCAGACCTTCATTCGGGTCAGTCAAGGGTCAAATTCTCCCTGGGTATATTGCAAGGTCTCCAGGATGTATTCCGCACTCACGAGTCTTGAATGCACTGCAGACTGTACGCCCACACCAGTCCATGCGCTACCACTGCGGGGGACTGCTTTATCGCGCGGTTCGCGTACAACTCGTACGCCTCGTTTCCGCAAGACGAAAGCACACCCTCCTGGAAGGCCTGCAAGGAGTCATGGCATTCCGTGGTGCAATACGAACTCGCAGCCACTCCCACTATAGCAGCCCCCTTCAGTGCATCCTGGGCAGTAACCAGGCTGTTTGTGCAAGTGATGTTATAAGCCAAGGCATTTCGACAATCAGACGGCACCGAGGCAGGGATCTCATCTGAGTTGCCCCAGACTTGGATGGCAGCAGCTTCTTGCAAGAGGAGGGACTCGATGAGGAGGGCAACGTCCGCAACGGTACAGAGCATCGTGATTAGTGATCAGCGATCCTGAGCCACTGTCTCGTAGTTGCAATAATATGAAGTCGAGAAAGTGGCCTTCATGACTTCAACTTGGGCGACTCTGGGAACTCCGAAGACCCCGACAACCCTTGGAGTGGCCCATAACTTCAACTTTGCCAAGCCATGAAACTGTCAAGCTAGCAGGATCCTGCTGCTCCATTTAACCTTTACGTATTTTCATTACTGTTCCCCGAGCCACCCAGATGCGCCCCTGTGGGACCCCGACACTGTGAGTTCCGCTCCACCTGCAGGAACGAAGCGGCTAACACTTCCTAATCCAAGACTTCCAAGACTTCCGGGTGCTGCTGCAAATGATAATAGTAATTAATCCTCCCTACCTTGCATAATAGTTATTATTAGCTCACAGTCCGGTGCTTAGTCATACAGACTGCAACCCTCCATTGTGTAGAGGGGTTCCTTCTCTAAGACGTCTATGGTTGTTTCAAATTAACCTTAGGAGCTTCGCCGCTCTGCCAACTCTTCGAACCATATACGACCCTTCCCTCGCATCTTCCACTATTCAATCGCATTAGATGGCAGGCGAGGCATATCTTCCTCGATGGGGACAGTTTCCCATAGAGCAGTACCTGATTGTATAGAAACCTGGCCCCCTCTTCCCCTTTTTGTCTTTCAGTAAGTGACAGAGAGCTAACGCGCACCAAGAGATTCTGGAACTTTTCCTCGCGCGAGACAGCAGACGAGCAGCGCCTCCGACTGATCCACCAGTTCCTGGATCTGGACGTGATCACCCCCGAGTTGAATCCAGATAGATGGAATGACTTACCCCGCGCCCCTACTACAGAGGAAATCGATATCATCCTTCGTCCATGGCGGTCTGACACTCTCCGAAAAATAGCATGGGAGCTCTTGCACAGTAGTGGTCAACCTATTGTACTGCGCACACACTATGATGCTAAAGATGATGCCCAGATGGAAAACTTTGTATTATCAGGAGATGAGATTAACACGGACAATTGCTGGTGGACAGTCTTGAATGATCCAGCACTCCATAACTATGGCGATCAATGGTGGCTTGTGTATGACATCTTTCCAGAGTTTGCAGGCCCACAAGATGGGAGTGACCGCCGATTCCGGGAGGCACCACATGTTGATGCATCTAGACAATTCCTCAAGAACCAACTGCCAAAACTTCGAGAGACGGAGGAGTGGGCTACTGATTGGGAGGGGTGTATTGAAAGGGAGGCAGCACATCTGCGGCTCTTAGCTTGTGATGGCTTTTTCTTCATTGCAGATCGGGAAGGCTTTGAGACACATACACTGCGGCTGATCTATCGTGACGCGAAGCGCAATATTGTCCAGGAGGCCCGTGAAGATTTCAATCCAGATATGTTGCTTGAAGTCGCAGGAGAATGGTATAAGCGGTCACTTAGTCAAGAGTTATGGGAAGAAGGAACCGTTGGGGAAAAATATCGGTTGAGGGGGGAATTGGGGAGACCGCTGTATCAGTTGGACGAGGCGGATCTCCATCCATGAGCCAGTGTCTTTCCAGGTCAGAACAGAACTTACTGGATAGTTGATTAGTTGAATGGCAAGCCTACTAGCTACTAGTAGTTGTGTAGATAATTGAAGATTTTTAATGTTGTTGAGGTTTTAACGAGGTGTCCGAGTAGAGAGTGTCCGACTACTCAGGTGCAGATCTTACAGATAACCTCTAGCTACTTCCTTCTATTGAGCGTGGCGGAGAATTTCCTCCGCGAAGACTCTGCTAGATAGTGACCTCAGTTCCCTAGTGGACAGATTTGCTTAGCAATGCTTGTTGAGGGAATGGTAATTTGATTGAATGCTTTGTCGGCCTACACCCTTTGTCAGATAGCGCTGTGAGTTTTTGTTTCCTCTTCCTCCTTTTTTTGTTAAACGAAAATATTGAGGGATCTCTATTAGTAAGTCACTATACTCAGCCGTGGCAATTCGTGACCATGGCAGTACTCACGATAATAGCAAGTTGCGGATAGGATAGCTAATTACAGATTAGTCCGGAGCAGGGTAGTGCTCTCGCCCCTCTTGGCTTGTTCCCTGCAAATATCCTTGAGCTTGGTTGGTCTGTGGGTCACGCTTTACACGGCATGGACGTCTGGAGGTGAGATGTATCTGCATTGCATTGAGGCTAGGAGGGCATGGCATGTTTCCTATCTTGGTAAACATCACTGGAGACACGACAAGCGCTCTCTTTAGTAGTTGGCAAGCTGGCACTACCGAAGGCTTGGAATATAAAACCTTAGGCCCGAAAGAGGACACGTACTCATAGTGCAAGGCATGATTCGCGAGCCATCCTTTTGGAGTCCTTTCTGGATATGTACAGATACATGAGTCTACTCGACTTCGCCGACCTTCTGGTAGTCCAACTCTGCAGCGAGGTCTTTAGCAGAAGTAATTCCTTGAGTCCAACACTTCTCAATGATACGACCTAGCCATGTGTTGGTTGTTGAGGGAAGACTGTCTCGCCGTGGCCAAGTATACAGGTCCCCTGGTTCCCTCCATCCTTGTGCAAGATCAAACCTGCATCTTTGGCCGGTAACAATCTCAAACATGACAGCACCAAATTGCCCAATGTCAGTCATGATTGAAAATCCAAGGTCATCAGAGCCATTCAGGTCCCAATCAAGAGGCATCATCATTGATTCTCCAAAATCACTGAACTTAATGTGTAGGTCATCAGTCAGTAATAAGTTATCCAAGCGGATATCAGCAATGATGATGCGACATTCATGGATGTAGGACATGGTATGTGCCATTGATGCTAACCAAGATAGCTGGGTTGATTTTCCGGGCCGCTTTTCAGCCAGGTAATGTTGAAGATCACCATTCTTCATAAGATCCATCTGAATTGAAGGGTCATCGGATGAAAGATTGAAGCAGCGTACAATCCCAGGATGGTCACCAAGTCTTCAATAAATAGCCTTTTCATCTTGGATTGAATGGATAAGATCGGGGCGCTCATCATAATTCCCTTCCTCGGGAGTCAATCTTCCAGTCGCCACAGGCACCCCATCAACCTCTATAGGCCTTAAAATCCGAGGTATTTTGAGCGCATACTGTCTTTGCTCAATCTCAATGACAACGCCTGTACCACCTATGCCAATGATCCTCTCCTCAACCTTAGTGCCATCAAGATGGAGGAATGCCGATTTTGTTGACGGCAATGATAAAGGCTTTTCATGAGCAGAAGTATCGGTTAAATCCCTCCTGGATCTGAAGTACCCGCAAACCTGAGCAAAGGTGGAAGAGAACCAGCTCTTTTGTTGAGATGCATGTGAATAGGAGACTGTGTCAGCCTGTGTGTTGCAGTCGGAGTGGCGAGTTTAGGATTACTCCGCAATACTGAGGCAGCCCGGCGTACTTGATGAAAACTTTGGGGATTCAGTTTAAGGTCTGGCAAAACAGCAAGCTGCGAAGAAGACCTCAGGAGCGTCTACTTCAGTCTGGAAATCGCGAGAAATGAATGGCAAGGCCGCTGTCACGTGGAATTTCTTTTCTGCTGAGTCATAATATTGTGGTCCTAGACCAGGTAAGGCGGTCTACAAGGGCAGAATCCATGTGACTAGTACCAGCAGGGAGCGGAGCTCTGATAGATGTGTTGGTTAAGATCCCCTGGATATGATCGGTGACTGCTTGAGAAAAGCTGATTTCGCATCCCATTTAATTGAATGGTCTATTTAAATGGCAAGTATGACTAGCTGTGCGGATAATTAAGGAGTCTAATTGTGTTGGTGCTTTCTAGATGGTGTTCGGGGGGCTCGGTGCCGATCTTACACCCACACCACGATCTACTCGGATGATGCAAATAATATCTATTCCTGCTCATTCATCTAAGTTCCCCTACCACTGCCACCAGGTCGTTGGTGATTGGATGCCCTTCGCATTCTTTTTTTTACTCCATCGGGTAGACAGCAACAAGGCTGAAACCATCCGGGCTCTCTGACTCCTCGCTGATACTGTAAGGGGACAGCTGGGTCGCTCGCCTGCACTCCCCAACAAGGCTAAAAAGACTATCATTATCCGCGATAGCGGAGAAGACCCAGACCCGGCCTATGTAGCGCGCTGGAGACTAGCTGTTTCCTTACAGATACTCTTGTGTTGATTAGCGATATGGCGTTCCTGTGTGCGCGGGCGCCACCGTCGCAAAACATACTGGGAGGGCATCTTCCTAGGCAACAGCCCAGGCATTCAACCGCAAAAAAAATAAAGGTGGGGGGAGTTTATGAGGGAGTTCCTGTTGGCCAACTCCGACTGGAAGACTATTGGTTATAATGCAGCAGCCACAGATGACACCATGTTCTATCAAGCATAACCAAAATTGGAGGCCTCACCAGTAGTGCATTCTTTGCTCGTTTATAAGAGCAGCAAAAGCCGCGAGGGCGATGAGGAGGTAGGAGTATTTGTATATCCATTTTCCTGCTCTTCAAATCCTACATTTGTCTGATTCATTCCCGAAATGTCCAGGACCATCAAAGATTCTAAAATCAGTTGATCCGAGAGGGGCAAGTAACCAAATTGTGGAAAGTCCATACACCTGGAGCACGCATTGCACCCCCCAAGAGTGGCAACAAGGATAAGAAATGGCAGCTGCGGTTCGACGCTGGAGAGGTGAAGAACGGCAAGAAAAGAGTTTACCTCCAAGTCAACTCGCAGGCTTCCAATGAGGCACTCCAGAAATGGCTGAAGAAAAGCACAAGTCATGCTAATTTGGCCTTCGGGGATATTGATGTCAACGAGCCAAAGGAAAACATTCCAGAGGCTATCGACGAATTCTGGAGAGGAATCGAGAAGCAGGCGAAGGATAATCTAGGTTAAGATGGTACTGGCAATCAAAGCTCGGCGACGAAAACTGCTAACTTGCCCGTAGGAGCCTCTGAACATAGTTCGAGCCAGCTTCGAGTGACAATCGTGCCCTTCTGTGGTGTTTACCAATAGTCGCCAGTCGCGGCAGCAGCTTCCATGACCTATATTCCGGCCACTCACTGCACATCACTCGTTATTACCTTCTATCAATATAAAACCAGAGCTCCCTTGCCTCCTCTTCCGACAATTCTTCTGTTTCTTTCTGGAGGTAAAGTTGGAATAGTTCAGCGTGTCTTGCTTTAACACTGTCAAAGTCAAGTTGGGAGGAGACCCAGCCATCATCATCTGAATGCAGCAACTCTTGCGTGTATGACTTTAGTTTGTGCCAATCCTTGTACCTAGCAAGTTCAAGCGTGTGCTTTTGTAAATCATCATTTGTGGCTGGGTAAGGGCAGCTGCTAGGGATACCCATTTGATCCCAATTCGAAGCAATTCGCATTAGAGAATCGCGAAGTGGTAGTATTCCATCCTTGGATGTATTTTCGCAGAACGTAAACAAATGCCGGATTGCAGAGTCAACTCGAGTAAAGGCCAAGTACGATTCAAGGTTGGTTTTAGCGAGTGCCGCTTCGTAACATTTTGCTAGTAAAGCTTTATCTCTCTCTGTTATCCCGAAAGCTTTCTCATCTGGGTCCATTTCATCAAAATTAGGTGGTAGCTCTGGCTTCACTATCCCCATTTGGTAGTCACCGGGAGCGCAAAGGAAATACGGCCATTGGACTTGCGTAAACTGAGGCATGATTGACGTAAATTGCCAGTCTATTATACTCGTGATTTTTGTATGGTCTTCATCGGAAACAAATATATTGCCCAAGTGAAGATCACCGTGCCATAGTGTTGGTCTAGAGAACCGTTGCAGTGAAGTATGGCCGGCTAGTATTGGTATCATCTTCAAAGTAGTTTCTAACGCCTGAATATGTTCATCTTTGGAACCATAATGGGGCCCGCGTGGAACAAGGGTCGAGCGCTGTATTTTTCTAAGGCCACGATTGGCTAAGGCAAGACCAAGATCGCAGAGACTTTCCCCTTCGAGAAGTACATGTTAGTATGGGATCAGCCTTTTAAGGGGTAGGAAACACACATGGACCGGCATCATCCATGTTGTTGAGTTGTGAAAACCATGATGTACCGTAGGCAGGGCCAATGCAATAGACATCATCTACAGGGATCACTTGATTTATGTGTCGAACCGAATGGCGAAAGTACAAGTTTCCGTAACCAGGGAACTTCAAGGAGGCTAGCTGGCTTTCCAGCCGAACCAGGTTTTGGATAACTTTAAACTTTTGCAGCTGATCCATCTCACTCCACACCTCAACTAACTGCCATCCCTTGGCTTTCTCCATCACAATGTATTCAACGCCGACCGGATTCAGAGCATCACAGCTCCATGCAAGGACTTTGGACACCGGAATAGAAGTATGAGACATCACTGGAAGCACAACTGTATTAGTAGTGAGGATTTAGGGTGAGGCTAGGATAGTTTTACCATATTCCAATGTAGCAACTTCAGACGCAGTGCTATACTTCGGTGGTACAACACTCGGGCATGGTATTTTTGCAATAACTTCTTTCCCATTTATTAACAAAGCTTTGTTGAAGCCACCCTCCATCTTCTCAATTGCCGATATAGGCGAAGAGATAGACGGCAGGGACGAAACTAGCGTGCATAGAGCATCAAGATCAAACTTGACATAGCGTTTTGATATTTCATATTCCTCGTTGACCAGAAACCGGCCATTCGTGTATTCGAAAAGTTGCTCGCGCCGAACAGGCTCTCCTGGAGGAATTAACAACCGTCAGGCAAAATCGGCTATCTGGGAAAGCAAAGGGCCCACCGCGACAAGTTAGGGATATGTTCCTGGACACGGATTTTGTCTGATGAAGTCGTTGCAAATATTCTGCTTCCTAGTGTGTTCATGGTTAAGCAAATCATTGCTCCTCAAGGCAAGACAGGACGTGTCCTTTTACGGCGGTTGACTGCGTCTCAAAGGCCGACCAGAAGTCTGTCGTCGCGTCAAGTTTTACCTCAGTGCCCTGGTGGACCGAGCTGATACCCGCGGAAATAGGCATTCAGCTGAACCCACGTGACAGTCCACGTTGATTTGTCGTCTCTCCGGACAGGCGGCACAAGTGGACACTGGACACCATCCCAGCCTTCTGGCTCGGCTGTCTCTAAATATGAATAACTCAACGTTAAGACTTAACCAGGACAGCCATCAGGAGCTAGCCGTTGTACCCTTCGCCTGCGTTGTATGCCATCGGAAGAAGCGGAAATGCGACAGACAACTGCCGTCCTGCAGTAGATGTCGGAGGTATGCCTGCCCTGTTGCACAAAGGGGCCAGATTCTACTATAGAGATGTTGTTGCCCGCTAAACCACAAGACAGAAGTAGAAATGAATGCAGCTATGCCACTCCCCAACAAGTTTTCGTTCAGGGGCCGTTCCCGTCCATCATCCAAGGGTCTGGCCCCGATCTAGATGTCTGGTTAACCAACAACGTACTCCAAATGCTGTGCAGCCTCTCACTTAGCCCATCGCAAGTCATGGACAATTATATTCGATATATGCATCCTTGGTTGCCGATTGTCGAGCCCTGTCGTTTAAACGATAGCCTTCAACCACCGCATTTGGCATCAGCTCCACAAGCGGAGTTTGCGGCTCTGCTCCTATGCATGCACTTAGCTGTGCAGCCTTCGGCAAATGGGAGCTGTGATTTGGATCAGCAATGCAGAGTCTACATGCAAGTCCGGACGATATTTGCCCTGTTGCAGGCAGTTCGTCGACCGTGTCTGGAGACGAGTCAGTGCGGAATCCTACTGGTCGCTTATCAACTCGGCGCGGGCTTTATTTCAGACGCTTACATGACATTATCTGCTACGGCGGGACTGGTTCGCATCAGCACTTTGCGTCCGCTCGGCGGCAGTCCGGACGACCCGAGCTGTGAAACGAAAAGGGTATCCTGGGGTGTATTTCTTTTAGACAGGTACATTACGATCTGGGAGCTCTTCGTGGGCTGACATGCTGAAAGTATCTGGCAGGCTTCTTGCACAAGCCCAGTGGGAAAGGGAGTATCCTCTGATCATGGAACATCCACCATGTGCGGGAGAACTTCCGACGCGAGCCACTTTGAATGATGCTCCGGTCCATGTGTATGACATGACGACGCACGGGTGCGACTACTTTTGCCTTGAACTACAGTCTGCACATCTTACTGGCCGGTCTCTGAAATACCGTAACGCTATGGAGACGAAGCCGGACTCAGGCTTCACCGAGCTGAATACCCAGTTGACGACGTTCCTAAACGTTTTGTTTGAACAGGCACGAGGGTCCTGGCGACCAGCCTGTAACGCTATTGCCATGGTTATTATGTATGTTCGTGTTGCTCTGGGAAACCCGTTTTTGAATTCACATATCTCACCCTTGAAAGTGCGATTTTCGATATGCATTTGGCTGTGTTGAAATCCACCTCTGTCTCTGAAACGCCTGAAAGCACGAGAATGTCATGCGTCCAAGCGTTGGCGACAACAACTCGAATCGTCGAAGAGATCGTTTGTTACACACTAGCGGACGATGAACGCTCAGTTCATGACTTCCTCCCGATTGGCGGAGTGATCGCAAACTATCGTGCTGTGTTGACAATATGTCGTCTCGCGGAAGTCTGTCCGCTGTTGCCAGCGGAAGAACGGTCGCGGCTGGTGACAATCATGAAAGGACTACAAGGTAGAAGGGTTCGATGGGGATTAGCTGGTGAGCTGAGCGTGTAAGGCCTTTGAAGCAGAATGCTGATGTCAATTAGAAATATATTTCCGAGAGTTGTCACGCTTAAAGGGTGGCGTTCTGGATTCAGCGGACGGGGCGTCTGTGGCCGAGCTGAGTGTCTTCTGATCCGTTCGTAGCGGACGTGAGCTCGGAGCTGGTGAGACGACCTTTTGAGGGCTCAACTATTTGTAATTCCCATTTTGCTGATTGCATATTATTGGGTTAAGAAAGCGTTGATGACAGAGCGACAGTGTCTTAGGAAAGTCTTCGCGCGCAATGCGCGGATGCTTTAGCTCTTCCGTGGAAATTTATTTGGACCAAGGACAGGGAATCATTCAGTGAACATTACTAATATCTAGTATTGAGGATTATTTTCGCGAAGCAGACCACAAGAATTATCACTGCACCATTATTGCCCTCGCATAGAGCTATCCGAAAGGGGAAATGCTACTAGTCCGCTAGTGTCCGCATTCCCTGCAATTTGCCACTATTATTTGGCGACGTCGAAGCCCTAGTTAACTACTGCCGGATTATCAGACGTCATCGAGTCAAACCATAACGGACATACAGAGATTCTACTTCATATACGTCCGGATTAGAAATTCTCTACGTTGTAAATCCGAAATTAATAATAGTGCTGAAGTCCGTAAAGTCCGCAACTTGTGTATATATAACCTGCGAGGATGTATTGTTGTCGCCGGGGATACGTCAATTCCCATCGCACTGAGCTTAAATAGCTTCATAGCTGTGATCGAATCTGTCGTGAGTCTCATTAAAATGCCTTCCTACGAGAATATCGTCGTTGTCGGGGTACGTCCCTGCCATATACCCCACATCTGTCCTCCACTAATACGAGATCTCGCTAACTCCGACGACAGGCAAGCGGAAATGTTGGCCAGTCAATTCTGAATGCGCTTCTGGTCTCTCCGACAAAGTTTAGGATCACCCTGCTTGTTCGGAGTGGGTCGATTTCAGCAATCCCTCTGGCTGGCGACTCCGCTGTCAGCGTCGTCAAAGGAAACTTCAATGATCCCTCCTTCCTCAAAGGCTCGTTTGCTGGACATGACGCGCTCGTCATAGCTTTGAGTTCGACTCCAAACAGCTTTGAATTGCAGAACAAGCTCGTAGATGTGGCTGTCTCAGTTGGCATAAAGCGGGTGATTCTTAGTGATTTTGGCAGTGTAAGTAGTTTGCTCTCTTTCTTCTTCTATCCCCCCCTTTATTTTTATTTTTATTTTTTTTCCTTGCCTCAGCATGGCCAGTTGACGAATAACTGGGCAGGATGTCTCAAACCCTGCAATTGTCGAGGCTGTCCCACCATACCAAGGTAAAGTTAATGCCGTTAAATATATAGAAAAAGCCACTTCCGAGCACCCAGCCACGAGTTGGACTGCCGTTATCAACGGGCCATTCTACGATTGGGTACGCATCCTTCCAAACTTCGATACTGTATAGGAGCCATCCAGAGGAAGCAGTGGAAATAGCAGAGTCCTCTAACTAACGGCTGATGTTGTAGTGCCTCGAGCGGAACCTCTATGGCTTTAACCCTAAAGCCCGAACAGCTGTCCTGTACGACAACGGGGTTGGTAGATTCGACACTACCAATTTGACTACTGTCGGACATGCGGTTGCCAAAATTCTTGCAATATCTGACAAATTCAAGAATGAACACGTATACATTTCGGAGTTCACCATCTCCCAGAACGACATTTTCGATGCCCTGCTGAAAATTACCAATACCAAACGCGATGACTGGACTATTGAGCATCGAACGGCAGAATCATTTAAATTGCAGGGATTTGAAAAGCTCAAGGCAAATGATTTGACGGGCGTGTATGATTTGATTTTCGCCGCTGTTCACCAGCCCGGTTTGGGATCGGACTACTCGGAGACGCACGAGTTGGCGAATGAGACTCTTGGGTTGTCAAAAGGCGATCTGTTCGAGGTTACGAAGAGGATTGTGTCTAAGATGTGACCCGGTCTTCTATGGAGGATAACGTCTTCTTGACATTTGTGTGTGGGTATTAGCTTCCGTTCTCTAGACGTCTTCGAAGAATGTTCACGTCTCTGGTATATGCAGATCGAAAATGTGGACAGTGCGACTTACCCATCAAGTAGTGTTGCTAACTGTACGATGTATATACTTCAATAGACTCTGGCCCGGATTGTTTCTTAACAATACTGTTCACTGTTATTACCAATCGATCGGCATCGGTTGCGATCAATAGGGCAGCGAAACTAAAAGTGGAGATGCTATTCCCCGAAAAGTCATGAATATAAATAGACACATGCGGGATCCTAAGAGTATTCTGAATGTATCTGAATAGCTGAAATAAAGATATTGAATACTGTTTAAAAAATTATGACAGATTCACTGATCTCCCTGGAACCCTATGTCGACGCCCGCAGCTCCAGCAAAGCCGTACGGCGATTGGCCGCCTAGTATGGCGTGCAAGATATTCCTGTTAGATGAAATATCATAGTCATTGAATCTTTCTTGGTCAATGCACCGGTATTGCTTCATAGGGCCGGAGCAATCAGCTTTATCGGAGGAGATGTTTCGTATTCTGATACAAACGTACATCCAGATATATGTACCTAGGTAGGAATGGACCAGTCTGGTCAGTAATGGAGCTAAAGGAGCCAAAGTGATCGTTGCCTATCCCGAAATTAGTGATTGTAAAGCAATAATAAACAACAAATTATTCTCAGATCGGTTCCTAACTACTCAAGCGCTTGGCCCTTTCCTTATGCTTCATCCTGCCTACATGTGAAGTCAGACACCAAAGTATCCGATGAAAAACAGAATTGGGAACCTAGATAAGAGCAAATATAAAGTCAAGAAAGCCGCTTCCTTCCCCTAGGCGCTGGATCCTCATCAGGCTGAAACTTGGGCCGTAATACAAAGATCGAGCAGAGAGCAAATTCAGTTTCATCAGACTAGCTGCATCAGCGTACAGGAAGTTTATCCTTGATAGGAAGGTGCCCCGGACTTGTATCAGGAATCGCTGTACTGGACGCTATCTGCTGGAGACAGCTTTCCGTTATGTTTCCCAGGGATCCCGAAAGTAGTATTGTTGTCGCCAGGACACCGTCTTTTAACTCCGTCAAGACCTTGTCAATTGTCTCCGTGCAGTCTGTCTCTGGTTAGATAATTGCTCTTTTTCATGTTTGAGTGTTCCATCAGCGTACTCGAGTTATTGCGCTTGCCATGGACCCTGAGTCCATGATTGCTCGGCATTGCAAATGTCAAGCCAGTCAGGCTGAAGACCGCAAGGGCCAACATTACTAGTATCTTGTACAGGAGCATGGTTTGTAGTGTCTTGAAGGGGTAAAATGTTTTTAATCCGAGAACCTGTAGAGTATTGACTCGGAGTCTCTGAAAGACTGGGCCATTCCAGGTCCTTTATACACCCTTTAATCCAACCCTTTTGGCCTTTTCGTAATCCACAACCCAGTGTACTCGGTTACTAGCATTAATAGCTTGACGATAAGTCATATCTAGACTTAGTAGTTGAAGCTTTGGCCCCTCTGATTCCCTCTTCTACTACTACATAATGCAGAGGTCCAGGATTCAGGAATGAATGAAAAGAACAAAGAGCATAGTAGGATGCGTTAAACAGACTGGTCTACTGATGGGGATCAACGTAACTATAATTCCGCAAGGAATGGTTGCTTTTGACTTATCTTCCGGTGTCTTTGTTATCTCGCTCGTTGCGACAGCCTGCCCGGGGCGGCCTTTGTGCCTCCCGTCGAGGAGATATGTCAAGTTCTCAATATAGTCACAATCCAATATGAGATACAAGAATTAATATCTGGTTTTTATTCCCTGTCAGCTAGATGAATATCCCAGTAAACGCGAGAACCGTTTGACTCAGTGCTGAATAGACCTGACGTGTGCCACATTCTCTCTGTAACAGACTGTCAAAGGACTATTGTTAGATGCTGACAGGTTTCCAGAAGATTTCTGCGGACCACCATTTGCATTATTGTCTCCATAGAATCGTGTACTACTAGTAGATGACAGAGAAGCAGCCCAGTACCCCTGAGTCCGTCCACTACCTAATTACTGATCTACTATCTAGTATGATTCACCACCGTCGTCTCCATGTCCGTCTCCGAGTCTCCGACACCCATCGGCGTTTTCGTTATCCGCGCCGCCGTCGCGCTCCCCAACGGCCAAGTTTGCCCGTGGCTCGCTTCTCCAATCGCTACATTGGCATGGATCGCCAAATCGGTATGAGTAGCAGTTCGTCGATCGTATCCAGGGTCGATGTGTCTTCCTGGCCACCTCACCCCCATATTCGCAGCTGCACAACTTGTCGGCAGCGGAAGGTGAGTTTCCTACGACCGCGTCGTCTTGATCCTAGAACGCCCGATTGAACGCAAAATCAGGTGAAATGTGACCGTCAACAGCCGTGTGCTATGTGCACCCGCGCTCGAACCCAGTGCGTCTATCCACCCGGGCCGGGCAGAGCGCCAAAGCGACCCCGAGTGGCGATGGATGCTCGACTGCTCGACCGGTTGTCCCGCTTGGAAACGATCATCAAACAACTAGAACATGAAGGAGATCAAGAAGACCAGGGAGCTGAAAAGGATTCTTCCCTGCCGCTAGACCGCCAACCCCGGACGCTGGATAATACCTGCTCCCACGATGTCGGCAATCAGAGCGTCGAACCGCTCTCACGGTCGAGTGCAAATCCCAGTGTTAGACGACATCCTGGCCGTCTTCTGATTGATGAAACAAGAAGCTGCTACATCAGTAACCCTCTACTGGCGAGTATGGGCGACGAGGTGAGTCTGGCGCTCTTCGTCCCATCCCCTTCACTCTAATTCTTTCGCTCACTCCCTCATAGATTGAAGAGATGCGCGACTTACTGTACGAGCCTCATCCGGAAGATGATGAGGATGCGTCTCCCGCAGCATCAGTGTCAGAGGAGCTGGCATCATTCGATACAAATGCTGCTATCATGGGTTTCCGGGCAATCTGTCACTCACTCCGCGCGTACCACCCACCCTTGTCGCAGTCGGTGGCCCTCTTGGAGGTATTCAAAGAGAACGTTGCCCCTGTTGTGCTGATCTTCCACTTACCGAGCGTTATCGGCCTCTACTGGGATGTCGTCGTCTCACTGAACACTCTGGACAAGGACAGCGAAGCCCTTCTGTTCTCTATTTACTACTCTGCTGTGATCAGCATGGACTCAGAACAATGCTTTGGCAAACTCGGGGTCTCCCGCAAATGTGCACTGGAGACTTACCAGTTCGCCGTGCAACAAGCCATAGCACGCGCTGATCTGCTGAACACTCAGAGCATCGTCTTGCTGCAAGCCGTTGTTCTTTTCCTCACTGCATACCGCAATGAAGACGAATCGCGAACCGTATGGTCTCTCTTGGCGCTGGTATTTCATATCGCCCAGGCGATGGGTCTCCACCGCGATGGTACTGAATTCGGATTGAGACCCCTGGAGACGGAGCTTCGCCGACGACTATGGTGGCACATCTGCCTCCTCGATCACAGATCCAGCCAATACCATGGCTGCGAGCCGATTGTTCCAAAGTCCTCTTTCAATACCAAAATGCCGCTCAATATCAACGATTGTGATCTCACCCGCGAAATGACGGAACCCCCAGTGGAACGAGAGGGGGCAACACAGATGACTTTCTGCCTGGTTCGATGCGAAATCTATTGCGTACTCTACAAGATCAACGTGCCCCCGAGTATGAGGACACGGGCCCAGTCGGACGGCAGTTTACCTCTGGCCGAGCGCGAGGCATTGGCTCGGGAACTGAAACATCGACTAGAGGAACGCTACTTGAAGTACTGTGATGCCTCCATCCCCATCTTGTTTGCTTCATCAATTGTGGCAAGATTGATTCTTGCGAAAACGTGGCTGATCCTATACTATCCGGTGAGTCACAAAGACGGAGCCAGTATGCCGACGAGCATGCGAGACCAACTGCTCTCGACTTCTATCGAGATATTTGAAATGGCCACCTCGCTCCTCACAGACCGCCGCATCTCGAAATGGGGTTGGCATTCCAAGACCCATGTCCAATGGCAGGCCGCGATGCTCGCTCTTTCTGAGATCTGTTCCCGTCCACCTTCTGCCGAATGCGATCTTGCATGGAAGCACATCACCACCCTTTGTGATCAGTGGGACCTGAAAAAAGAGAAGGGCTCGATGTGGCGCCCCATCAAGCGGCTCCTGGCGAAGGCGCGATACGTACGGGAAGTCCAACAGGCCAATCGTTCTGGTAGGGCGTGCCAATGTGAAGGTGGAAGTCCATCAACAGAAACAGTCGGTATCACCGACCAGGGCATCCTAGGGGCCGGGTCTGACCCACAGGCGAACTCGGCGCCTGCTCCATCCCCTTCAGATAACATGAACATTGCCATGGGTGATTTCCAAATCTTGAGTGACCTGTCGGATCCGTTTGCAGAGTCGTTATCCAAGAATCGACCCATAGCGGAGCCCGGGTACTCTATGTCCGACAACACTGTGGATCCTGGTGAACTTTCCAAGGTTCCTAGCTGTGGTACAACGGAATGGGTTGATATGGTGAATGAGGTAAATGCAGTATTCAGTAGTCGATATTCCGGATGATTTAACTCAGTCTACGCTACGGCACGCTGTGGCGGCCCTTATGGTCTACTGCAGGCCGCATATGCTTCTACAAGAGATGCCAGCTTGAGACACTGAGCATAACAAACCAATAACCGAGAGGGCCATCCATCCCGGATGCACATACTGTATTTCTCGTGGATCATGACATCTGGGCCTCTCCCGCCACGTCGAAAACCAGCTGCATCAAGACATGTGCGATAGCATATATGAATGCCACTACAGGATCTTTGGTTAGGGGAAAGGCTGTAGATGAGACCAAGAAACTTACAATGAGAAGTAGAGACCATTGCCGTCGAGGACGAAACGTGCCGCAAAATATGGGGATGAGAGTAGGTAGAGATAAGATCTGCGCTAGACCAGACTCCAAGACACGCGACCAGTAGTATTCATTATTTTTTGTGTCCTAAGAATTTAAATTCCTTGTTCGTCGAGACATAATGTTGCTGGCAGGAAAGGTCTCAGGGTAGGGCGCACGCTTGACTTGTATTGCGACGAGCATTCTAATTAGAACATGCTCTTTACAAGACGTCTTTGCATTGCTATCAAGAGGCCACTTGCTGAACCAAGAATAGTAATTTTTATTTGCCGCTCCTGTCAATCTCCTGAGGCCGGTGCTGTGCGTCGGATAAGCCTTATGCGTCGCGAGCCGAATGCCGTCCCCGACATCTTACTCTTACATATATCAGCCAGCCTCTCAACCAGGCAGTTCGGGAGGGGAAATGCAGATTCTGTCTTTTATTCGATATATCTCTCG
The DNA here is from genome assembly GCA_002242795.1 of Byssochlamys sp. BYSS01. Taxonomy (NCBI): domain Eukaryota; kingdom Fungi; phylum Ascomycota; class Eurotiomycetes; order Eurotiales; family Thermoascaceae; genus Paecilomyces; species Byssochlamys sp. BYSS01. The sequence continues at coordinate 462,267 of NIXA01000016.1, forward strand.
TCTCTGCATTCCGCTAGCACTTCACTGTTAACCATGTCGGAAGGAAGCGCCGAGAAGGCTCTTGAGCATGGTTTGTCCCATCCACTGCTCTACCACGCATCCCCACCTGAGACACTGGTTGACTTCGATGGCCCGGACGACCCGTATAGACCAATGAATTGGCCGTTACGGAAGAAGATCATCACAACGGTACTGTATGGACTGACGACGGGATGGATGACCTTCGCGTCGGCCATCTATTCTGCCGGGATCGGACAGATCGCAGAGGACTTTCACGTCTCCACCGAAACATCTGCAGCTGGAGTCAGTTTGATCGTGTTCGGCTTCGCAGTTGGACCTTTGCTGTGGGCACCACTGAGCGAAATCTATGGACGAAAATGGGTTGTCCTCGTGGTGTGTTTCTCTCTCCTTCCAAGACTTGTGTTCCCCCAAAATCCGCTGCCTGACCTACTGACTCTCTAGCCCTACTTCATCGCCGCTTGCTTCTCCTTCGGGACCGCGGCAGCGAAAGACATACAGACCATCTTGATCACTCGCTTCTTCGCCGGTCTGTTTGGCAGCGCCCCCGTGACGAACACTGGCGGTACCATGGCCGATATTTGGCCTCCAGAGCAACGCGGTATCGCCGTCGTCGGGTACGCAGTCACCCTGGTCGGGGGACCGACCTTAGGCCCCATTATTGGTGGAGCGCTCACTTCTAGCCACCTCCGCTGGCGCTGGACGGAGTATTTAACGGGCATCCTGATGATGGCGCAGTTCGTCGCCGATGCGCTTCTGATCGACGAAAGCTTTCCCCCGGTGCTGTTAGTTCGAAAGGCGCGTCGGCTGCGGTATGAAGGCAAGAATTGGGCGCTGCATGCAAAGGTCAGTAGCTGATATAAAACACATGGTGACTTCGACAATGTCTAACCTCGTACAGCACGAGGAATGGAATGCGTCAGTGAGTCAAATGATGCAGAAGTATCTTGTCCGCCCGTTTCAGATGCTGGGCACTCCGATTTGCTTCCTTATGTCCCTCTACGCGGCTTTTGTATATGGTAAGGCGGGATAGCCATGATGCATGAGCTAGTCAGCTAATTGCTTTTTTTTTTTTTTCATAGCTATCCTCTATGCCAACCTCGAGAGCTTCTCAATCGAGTATCAAGAGCACCGTGGCTGGGGACCGGTAGTGGGAAACCTCCCCTTCGTCGCGCTTCTCATCGGCATTCTCTTCGCAGCGGCCCTCAACATCTTCAATAATAGATACTACTTTCGCAAGTTTCGCGCGAACGGCAACAAAGCGGTTCCTGAAGCGAGGCTCCCTCCTATGATGATCGGGAGCTTTGCGTTTGCCGGAGGCATGTTTCTCTTTGCATGTAAGCCTCTAGAGAGCCGCGTCGCGTCCAACTACTACTAGTAGCCTTTGACTGATCTGATCTGTGGCAGGGACGTCTTCACGACATATCAACTTCTGGCCATCAATCATCGGAGTCAGCCTTGTTGGATTCGGCTTTACCACAATCTTCCAAGCTGCGCTGAATTATCTCATTGATACCTTTACCCGATTCAGCGCCAGCGCAGTCGCGGCTAATACGTTCCTACGATCGATCCTGGCCGGTGCGTTTCCCCTGTTCGTGATTCCCATGTACCACAGCATGGGGGTCGATTGGGGCACGACAGTCTTCGCTTGTATTGCGGCGATATTGATCCCCGTGCCGTTCCTCTTCTTCGCCTGGGGTAAGCAAATCCGTGCTCGGGGGCAGTGGAGCAAGCACAGCGTCTAGACACATGTAGGGCACCGAGAATGCCTGCTGTGATGGCTGAGGGTCAGTCAGTATCTGGAATCGAAGACTGGCCGGTCAAAGGACTTGAAAAATAAATAGACGTAATAAACACTGCCTCGCGCTACTGCGCTTGCCTTCAAAGCAACCTCTAGAACCTCTCCTGAGTACGCGTATCCCGTCTGTTATTCCCTGAATTAAGAATCTAAAGCACTAGAAAGTCACGTCGCTGGCACTCGTCCACAGTTTGACATGATCTACGGATTCCACTTTGCAAGCAACGATGTCACCTAATCCAGCTGCCTCTGCCAATCGGACTGGACGCTCATTCTCCAGCTAATACTACAACCAGCCAAGGACCTAGGCCAGACTATGTAGATCTCACGTGCAGTTATCTCCAACACCGGATTGTGCAATATCCTCCCTGTCCCTTTTAGGTAGGGTTCGTTAACACCGGGGCTGACGGAAAAAGATTACAGAATTAAACTGCGAAAAAAATATATTTAATCGGCTTTCAATGTCAGTTCTACGATATCTATTTCAAGTTTGTTGCCAGGCCCTTATTTCTTCTAGCCTGATCGCAAGGTAGGTCTTCGAGCACTCACAACCGCCTCATCACCCAGTTTTTTAGGGCTAGGTGTATACCCAGCTGCAGTGAGTCTAACCGTACTGAAAGCCAGGGGAGGACAGGTAATCAATTCAGCAGGCGAGATGTAGCGGTATGACAGGCTTCGATAGAGAGGTATACAACTCCCAAAATGCAAGGCTAGCGCAGCTAACTCTGGAAGTCGGCGGAAGTGCCCACTTTTCCCCGCAAATCTACATACATCTAAAACCTCACACATTCTGGGCCGAGCTCAAGTAGCTACCGGCCCCTGCTGAATAGCTCGGCCTCAGTCTACGTTCCAGAACAAATTATTAGGAACAATATACTCTATATAGGGCGGATTGAACATGACAGGGCGTTGTACCGCGAATGGCCCTCGGGAAGGCCAAAGACGGCCCGAACTTCCTCTCATGGCTCTATTGACATTTAGATGGGCCAATCGCGTACTCTGTTTTTCCTCGTGCCTAGTGAGAGAAACTGGCGTTTGACACCAGCAGCCTCGGCCGTAATAGCAGCATGTGCATTCCTACAGGATTATTCCCCGACTACTGAGATGGGCCAGGTTGGAAGGCGTACGCGGGTCTCGGCTTTGTGTCCGTTCTTGAAGAGTCATCATGATGCTAAGTAGAAGGTCTTACTAGCGTAAATCTTACTTGGCCAAGGAGAAACAGTAATTGATCTTGAATCACTTACGTTAGCGGCGAGACATGCGCGGGAAAATATCTAGAGTTTATTGCAGACTTGAAGATACTTGCTTCTGCGTGCTAAGAAATATGTAAGTGATATTCATGTTTCATTGAAGCCATTTGAAGCCCAGAGTGAGTACAAGTAAACAACAGCGATCACAGACATATTTCAGCACAAACACTGTTAATAAAAATAGTGAACTTCTGAGTTTTCTGCTGTGTCCCAGGGTAGCAACTATCGGAACTCTATAGAGTAGCGTATCAGCAACTTCCTAGGCCCTAGAGCACATTGAACAGTTACTTGTTGGTAACCACTTGGTTCATTTGCAGTTCAAGGTCGAAATCAGCCCACTCGTGACTGATGATGATCTCTTCATCTTTCTTAGCAGCCGCATTAAACTGCTCGATACAGGATGTGACGCGCTCGAGATTGGTTGACATCTCCGAACGGATAACGTGTAGAGCTCTTAGGTCGTTGAAACTCGCATGCGATACAGACCACGGAACGTAGACGCCATCATGTTTGTGTCTGACCGGACGCGAACGAGGGGAAAGCACGTCACTGGCAAGCGAAAAGGCGGCCTCAGAGTCCTCGCATAGGGAGCCGATTCGTCTGTCCTGATCTGCAGCCACGCCAGACGAATGCAAATAATCTATTCGAAGCTAGCGTACCTTATTCCTAGGAGCCTCTTCGGCATCAACAAGGTCCAATCCAACACGACTCAGGAGTCCCTGGCAGGTGCCGATTGCGACTTACTCGGGTCGATATAACCTGGTTTTGTCGTCTCCTTGCTCACTTTTACCTCTTATCTTAGTTAAATATAGACGATATTGTTGGAGTTGTCCTCATTACTCTGTTTTCCACCTGATTCGGACCGTTCCCCTTGAGAGATTTCTCGCTATTCGCTTTTTCGGTGCTAAACGGTTCGAGGGCAGTTGGCGATGCACCTTGAGACAAGACAAAATAAGAACTATCTGCGCTATGTTAGTCTTAAATGATGCCATATGGCCTTGGCAACTCGCTCGCGATGCATTTGTGGTCTTTCGCAATCCAGTAACAGTAGGCGCATACAGCGGATGCAACAGGCATAATTATCCTCTTCGTCGAATGTAACAACGGAACGTGAAAAGGGACTGCCCTCTTTGGACCCACCATGGTCGGTTAAAGGCGAGTCCGCCATGCACTAGGCTCGCTTATTTCTTTGATTTCGGGCTCTCCGGCTGTTTTGATCTCCCCAGATCGCTGAGGGACAGATCCCCCACATCCTCCCAATAGGCTCCTTCTAAATGTAGTTTAGCGCAATAGTCTGCCGTGCACACACGCGGACCCCGACATAGGCAGAAGCAGGCCAGTCCGCGAGTTTCCTGACCGACATATAACAATAATAAAAAATAACAATAAAGAAAGGGTATGCCTCGCGCGACATGCGAGGCACCGCGTTGCGATATGATGCGTCTGTCGTCTTCATCCGCCGCGTTTGTGCCATTCCCGGACAACGCATATTAAATACTACTGTAACTTGAAAGGGAGCAGAATCGAGCGCCAATTGGCGAGGTGGATGCTTATCGATACTCTTATCGGAGCATTTCCGATGATGAAATAAGTTGAACGCAAGGGGCAATGCAAGATCAATGGCCGCGATGTAACCCGGCGGCCGTCCGAGGAATGCCGCTGCGCAGATCGGACCTTTTTCAGGGAAGTGGCTTCTACCTAGTAAACAATAGGACCAGCTCGGGAGGCAACGGAAGCTTCACGTCGCAATGTAGAAATACTCCGGTGCTGTCCCCTGGTGTCTCTTTCGTTTCATTTCATTTCATCTCAATTCTCATTTCCCCTTCTGCGTGAAGCTCAATCGGCACGTTGGGGTTGGTTTGGGAATCTCTTGCCGGCAACTATGGTGTTCGCCTTCTTCAGTCGCGGAGGAGCGTTGTCGCTCACCACACTGGCGCTTCTGGCGCTTCTGGCCTCTGTTGCCCTAGGCGAAGTCTTCGAAAAGCTCGATGCCGTTCCTGAAGGCGAGTTGTCTTGGTCCTCATCATGCTGGGGAGTCCATATGTCCGCTGACCATCACCACAAACAGGCTGGAGATACTCGCATACTCCCTCTCACGACGAGCCCATTCGTCTCCAGATTTCCCTACAACAGCACAATGTAGCTGGCTTCGAACAGGCCCTGTTGGATATGTCAACACCAGGACATCCGAATTACGGAAAGCACTTCCAATCGCACCAGGAGGTGAAGCGCATGCTGCTCCCCACGGACGAAGGAGTTGCTGCTGTCCAGCAATGGTTGCATTCAAACGGCATCTTGGATGTTGAGGAAGATGCAGACTGGATCAACTTCCGCACGACAGTCGGTCTTGCCAATGACCTGCTCGAGGCCGATTTCAAGTGGTATACTAGCGAGGGAGGGCTCGCAACCCGCCTGCGAACTCTCCAGTATTCTCTCCCGTCATCTGTGGCTTCGCATATCAATACAGTGCAGCCGACGATACGTTTTGAACAAATTCACCCCAATCGCGAGACGTTGCACAAAATCTCAATCTTGAAGTCAGCATCACAGCTCAACCTCACTGACTGCAACCAGGAAGTCACCCCGCAATGTCTCAAAGACCTGTACAAGATCGACAGTTACAAGGCCGACCCAAAAAGTGGCAACAAAATTGCCTTCGGCAGCTTCTTGGAAGAATATGCCCGCTACTCTGATCTCAGCCTGTTCGAGCAACACCTTGCCCCATATGCTATTGGACAGAGCTTTTCTGTGGTTCAATTCAACGGCGGTCTCAACGATCAGAACTCCACCGAGGACAGTGGTGAAGCGAACCTGGATTCCCAGTATATTGTTGGACTCACCTCTCCTATCCCAGTCACTGAATTCAGCACGGGTGGTCTAGGGCCCCTTGTTCCTGATCTGACCGAGCCTACTCAGCCCGGCTCGAATGAGCCATATATTGAGTTCTTGCAGGGTGTTCTAAAGTTGCATCAGAAAGATCTTCCTCAAGTGATTTCCATCTCGTACGGCGAGGATGAACAGGTAGATATTCCAAGAGCCTATCTCCTGGCTAATGAAGTCTGACTGCTGTGTTTGTAGAGCGTGCCCCGGAAATTTGCCGAATCTGTGTGCAACTTGCTCGCACAACTTGGCAGCCGCGGCGTCTCTATGCTGTATGCGTCCGGTGACTCTGGTGTCGGAGCAGCCTGTGTGACGAATGACGGCACCAACACGACGCACTTTCCCTCTCAATTCCCTGCTGCCTGCCCCTGGATCACCGCGGTTGGGGCTACACAATATGTTGATCCTGAGGAGGCAACCTCCTGGTCCTCAGGCGGTTTCTCCGACATCTGGCCTCGTCCACTGTACCAAGACTTTGCTGTAAAGACATACCTGGGTAAGCTCGGAGATAAATTTGCAGGTCTCTTCAACCCACATGGCCGTGCATTTCCGGATGTCTCTGCCCAAGGTTCGCGGTTTGCCGTGTATGACAAGGGAGACCTGAATCTGTACTATGGGACGTCTTGCTCGACACCTGTGTTCAGCTCTGTCATCTCCCTGATCAACGATGCAAGATTCCGGAAGAATCTTCCTCCTCTGGGATTCCTGAATCCATGGCTATACAGTGCTGGTGTTTGGGGGCTCAATGATATTGTCCATGGAGGGAGCACTGGGTGTGATGGCAGTGAAGGCGGGCCAGTGATTCCGTACGCAAGCTGGAATGCCACTGAGGGCTGGGACCCTGTTACGGGGTTGGGAACTCCGGACTTTTCACGGCTAAAACAGATTGCATTGGCATAGACTCTTTTTCTTGAGCATGAAACTGTCACAACAGTCATTGTGTTCAAAATCTTGTGACTCTGGAGGGTTTATTGATGGAGTGGAGTCGCGACTTACGTCGGGAGAAGCACTGAGAAGCAATATGGACAAGACGGGAAGGCGCTCGCTTAGCAGGCCACGTGCAAGGGACTAGACCAGGTGCGGACAGGGCAGGGCTTGTCCACAGGTCGCCCACAAATTGTGGCTTTCGGTCCACGGATGAAGGTAATAAATAATAGGAGTTACCTAGGTACCTAGGTAGTAATTAATACATCCAGTATCCGCGGTTCCTGTCGTGCATCGCATGTCTCCACGTGGGAATCAGACAGGAGATCCAGGTACTACTAGTAGGTACCTACCTACTATCTACCTACAGTAGGTAGTATCTACTACTATCTAGTACTACCAGTGACGACCCTGGAGACTCCCCAATCAACAGCGGATACGCTATCAATTTTTGCTACCGGGGGCACTTCTTACTTACTGCAGCGGCCTGTCTTCCCCTCCACCTGGGCAGCTGTTATCGACGATTTAGTCATAATATAACCCCCGATCCCCCCACCTTTTCTGCCTTTTTTTTTCTCTCTTTTCTCTCTTTTCTCTCTTTTCTTTTTTAATTCTCCCTTGACTCCAATCCGCCAGTTAGCTAATGCGAACGCTGGAGCCAAGAGATATCTCCGTAGGCGTTCGATATACATATCCCGGCCGTTGTCGCAAGTAGCCATCGCAATCGTGCTCCCTCTGTGCCCACACGCAGCAGCTCTTCCTCTCTACAGCGCCCAATGCCCCGTGAATAGCTTCTTGGCCTTCCTTCCCGAGCGCAGCAGTTCCTTCCCTCGTGGCCAGCTCTGCCTGATTCAGCCGCTTGCAGCACCACCGTCGCCATCTCGCGTAGGCATGGACGCTCCTCGTCGAGAGTCGTTCGTCTCAGACGACCAGGAACTGGCCCGTCTAGGAAAGAAACAGGTTCTCGTCCGTCGCTTCGGTTTTTGGTCCCTGTTCAGCTTCGCCGTCTGCGAGTTGATCACCTGGGAGACCGTCCTGGCCCTCTTCTCCGAAGGCTTCGAGAATGGTGGCCCTGGAGGCCTCGTCTACGGCTTCATCATCGCCTGGAGCTCCACCCTATCCGTCTACACTGTCATCTCTGAGTTGGCCTCCATGGCCCCCATAGCAGCGGGCCAGTACTACTGGTCCTACATCATGGCCTCAGAGCGTTCCCGTGTGTTCGTCAGCTATATCGTCGGCTGGCTGACTACCCTCGCCTGGATCGCAACCGTGGCTACCGAATGTCTGTTCGCGGGTACCATGTTGCAGGGCCTGATCGTCATCGACTATCCAGACTACACTGCAAAGCTCTGGCAAGGCACGCTGTTCACCTGGCTCGTCGTCCTAGTTTCTGTCTTTATCAATGTGGTTATCCCCACTGCCCTGCCGCGCATCGAAATCGGTATTGTCGTCTTCCATATTGCCGGATTCATTGCCATCATGGCTGTCCTGTGGACCTACTCGCCTCACCACTCTGCCCACTTCGTCTTCGCTACCAGCATGAATGAGGGTGGTTGGTCGACGCAGGGTCTATCCTACTGCGTCGGTTTCTTGGGTAATGTTGCGACCTTTGTCGGCGCAGACGCCAGTGTCCACCTTGCCGAGGAGGTTTCCAATGCCAGCACCACCATCCCCCGTGTCATTACCTTGAGCATGCTGTTGAACGGCATTATCGGGTTTGTCATGATGGTCACTATACTCTTCTGTCTGGGTGACGTGGAAGCCGTTCTCAATACTGAGACGGGATTTCCCTTCCTCCAGGTCTTTCACGGCAAGCCATGCGAATCTCCTATCAATATATACTCTTACGTCGGAAGTTCACTGACGCCCTAGCAGATAGTGTAAAGAGCGTCCCAGCGGCTACCGTCATGGGGGCCATCGTCCTCATTCTCACCTGGGCCTGCGCCACGGGGATCACCACCTCCGCATCCCGAATGACCTGGGCCTTTGCGCGCGACCGAGGCGTCCCCTTTTCCTCCGTCCTGATGAAAGTCGACCGACGCACTCGCGTCCCCATCATCGCTGTCGGAGTCGTCGTTATCATCGCCTGTCTCCTGTCGCTCATCTATGTCGGCTCTTCCACCGCTTTCAACGACGTCATCTCCCTGACCATCACCGGTTTCTACGGCTCCTATCTGGTCCCGTGTGCCTTCCTCCTCTACCATCGCTTGCGCGGCCGCATCCTACCCCACGAAGCAAGGCTCGTCGACGGCGAGACCCCTGCAATCAACCCGAGCAGCAGCGCCGCGGATCCAAAGAGCACAGAAGTAGAAGAGAAGAAAAGCTCAGCCTCACAAGTCGCGTCAGATCCGAATCAACCCGGGGAACCCGAGAATGACTCCAACCTGATCGCCTACGCACCGGGCCAACTCTTTTGGGGCCCTTGGCACATCCCGGGTCTCCTAGGCATTCTCAACAACGCATACGCCTGTGTATACATGGTGTTCGTGATCTTCTGGAGCGTCTGGCCGCCTACCCAGAAAGTTGATGCGTCAACCATGAACTACAGTGTGCTTGTCACGGGCGGAGTCATTTTGTTCAGTATCTTCTGGTACTATGTTCGCGGGCGTAAGGAGTACCGCGGGCCATTGGTTGAGAAGGAAGCCATCGCATTAAGTGGCATTCTTCGGCGAAGTGTTGCTGTTGTCGATGTAGTTTGAACTCCTCTATCGTATATGTCTTCTCTGACCACACGTAATAAATATGGACTAGTTTCTCTGCGACGAATGAGTACTATGAGATCTGCGATTTGACTTGGATCGACTCTCTGATCCTCTTTCTCTTCTGGTTCTGGATAATGCTCTCTTAAGTCGTGGATTGCGCGCCGGCCGGGCAACCTGCAGTGAAGCAAGTTCATCAGTAGACGTCTCCGAGTCGTGGGAAGCATTCGTTGAATGGGATAGTATTGTTTCACTGGAGGCATCCAAATGATATATGCATGTCCCTAACAGTCTCATTTGCAGACTGTACGAACAGATCTCGTTGTTTCTTCGCCCAGTCTCTAGCGTTCCTGAAAGCGGTAACTCCTTGGAGGAAGGTTTCTCGACTATCTGTCAACTCCCACCCTCTCAACTTAAACATATGGTAATCAACGGGCCTTTCCGCATTAGTTGAAGGCGTTGGGTATACAGCTTGAGTGTACCATCGTGATAAGTCGAGCTGACGGTGTAGGCGTTGTTGTCATATACAGGCTGCTTTCCATATGATTGAATGTGATGTATCGCACGTGCGCCTAAAGTTCCATTGTAGAGTGCCTGTCGCTTGGCCACGGCAGCCGAGCCATCGGGACCTTTTCCTTCCATAAAGAAATTCGGTAAAATGGGTGCATGATTCTGTGTTGACGGGATAATGTAATGGGTCAGATCCCTTCGGACTTGCTGGTGCAGTTGACCTGCACGAGCTCCATCATAGAAATCCGGTTTTGCATCCGTTATCCCCTCTGCAAAAGGCTCAAAATTTCCAAAGAACTTGTCCTCTTCGTACGGAATATCTGCAACTCCGCGGATGATAGGAAATACGGAGCTCATGATCTTTTTTTCGCTAATAGCGTCGCTGTCCCTCTGCAAAAAATCATTGAAAGCGCCGTCAGAGAAGTGTGAAGGAGAGAGTGATGTTCTCGACCGTTCCAGTATTTCGATAATCTCATCCCAATTGTCAGGCTTTGGCGGAGGATGACCATTCGGATGACGGTATCGATCAGGAAAGGAGCCGTGGTCAATGAGTATTTGTTCGAAGTTTAGGTCGTACGCTGAAGACTTTCTGTCTGAGTTTGTCCTCGTGGAGGATCGTAATGAGGTTTCGTTTGATTTATTTCGGACGTTGGACGGGGACCTGAGACCCATGCTCCGGGGATACTATGAAAAGAGGTTAGATAAGGAACCAAACTCTAAGTACTTATATGGCCTTACTCCTCGCAGATCACTCAGGTCAGGACCACCGGACTCTAGGTGGTGAAGTCGATCGATGCCAATTTCCTCTAGGGTGGGAAATTGTCTATCTAGCGCCGAAGGGGTAGGAGGAGAAGGAAAGGTACGCCTTGGGAACTGCTGGTTGAAGTCGCGAAGGGCTCGCCGTGTGAGGAATAACTTGGAAAGGCGTTCGTATGGGAAAGGACTGCGCGCAGGCGGGATGACCGATGACCGTTCAAAGGCGTCGTTTGCAGGCTCTCTCCCTCTCTTTCGACTATAGATCAGCGGCGGTTGTTGTTCATGCATCAGGCCATCGGGAGGTACGCAGGAATTAGTTGTCAGAGGTGAAGAAAAGATCATGGATGAGAAATGTGAGGCTGCTTCGAGAAAGACTCTTTGCCAACTCAAGATGCAATTGGCGCTTGTGACTGATTTACCGCGGTTTAATTTACCGATAACTCCACAGCTAACTCCACAGCTCCTAGACGCCGTAATTAGTGCCAAGATCTCCGAAATTTACGGCATAGTTTACGGTGGGCGATAGGGGTCAATTGAGTTTTTTTCAGATGGCAGAACGGTCAGCTAGAGTATACTAGTAGTATATTTGTAAGGGGTGTAGCTGGGTCAAGGCTAACACTATCCACGCTGGATAGGACCCAGACCCTGCTTAAATACGCATTGCAGGATCTTGTAAGCGCTGCCGCTTACAATCAACAAGCTGCAGCTGCTGCAAAGCAGTACAGAACAACATACAGGCCGAGGTAGGCATGCAAGAAAGCTGAGGGACTGGGTGTGTGACAGAAGAAGTGTGGGAGAAGTGGCTTCCGAGCTCAACACCATGATTCTGTATCAATATTCCTTTTGTAAATGTATGAATAGCTTCATTGTGCTGCTGAGAGTACACTGGCACAGCAGGCCACACCAAGGCTGGCTATATGGGGTTAACGAATACTACTACTGCTATTTTCAAAAACTATACAGAGACTGTCCATGGGATCTTCCTTCAACCGTTGACCGTGACATGGACCTTGTCGTTGATTGACCATTACTCATGATGACTCCAGTAGTCTACATGTATACTTACTGTTGATCAGAAGCCGAAAGAAGCTTTGATCATTTTCATCAACCCCGCCTGGAGGAGTTCCACCTTCGACTCGTTGCACATTATTGGAACATTAAGGGTCTAGTGCCCAAAGTGGATTCTAATGGGCAGACACCCACATTGTCGATCAGCAAACCATTGGAAATCAAGGTTACGCCACAAAGCGATCCTGCGTGGCTAATTCTGTTTCACTCAATGCAAATATCCGCTGTGATGCAATAACATTTTTCGTCTGTTCTGATTACAGTCCTGTATCTTGCTCTAATCTCCATTGCAATTGTTTCATTTATTGCTCATGTTCCCCATTCTTGATCTTCCCACACTCTCTAAGATGGCTCTTGAAGCTCTCCTCTGTAAACTTCCGTCGCCAATGAAGGGGTCGAGTATAGTGGTGACTTCCGCAGCCAACACAGTGAAACCCGCATTCGGGAGACCCTGTGCGAAGATTCAGGAATGGAGCGCGAACAACTGCCACAAAACGTTTGGGATTGGATGACTGCCCATCAAATTCGTCTTCAGATCTAGGTCGACGTGGCGCCGACCGCCCAGCTCCAACTGTATGTTGTGACATCCGAAACTGATACTGCTTGAGCCGTTTAGATGCCATCTCCAATGAGTACTGCTGCATTGTGCTTGCGGAGCCATGTATAGAAATTCCAGCCTCCCGTGCAGCACTTTGATCGACTAAGGTAAGCCGGTTGCGGACTTTAATATGTCGTGGTGAATAGCAACCGGGAACAGTTTTCATAGCAGGTAGACTTGCCAGATGGTCACGATGAAGCCCAAATTTTCGACGAGTTTCTGCTCGTCGGATTGGAAGATAGTCTGAATTCTCGGTGAAGCAGAGAAAACAGACACGCCGGCAAGTGATTAGATACAGATATCCACCAAAATCACCACAGCTGTCACACTCGGCCGTACAAAGCTTCTTGTAAAGATTTTGGCATGAAATCCACCTGCCAGTGCCAATGCTAAGGATCCCCTGAAGTGAGGCTGGTGCATGTGTAGTGATTGCTTTGTATTGAGGAATTGAGTCCACTACCTGCATGGCTCGTTGGTTGACACGTCGAAAATCAGTTAAGGTACGTATTTCAAGCTGAACGAGCACCATATGAAGTAGTTCCAGAGGGAGCTGCTCCAAGGTACCAAGGGGGGACGTTGGCACAAGGCAATGTCGCCCATTGTCAAGACAACAAAGCTGTCCAATATCATCCAGGGTATGGTCTCCAATATTAGGCAGCTCATATCTCAAGTCATCCATACTGCGGGCTATTGTCATAAATGTTCAAATATAAACTAAAGCCTTCTTGTCAAACTGTGGGCGATGCGGAATCGTGGGGTATCTTCCAGGCTGTGTTGGTGAGAAAGAGAAATAAGACGATGCAAACAATACAAACATAGGATTGACCCTTTTCAAGCATAATTATTGGGGCGTATTAGGCCTGAGTAGGAGGATCACTACCCAGGCCTTGCTGCTCTCACCCGTCGATTTATCTACGACAGAATGAGGATGGCTCTGTCAAGCTAAAAAGGTGCCGCGCCAGCTCTGTTGAACCTAGCATGGTACTCAAATCAACAGGGCCCTGATCCGAGAATTTGGCTCCTCGGAGTGGCTTTGATTGGCGGTGGGAAGGCCAGATTTGGCGGCTGGCCGGATATGCAGGGCCACTAAAATAGAATAATAAGGGCGCATTCTATAATGCGACATAGCGGAATTGCCCTTGTAGCTCAGTGGTAGAGCGCAGCACTTGTACTTACAGCTGGAGCGTCGCCGGCTTGATCTGGGTATGCTGAGGCCCGCGGTTCGAACCCGCGCGGGGGCATCTGTTTTTTACCAACGCCGTTATGATCACCGCCGTTATCCAGCGGATTCTTTGCTATATCCATCCGTACCTCGAGATGATCTGTTGTTGTATTGTGGGACGCGCGTGAAACCGCTGCATCCACCCTATTTCCATGAAGACACCAACCAGGGCCGCCGAAACTTTCGGCGTGCCCCCAGTCCTTCACAGCTCGGAGCGCAAGTTTCTGTTGACTTGAGTAAGTAGTATGCTAGATTTGTGTGCCATGTTACGTATCTATCTATCTATCTATCCTTTTTGCAATCGATTACGGAGAGTCAATATTTTCCTGTTCCGGGAGGAATGACCGTTTCTCTCAGCTCTCTCGGTTATCCTTGCTGTCGATCAAGTATGTGTGACACTCTGCTCCGTTACCGGAGAGTAGATTGCTTTGCTCACTTTGAATACTGCTGGACTCTTATCCTGTGAGAGTGGGTAATTGAATTGTAAGGCTTCTTGTAAAACGTCAATAGTTTGAACGAGTCTCCTCTACCTAAGGTAGTAGTGATATATATATATCAAGCTGACCTCACAGAGATAGTTTTGGGCGGCGGAATCTCACTCCTTGGGGGAAACATGGTGGGCAGGAGCAAGCATGTGTGCATCTATGTACTGTCTACTCTGTGGGACCCTGTAGCAAACTTGGCTGATAGTTGTGAAGGCGGTCATTGATCAGCCGTCATCTATATATTGAACACTTCGAGTCCACACTACCGTTATATTCCAAACAAGGCGAAGAGACTTAATTTCAGGAATCCAGCTGATCATCATCTAGCTAGCTTTCTTAGGAGTTTCAGAGTTATTCACTTCCCCTTAAACCCCAGTGTCTCGGCAATGCGAGGCCCAATGAGTTAAGACGTGGTCCAGGGAAACGGCCAGTCTTCCAGCTGCAATCAGCTGGCAAAGCTTGTTCGCAAAGCTTGCTCTTTTTTGACGCCTGAGTTGGCCGGCATCCGCGACGCACTGCATTCTACAGCAAGAAAATAAGTCCAAATGTAAGTGTTATGGGACGACGTCGTTGTCAGTATCCCGTGGACCGGTTGCGGATTGCGCAAATTACCGTGACGCGCACATTCCTGCCAGATGCATGGCGGAAATATAGATCAGACTCCAACAGCGCGATGTGGTGGAACAGGACGGATTAGTTAAGCGATCTACTGCGAGAAGGGTCATCACCGTCGGATGCATCTACAGACGGCGTAGTCGATGCTCGATCCCTGGCAATTTGGCGGCAAGCCTGATAGACGGTGCGGTCCATCGTCCTATTCCAGGTCCACAGCAGACGTGGCAATGCATTGAGAACATACTCAAGCCGCCCCTCCTCCGACACTGTGATCCGTTCCGGAGATATCGAGATGGGTACAGGGCGCTGTTTCTCTGGCTTCGCGAAGGAGTCCATCGACCCGTGGAGTCTCATTTGGCATCACCCTAACAAGCCAAGTTCTCGTAATACCGTCTATCCATACCCGCCTGCATCCTAGCCTCGTCATTAAACGGTTCTTTGACGGCGCCACGAAAATACTTCCGTACATTCGCGCGAAAAACTTGGACTGCATCAGAATCTTCTTGCTGGCAAATCCACGTCAGCCATCGATGGCCAGTGGTGACATGAGTGATCTCGTCGTTGTGAATGATCTCCAAGGATTTTACGCTGTCGTCGTCGCCAGCCTTTCGGAACTTAGCGATAGTCATAGGATTAACGTCTAGACCGCGCGCTTCGTGAACTAGGCAGATGATGCAGATCCTCGCTCGGAGATCGTGCGCCGTCGCAGAAGCTGAGTCCCAGAGTCCATGGTGCACTGGCAATGCTCCGAAGTAGGAGCCGAGTTCTTGAAGTCGGACGCGTAGCAGGGAGAAGTGCTTTGCTTCATCAGCTGCCACTTTCAACCAATCGTGGAAAAAAGTCCGTGGTAACTTGCGTGGTACTCCGGTAGGTGGTGGTTGCGTCTGGAAAGTAGCAAATCGAATACAAATGTCAATCGCGAGGTCGATTGCCCAAAGCTCAATGTTAGCCAGGGCATGTAGCATGGAAATCCTGCTTTTCAGTGTTCCTCCTCTGCCAGCTTTCGGCATGAACCTTGGCTCAATAGTGACTAGGCCCTCGCGCGGTGGTTGAGCAGGAGGTGTGATGCCCCCGCTTCCAAGAGGCATGGGCGAAGACGAGCTCTCCTTCTCAACAAATTTGGAATAGAACTGAGTTGTCAGTTTAATCTTCGCCTCCGGATCAGGGGTATTCAAAATCTGAGCTGCCCATTCGCAGAACGTAGCCTTTTCACCGGGGGACTTGAGAGGTGCCGCTGGACGCGAGCTCTGTACCGATGTAGAAGTCTCTGAAGTCTCCGGCTCCCTGGAATTCTTCAACTTGACTGCTTCACTCACAGGCTCAAGCCGGACAAGCGAGACGCTGTCTACAGCATACTGCAATGTTACAATATCATCACGGATAGCCACGGGGAAGGTGCAGGTTTTGATACCCACACTCGACTCCCCTGTCTCGACATTGAAATCGTATGCGTGCCAGGGACATGTTACAATGTATGCCGAGTCTTCAATGTCCACTTGGGAGTCTTCCATGGGGCCTCCGGCGTGGGGACATTCGGCCTCCATTGCAAAGTAACACCATCCACTGTCAGTTTCGTTTGTCGAGATGCTTTCTTTTCCGGGCGGCTCGATCGACGGCAAGCGGAACAGTACCAGCCGCTTTCCATCAGAAAGATGGACCACATATCTTGGATTTTGAAGGTCCGACAGTGGACCAAGCGCGATTCGGGACATTTTCCAAACTTGAATGAACTGCTGGCAAAGACCGATCAGGGAAATATTTTGTCTGCGGTTTGTCAGTCCATTCCTGACTTGGACTAGAGCATATTAGTCAGCGACCCAGTTGCGACCCAGCTTAACTTAGTACCACTCAACACCACACCAGAGCAGCACGAATATCGTAAGGGACAAGCATGAATTCAGGACGATAAGTATTTCTATCTAGAGTTCCCCTGTCCCGTGGAAGAGAGGGCTTGAAGTTTTATACAGCAAGACCAAGTCGCAGCGACCAAGTAGCGCCGAGAGGCGAGGATGAGAACACCAATGAGACGACCGATAGTAAACGCTCGGCAAAAAGGCTCCAACGGATCTACGACTACTGGTAGCAATACAGCGTAGAAGCAGAAGGAGTGGATCTCAGGGGGAGCGACTGCTTATCGAAAAATTTCATGCTAATATATCCAGATGAACTCAAGCAAGTAATCATCATCTAGCTGGGATGTATCTTCGGATGCATCTTTTCATAGTATACCGAGTCTCAATGGCGGCGTAAATGTGGGACAAGGCCGTGGGGCCGTAGCGCATGTTGCTTCAACGCATGGGAACCTCGAGTCCGGGCAGAGGAGTTCATTCCTGATTGCACCTTTTTAGGGAGCATAAACCGGAAAAGTGCCAATACTGCTCCAAGTAACGGAGCCAATGTGGCATGGTAGCGATAATGCTCCAGAGGGAAAAAAAAGGGTATAAACTAATTAGCAATACCAAATTCCTGCCAAAATTTTCGTATCGTTCTATGCAGGCTTCCGCCCATACACAAAGTGAATGGGGGAATATAAGGGTAATGACAGATCATGAAGCTCATTTCGAAGTCTGCGTCTCCTCTGTCTTCCAGCCTCGGACACGGTTGAGAAGTCCAGGTATATAAGACTCATAAGCCTGTACCTGCTGAACTTGCTCGTATCTTCCAATTTCTTTGAGTTTGGGGTCTTTTGGCCATGGGCCATGTGGAATCTATTTGCAGTCAGTCAGCATTAACCAAGAAGATTCAAAGCCATCAATGACAAATTGGCAGTTTGGAGGAACCCTAAAATAGTTTAGAAAAATATAAATAAACAGTATCAGACTTTCCATGCGTTACCAGGTTGTTTGTATTGGGCTCAAGTCAGTCCCAAGTACTAGAGCAGATGGGCACTCACTAGTATTTAGCACCAGTTAGCAAAGCATTATAGAAAAAGCTGGAAGAGATATGGGGGCATTCTTGCTCTGCAAACTCCATGGCCCAGATCCCAGTCCCAGTCCCCAGATCCAATACCCGTTGGACGTTTGTATCAATGGGTGCCCGGTAGAGCTTCCCATCCAACATAAGGAGATAAACATGACGCAAAAAGTCCATACGATCTTGCTCTTCTTCATCATTTGGCTAGGAGGGTAGCTCAGTCACAGAGCCATGAGAAGAAGGTCTAGGCTCGAACATACAATTAGATAGCTCCCTTCACGAAATGCATGGAAACGTCGACCATTCTGCGGCCAGAGAACAAGGGCTTTTTAGCGCCGTGTCTTCTCAATGCTCTATCAGAAGGCTTTATAAGGTACCTCGAACCTAAGAAGAAGGAATCAGGATGAGGCTACCAAGAAACGGCAAGGATGGTAATACATACTTGTAGTTTTGGACACTGGAAGTCAGAGAGGTGAGATAAGACCTTGAGCCGACGCTGAATCTGTTAGGGCGGCTATCTACTTCAGTCACTGGTCTCTATACTCACGACCCATTGTAAGCCGAATCAGTTTCTAGACTGGCATTTTCCTAGCAGATGTAGCTGATTAGAATGTGTTCTGCATGTGCCGAATTGTTAATTTGGCTCACATCCACTTCCACTGTGTTGTCAGTCATCTTCGAATAAACCGGCACAAATCAATGAAGCAAATTAAAAAAAAAAAAAAAAAAGAAGCTGGACATTGACTCTGTGCATTCGAGTCGACGGTTAGGTGCTTGGACAAGAGTTAAGCGCTGGTGAGCAGCGCAAGCATGAGAAAGAGAATGAAGCGGGGACAGACAGGACCGCGGGAGGAGAGTCCAAAGGATCCGTATGATGGGTAAAGGTTATTAAATTGGTTAGTCGGGCGTGATTAACAGCGACACAGACGACATCTGAATCGCTACAGTTGCGGGATCAAGCGGCGCCACAGACGGGGGGGCTCGACGGGACAGCGACAACGACAGCACGGCGCCTGTTCGTGGGGCACAAGTGGTCATCGTTATTGGAGCGACAAGTCGTCCTCCTGGCAAACGGGCCGCTCTGCGCATCGTCAGCCTATCAACCTGCAAGCTAGCAATGCAGGTAGACGGGCGGGGAAAACGGAGTCGCATTCCGACAGTGGAACCTCGAGGAAGAGGGAGAGCGGGCCGATGCCCGTTGTCAGACAACGGAAGCCTGTTGTCTTGCCAAGGATGTAGGATGCGGTGCACAGACAAATGCGCTGCATTGAACGAAAGGGGTCCAGCGTCTTTAAATATCCCTGTTCCATTACGGACCCCTCATTATTATTGTTTCTTTCCCTCGGTTTCGCGCTTCTGTTATTTCCGCCGACCGTTGCAAGATGACTGACAACCAGCCTTTGGAAGCGGATGTGAGAACCACCCCCCCAAATGATGTGGCTCGAACCTTGTTTTCTATTTTTATTTTCAAATTATCCTTCTTTCCCGCTGGTTGCCCGTCTCACTCTAAGCTAATGTAACTCCTTTCCGCAGGAACGCTACGACGACGGGGATTCAACCTACGCAGGATCGTGCGTCACCATTCTTCCTTGGACCAGTCTCTGTTGGACGGCTTATCTAACGGGACATTATACAGGGTAGGCGATGCAAGCTATACAAGTTCGATAACGTCAAGTATCCTCAACTACAAGTACGCAAACCCTTTTTCCTGTTGTCGCCCTTCATCATCGTGTCAGGTCCAAGCTGACCCATTCACATCCTCTAGATACGAAAACGGCCGCCGATATCACGCATTCCGCGAAGGAGAATACATACTGGTAGACCTTGGCTCCACTGGCCCCATATTATACTGAGATATACTCCTCTGACTTGTTTTGAAGCCGAACGACGAACAAGAACAGGAGAGATTAGATATAGTACGTACTCCCGCTGCCGGTCCGCTATCTTAGCATGTCAGCGCTGGCCTGACATCTTGCTAGAGCCATCACGTCTACCGATTGCTGTTTGATGGTGAATTGCAGCTTGCGCCTATCAAGAATCCCAAGAGAGTCTTGGATCTGGGGACAGGTACAGGCCTTTGGGCTATTGATTTTGCAGAGTACGTGCCCCTATAGCTCCATTCTTCCTCCAGCTGCTAACCTTGCATACAAGTGAACACCCAGAGGCGGAAGTCATTGGTACCACTCATCATCCATGGGAAAGCAGGGTTGCGCCATGCTAATATACAGTACTTAGGAAATGATCTGAGTCCAATCCAGCCGGGATGGCTACCACCCAACCTTCGATTTGAAGTTGATGACTTTGAGCAAGAGTGGCAATACTCCCGCCGATTTGACTACATTCATGGCCGTGAACTGGAAGGTTGTGTTAAGGACTATGACAAGCTCTTCAGCCAGGCTCTTAAGAATCTAGTTCCTGGTGGGTATTTTGAAATTGCGTCAGTAGAGATTAAGACCACCTCAGATGACGGCACACATCTGAAGGCCAAAAACCTTGTTCTGGTCCATGACCTTGCGCATGAAGCCGCTGAGAAGTTTGGGAAGCCTTTGAACTCTACACCAACCTGGAAGGAGAGGGTGGAAAAGGCTGGGTTTGAAGATGTCACTGAGAAGGTTTACAAGGTGAGTGACTGGGCTACAGATGCTACACATGCTGCCAATTCTAAGAGAATGATCCACAGCTTCCTCAGGCCCCTTGGCCTAAGGACCCCAAGCTCAAGGAAATTGGTCGCTATCAACAGGTCAACCTCCTGGAGGCCCTGAGCTCATACACATACGCTCTTTTCACTCGTGTCCTCGGCTGGTCAAGAGAGGAGCTTGAAGTCTTCCTGGTTTCTGTACGGAACGAGGTCAGGGACTTATCAAATCACACGTACACCAACATCCGGGTTGTATACGGGCGCAAGCCGGCAGCATAATGATGGCATCGTTCCACGCTGGAAATTCGTGACTGCGACTAGTTTCGGATGACACCGAGGCAATGCCTGTATCCAGACAGGTATGACTAGCCTCATTTTTGATCGACAAGCTCCTTGATACGGTCCGTTAGGTTTCTGAGTTACTCGATGTGGAAGGATCCAACGTTCTCGGTACGTCCATGAGTGGATTGGAAGATACCCATATAGTCCAACGTTCCCCAGAATTCAACGACGTATATGACCATTCTCGAATATCTTAATATTCTTTTCCTTTTCTTGCCCGTTATAATCATGCATATATCAGAAGAAACCACAGACGAACGTCATAATAGACACCTGATGGTCCTTGGTGTTCAAGGGTATCCGTTGACGGTAGTCCTCTGGCATGAGCTACTCACGTCGGTTATGCAACATGTTCTCTCGGCGTACGAACCTGGAGCACAGTACGCAGGAAGGAGGATTTAAGGTAAACTATAGAAACTCCATTACGATAGCAGTGCGATATTAAACATTGTTATTTGTAGAAGGGACGGTGACCTCGCCGTGCTTGCGTGGACAATATGGAAGGGAAAATGCAACCTACCCATAATTCGCAACGGCCAGGATACCATCCAAAATGAGAATAGAATATCAACAAAGGATTTAATATCATCAAGTCATTAACAATGAAATCGACATTTTAGTACCAGCTCCAATATTGCCGCTCGCGGACGTAACGAAAACGCTAGAAAGCTTGCTGTACTCGACCTCTCAGTGGAGTCCTAGTTCGCGAAAGGTTTAGTCAATATAGTTACAATAAGTCACGATGTCTCCACTGAAAGTATCTGTCCACCTCGTACGGCGACTCTGGCATTCACGAGGCAGATTAACGGGCCCGTTTCGAAACGAAGCGGTGATGAGTACGGAAGGAAAACAGACACTCACTTGCGAATATTCCCAGCCCCCCCAATACCAAAGCTCACATAGCGATACTGAACGGGCGCGGAAGTGTCAGGAGGAGGGTTCTCTGATATCAAGGGATTCTTTTCGTCGTCCTCTGCATTTTTGAACTTAAGATGGAGAGTGGAGCCGATGGAGGCGAGGCCAAGCATTGGGGTAAGTAGGCTAAGAAAGCCAAGAAGAGCTTAGATGTGAGAAGTGCGAGGTGTGGATAAGGGGCGCCGCTGGTTCATCCTGCGTCAGCTTGCTTGTTCTCTTTTTCTTTTTTTTTTTTTTTCTTTTCTTTGCCCTGTCAACTTCATTCTGCTTTCCGATCATCATCTTACCTTTACGTCGGGAATGATTATTTCGCGTTAAATGTCACTCTCCCATGCGCGATTCGCGATTCAAACGAACTGAAGTGTTGGTTTCGACTGGACGACCCTTATTATATCCCGAGAAAGGCAACCTACAGCGCAGGATGCGAATTATTACTTCCCCTCTCCTCTACGCGCACGGACTTGCCCTCGACATGCCATGAGAGAACATCTGAATCCGGGACTGGGTGGTTCGACCGTCGTATGATATCATCCTGGTCCCGACAGCGTTACCATCTTGATTGTTGAATAACTACTGTCGAATTAACGCTCCACCCAAACAAGCCTCTATGGAGCAGAGATAAGCAATCTCAGGGTGATTGGACGGATGCCCGATGACGCAGCACGACATGCGTATCCTCAGCTGGACAAGCTTCCGGTAGAGAGAGACGTCAAGCAAATGCGAAGCTTTCATCGGATGAACAAGCATCATCTGACAGGCCATTCGCCAAGACTGGGGTAAATAACGCATCGCTCTAGATAGCCATCTCGCCTCTCAATGGCCCATCAAAGCCGCGCTCCTATTTTGGGACTGACAGTCCATTATTCACTATCGCGTCTCGTGTTTCTCATATCAGCCTTATCAAAATCACCCTCCCCTTCACACTCACGCCTGCTACTGGTTCCGTGTCAATACTGATGGATAACTGGACGGGAAGAATATCCAGCCTGGAGAATATACGAGGGCTTCGGTTTCATTTGACCGAAGAGCTCGAACAGATACGATGGAGCTCGGTAGGTCAAAGGAAGCCCTCGTGTTCCTACCGCCTGAAGCGCTGAAGGAGCTTGCACGCAGTCCCTCCTAGGTGGTGCCCGTTTAATATCCTGGCTGTCCTGCCCCCCTGTCTATTCACTCTCTCTGCATGTGCATGTACCTTTACCAAGTTACCGTCTTCGTCGTCGCTGGTGCTGATCGTGTTGACGTGGCTCCTGACTTCGAACTTCTTTATCCCCAGCCAGTCTCTGGAGCTTCGGGCACTATTGTCTCCTCCGACAACTTCTACCCATTGGTTGACTCCCAGCGCTTTACAAGCGACTTACGCGTCTCGCCATGTCCAACTTTACAGAGTTGACTAACCCAGCACCTGAGTAAGGCTTCCACTAGTTTGAAGTCGAATCCCATGATCTGACAGAAACTCAGCTGGCTCAACAAGGGTGACCAGGCATGGCAGTTGACGGCTGGCACATTAGTGGCCTTCCAGTCCATTCCGGGACTGGCTGTGCTGTACGCAGGATTTGTGAAGAAGTGAGTTGAGCCCCCGCCCAAGCAATTGAGAATGACGACTGACAAAGGATCGTGTATTCAGGAAATGGGCCGTCAACTCCGCATTCATGGTACGGGTTCTTCCTCCCACCGCAAGCAGGCCATAGCTTTGCTCTGATAAACGCAGGTCTTTTATGCTTTCGCCGCAACCCTCATCTGCTGGGTTATATGGGCCTACAAAATGGGCTTCGGGAAACAATGGGGCAAATTTCCTCTTGTCGGCACCCCCGGACCCGTATTGACCATGCAGCAAAACCTGGCGCAGGCCGAACTCCCCGCGGCAGGAACGTCGGCGAACTTCAACCTCTCTACTATGATCTATTTTCAGTTTGTCTTCGCAGCTATCACCGTCATCATTCTTGCGGGCGCACTGCTTGGACGGATGAACTTCCTGGCCTGGATGATTTTTGTGCCGTTGTGGATAACGTTTAGTTATGTTGTCGGTGCTTTTAGGTATGGTACATGGCATTGGCTTCTAATGTGACGGACCTGGTGATTGACGTCTGCAGTATCTGGGGCGGTGGGTTCTTGTATACGCGCGGTATTCTCGATTATTCCGGTGGATATGTCATTCATCTGTCCTCAGGGACGGCCGGTATGTCATACTCTTCGAAGAGATATTCGTCGCATAGCCGTGTCTGACTGAGAGAAAATACAGGCTTCGTCGCAGCCTTCTGGCTAGGACCCCGCACCCAGCGTGATAGGGACTCCTTTTATCCGAACAACCTTGTCGTAATGCTCATTGGTGCTGGCATCCTCTGGACAGGGTGGAACGGCTTCAATGGAGGAGACCCGTATGCCGCAAGCCCCGATGCTGGCGTCGCCGTGCTGAACACCAACATCTGCACCGCGATGAGCCTTCTTGTCTGGACGATCCTGGATATCATATTCTTCAAGAAACCATCCGTCGTCGGGGCTGTTCAAGGGGAAATCACGGGTCTAGTGGCCATTACGCCCGCGGCAGGTTTCGTCGCTGGATGGGGAGCCGTCATTATCGGGGCCTGCTCCGGTTCTATCCCGTGGATATCAATGAATGTATTGGGCAGACAGCGATGGTTTACTAAGGTGGATGACGTTAGTGAGTCAGCCCCATTGTTCTGGCTTGGCCCAAGCCACACTTTGCGCGCGTAGAGCTAACGGAATAATTTCAGTGGGCGTCGTGCACACGCATATGGTTGCCGGCTACCTCGGCGGCTTCCTGACGGGCCTCTTCGCAACGGTCGAAGGCACCGCGGCATTTGCATTGACAACCCCAGGCGGTGCGATTGACGGCAACGGCCGCCAAGTCTGGCTCCAGATCGTGGGCGGACTCTTCGTGATCGGGTACAACATGTTCATGACGTCGGTCATTATGTTGTTCATCAAATACGTGCTCCGCGTTCCACTGCGGATGAAAGAGGAGGATCTTCTTGTGGGCGACGACGCAGTGCATGGTGAGGAGGCGTACGCATTGTTCTTCGAGGGAGAGCGGAGCCACGTCACTCTTCATGCGGTTGATTTGGAGAGTCGTAGCGGTGTTGTCAATGCTGGTAGCGCGGGTAACGGAGATGGGAATGGCGGAGACGGAGATGTGGCAGGGGATAAGACTAGCAAAAGTGACTGATCAAGTACTCTTCGGAGCGAGAAGTTGGAATTTGAAGATATGTACATTTTGAAGGATGCATGTTGTCAACCATTGGTATCCCTCTTTCCTGTTCGTCGTTGACTCCACTATTCCTAGCCATATGATATTGATGATTCGAGACTGGATGATATGATGGGCTGTAACTTTCGAAGCAACGAAGGGAGCGTAATTCTGACTTGCAACCTCCTTTCCGGGTAGCTTAACTGCCATCACATCGTCTTGAACAGTACTATTCTATATTTGGTGTTCCTTTAACTCCATGTCAGCCCTGCACTTCCTGACCAAAAATCCACGCCGTGATATGTACTTGTGACTTGCGCATCAAGAGCGAGGTCTCAATATGCACTCCTAGTCGTGAGGTGTTCGCGCGCGAGACGAGTGTTGCCTTCCTGGAACCGCACGTGTATAGATAGATGTGCTAGGCACCTTGTGAAGGGTCTTCTCGAACCGAAAATATAAACCCAGACGAATGTATCTCCAAAAATATTTCGCTTATGTATGTATGTATGTCTATATGCATATGCTCTATTTTACAGTTATAACCATTGCCGCCAACCTAGAAGGAAGTATGATGTAACCATCCACACGACAATCAAAGCCGTGGGAGGAGCATTCACCATGCCAGCTCCGCTGCTGCTTGACACCGCAGTGGCTCGTATTTGATCACCCTCAACAGGCGCTTTCACCCAGTTGCTCGGGATGGTACGAATAGCCCGTGCCCACATATTTCCTAGCGTTTTATATCCCTCATTCGTCGGATGGATGCAGTCATCCTGATGGAGCTGATCAAGAGGGAATGACTGGAGGTCGGCCACCATAACATGGTAGCCAGCTGCCGCGCGTTCCTCCACGACTCCAGGGACAAGGCGATTGAACTCCACTATCCGTGGCTCTGATCCATCTTTGCGACACGAGTGGATGATCTGAGCTACGAGGACAGTAGCATCAGGGCATGCATTGAAGCACTCATCGATCAGCTGGCCGAGACGCTGCGCGGCACTGACAGGGTCGTTTCCCTGCTGAGATACGCTGTGGTTCGAGTTGAGGTCATTGGTCCCGATGTGGATGAGCATGAGGTTCGGTCGTTGCTTGAGAGCGGGCGGGATGCGCTTTTCAATTGTGGCGATTGTTTTGCCCGTCCATGCTGCGAAGTAGCTGCCTTTCATAGTACCTTGTGACACGGTCCCGGCAAAAGTAACGTTGTAGTCTATGCATAGGTTTGATCCTAATTAGCGAAGAGGGGGGGGGGCTAACACTGGAGAGGGTACGACGGGGGGGGGGTTGCATGCAGAGCTAGAGAGCTTACCATTGGAAAGGTCATCGTAAAGCTGTAGCCTATAGCCATTGCCATCGCCGCCATTTTTATTGCTGCGATACCCGACCGTGATCGAAGCTCCGATGGGGAGGATACGCAGCAGAGTGCCGTGCGGGGGCCCTGTTCTCGGTGCGATGGTGGAAAGTGCTGAACTCGCAGTTGTCGTCGACTCGGGAGGGGACTCGGAACGGGCGCTTTGGGAGGTAGTAGAAGGTGCATCAGTCGTACTGCGCTCGTCTCTTCGACGTAGCTCTTCCGCCTGCTGGAACGGTGCTCCAAGCTTTGGATGGCCACGCTTTTGGAGAGAGAGCAGATCACCAGTGACACCGCCCTCATGGATTCCTCCTCCAATTCCGTGATCCAAGGGCACTTCGTGCGCATATTCGGCAATGCTGCCGTTCATATAGTAGTGACGGGTTACTGATATCAATACATCAGCTCTGGGCCATGCTTGAACGGACGGGCTGGGGTTACCTAGGATTTTGTGGACCCCCCAGTCGGCGTGCAGGGTCTTTTGGTAGTATGTTACTGCCATTGCGAATGAATCTTCGTCATGCAAGAACTGCGTTGTTAAGTCGACCGTGTAGATTCCCCGATCAATAGGCAGGGGGGATGCATATTGCTGATGCGTATCAGCAAGCTGCGCGTGAAAGTGATGGAAGAAGTCAAGACGACATTACTCACCGAAAGCAACGTCTGCACACTCAGACGGGAATCTACCTGCTTGTTTTCTGTCTCCTCTCCTGCTACCTCGAGCAAGGATTTGGGACAAAGCTCACTACATGTCCAAGTCCAAGGGCTTCTCCGCTCTGCTGTGGCATGGGATCCGCCAGTTTCCGGCGGGAGATTCGTGATTAGAGGTCGACTTGCTGCGAGGCCTTCCTTGTTGACTGCAGGCTGGTCCATGGGGGAGCACAAGTGGGTCAGACTCTCATCGAGATACAAGACGTAGTGGCCAGCGGTATTGTCGACTGCGTCTCGGAAGCCTCCGGAGACAGACGTTGACGGATACCGGGAATGGATTTCATTGCAAGAGGCCGGCACTTTGGCACAGTTGTAGGTCAATGTAGGAGGAATAGCAACGGGGATAGCATCTTGAACAGGTGTCCCCAAGGAGGCAGCAGCGCTATGGTCACTGGGGCCCAGTTGACCAGCGATCAAAAAGGGGAAAGAAAGCCAGAGGACAAAGGAATGAAGATGTCTGCTTGCCCGACAGGAAGACATCCTTCCTGTTAGCCCCTGCAACAAGGGGTCGTCAGGATGCAAGCAGAATGCATGAATGACGGTGAGCAGTGAGGGAGGAGTGGAGAGCTGCCTGCCATCATTATAAATATTTTGTCCACGCAATCCACTCCACTCGAGGCTCTGACATGAGAAGGCCAGAAAGGCACAGCCCCGGCGCAGGGGGGGGCGCCATTTTTGCACCGTTAAGGGCCGGTGGTGGGCGCTATTGGACAAAGGGCGATGTCTAATTTCAGGCCAATCCTGCGCGATGCACGTGGGATGCGCAGCGGGCTAGTTGATTCTTAATGGCTCTTGGCTATGATCGTCCAGGCTTTTCAGCAACTTTCTGGGCCCTTCGGATGCATCGTCCACCGTTAATTAAATAAATAATTAATTAATAATATTAATAATTCCGGTGGATTTGCATTGTCGCAGTTCTGGTTGGCTGCGGTCGGCACTAAGCCTGTTCGGGGTGCCCGACACGAGATCGCGGTCACGTGCTGCTGACGTGCTCGCGTCGCGCGATTTCCGCAAATCCGCGGTTTCCGTGGTTCGCTCTACCCACTACCTAGGCTACCTAAGGTAATTTAGGTAACATAACATATGGTCCCTTGGAGCTCCAGTACCAGTAGTCGACGCTGGACACGGGCACGGGCACGGACGCGGCCGCGGGAGTTGTTTCACCGTTCCTTTTGGCTTCCAGGCTGACCTTCGTGGGCAATCCCAGAACCGCGGTAACCAGGACACTCACACGGCACACCGGGTCGTACAACCACCCCTGGAACTCAATCCAGGGGGGCCAACAGAAAAGCAAAGAACGAGAAGAGAAAGTACAGTGCTGTAGTCTCTGAGCGGTGGTGAGTGCTCATCTAGTCTCTAGTTACGTTCCAATGTGGTATTATTATTATTATTATTATTACACTGTTGATACGCTAACAACTGAACGGCTAGCCTACCCGACCTGTAGAGAACAAAAGCACCATGCCGACCGATCCCTGTCTACGAAACATGTCCCGGGCCAAGATCTGGTCACTCCTACCCGGAGGGGGCGAACTAGGCTGCAACTTAGTGATAACCAATCTGATGACTATCATGCAAGATCTGGACTTGCTGGATTCGGATATGAAGAAGATCTCCACCAAGAAGCGGCTCCGCCAGACAATCGAGGACCGAATGAACCAGATGCCTCGCTTTGTCGAAGACGCCTTTGAGCAGGACAGCTATCACAGCATGATAGCTCTGGTCGCCCTGGCTTTCCAGTTGAGGTGCGCTTACCGGAGCAGACGTCGCTCGATTCTCCTGCCCGCATCCCGCCTGGTCCAGTCCAGCTCGCCTAGCACGGCTAGCAAAGGTAGCAGGGCTAGCATTTCACCCGCAACGCTTCTCCATGATAGTGCCATCTGTATTCGACGTGCCCAAGGGGAGGCCGCGGTCATGTTGCAGATCAGCCTGTATCTACCAGATCCGACCCAGTTACCGTCCGATCGGTCAATTCGAGCCGAGGAACTCCAGTACGAGAATTTTCTCGAAGACCTGAAAGCCCATTTTAGATTCAATCCTCATCGGGACACGCTGGAATGGAGCCTGGGTGAGCAGGATGCGAAATATACCGTCGGAAATCGCAACAGTTGGGTTACCGGGATGATACAAATGCAGCAGCATGGCGGTCAAGGAAACGGCGCAATTCATTTTTCTATCATCGCTCGCAATCAAGGCCAAGGTAGGGAGCCCTGAAATAACCTGCTTCTAAGTCCATATGGCGCTGGACATTGACCTGTTCTGTTCATGACTTGTAGGCCGAAGGCGCACTCTTGCCCAACGAAGGAATCACAAACGCGCTGTTAGACGCAGGCAGAGGCTTCCGTCCTCTAGCTCTTCGTGAACAGAAGATCGAGATGTGTCCATGGATGCCATTGAGTGCCACTCGCGATTGGACCTTGCAGACGTGACCACAGGAGGCCGACTCACCTGGAGGGTCATGGATAATAGCGTAACGTAGGATTCATGCCAAGCGTGGAGTCAGTCAGAACACTCCAGACCGCCCGTTTTAGCTATTGTAGTTGGCAAAGGGCCTGCCACAATGGAGGGTAAGGAAAACTGCAGATTAGATCCAGGTTTTGTGTTAGCGGGCCTCGGGACCGCCTCGGTCAACGGCTTTAGCGAGCTGAGATAACCAGCAGAAATCAGCAGCTTATCCTGGCGGTATTCGCAGTACTCGTCCGCTCATTCGAATTCTTCGTTTAGCCCACGGTTTCGGAGATGGAGATGGCAATGAACCTAACACGAACGTCGAAAGCCACTATGCCCTTCTCTTAATCTCCAAAGTTCCTTGAAAGCTGCTGCCTTGAACATCAGGTCTCCTGGATCAACACACAGCCACAGTCTATATATAAAAGGAGCAGAGCTGATTCGCAGCAGAGCGGCTCCCCACACCCGCTTCAATGACTGAGGCTTGGCAGAGCCAATGCCCTCCCACTCTCGAACCCTAACCTTCCGTTAGTTATCTTGATACCTGAAGCTTAAAACTCCCCGATCGCTGTTTGATCCTCTCTTTGGTCAGATCCGTGACATCAGTTCCCACACACACTCACAGCTTACAGCTCACCCCTTACCCCTCACACCTCGCTCGTTTCTCGGGCACCTCACGCGGTTAAATGTTGGGACCTGTTCCATGCTTTGCGCCTTCGATTGCCTTTGATGTCGATTGAGTGTTATAACGCCTTTGCAGTAACCTGAAGACACTTCCCGTGTGAACCGTCGGTATTTACTGGAGTTGTGGTCTGGAACGCAATGAGCGGGGTAGAGGAAATACCCGGAAGGCTGGAAGATGGCGATGACCAACTCAGTCTTCCCCAGCCTGAGACAAATCAATCAATGACCGATGAACCCATTGGAACCCTGAAACCCAGAATTAGAACGGTGAATTCGGAATGGAGACCGTATCTGCGGACCGTGGAGGACAGTATTATGCCTGGAATGACAAACGAAGACTTTTGGATGCTCATTAGGCGTTTCAATAAGGTGCGCCTTCAATTGAGCTGCTGGCAACACCTGCCCGAGATGTACTAACATGTTTGTCATGGACAGCAAATATACCACGTCAAAGTCACGCCCGAGACTTCTCTACGGGCCCTTGATCTGGGCCGAGTCGAGGACGAGAAATTCCCCGCGGAAAAGCTACGCATTACGATTGAGCGTTTCTATGTCTCTGTGGTTGTTGGAGTTAAGGCATTCTTCGACCATGTTGCGAGGTTGCGATCATGGAATGAGCCTCGACGCACATTTATGTATTCTGCAGTACGCCTATTCCGCGCCAAGTTGTTATATACAGACTGACTTATCATCCACAGGTTTATTTCGCTGCTTGGGCGTTGGACTTACTCATGCCCGCGTTGTTAAGCGTCCTCGCTGCGCTAATCTTGTGTCCTCAGATCCGGCCATTGCTTTTCCCTCCCTGTGCTCCCGCAGATGGCGATTTGGATTCTGGTCAAGTGGCACCTGGAGACTCTGGATCACCGAATGGCGTCACTGATCATCCTGAGATGCACAAGGGTGAGAAAGCAGAGCAAGAGGCCAGCAATTTGGTAGATAACATTACCAACATAGCCATTGAAAGTTCGAGCGGCGAGTACGGCCAGAGCTCAATCCAAGATACCCCTGACAGCCCTTCTGAGCCTGGCCCGGCAGAGACCGGGGCACGCACACTGCCTGAGAATGACCCAGAGAAAGAGAGAGTGAAGAATCCTACAAAGAAAAGGGCATCCCATGCTACTAATCAGGCAATGCGCGTTCTGAGTGATATCACGGACACCTACGAGAGGGTTTCCAAGTAGGTCTTCAGCCATCTATCTTCAAAGCCAGCACTGCCGTACAGGCTTTTAACTGTTCCTCTGTAGTGCCCTCTCCCCGACGCTACCGTTCTATGGCGTAGCACCTCGTCTGCGTTTGGCAGGAGTGCAATTGGCTATTGGCTTTGGTTCTCTCCTCGTGACGAATTATACGATTGTCAAAGCTGGCGCATTTCTCGCTGGATTTGGCTTTTTTGGTGAGCCGATCTTGCGACGGACTCTGGACTTCTTGAATCGTACAACACCGAGCTGGAAACAGTATCTCGATCTACAGAAGTATGTTTCAATTTGGAGGAGCGCTATGTACACCCGCGTCTCTTTCTGTTCCTTTCTTTGCTAATAATCTTGTCAGAACACTGCTACGAGGAGTCCCTACCAACGCCCAGCTCACCTTGACGCTCCTCCGGGCCGGAGAAATAAACTCATCTCCATTGCCACCTCCCCCGAATTCGTATAACGCAGAGAGCGCATGGCCTTTAAGTCGTAAGAAGACCAAAACGATCACTTCCGCTTCCAACAAAAACGAAACCGGGATTTCCGGACCCCAAGGTGCAAATGGTCGGACGCCCAGTGACTTTTCATCTCCTCCAAAGCCGAAATCAAAGAGAAGGTTCGTACTTAAAGTCCTTAAATTCGTTCGCTACACAATCGCAGCGGCGATCGAGGGCCACGTTGCTCTTGACAAAGCGATGGCGATTGCGGCCGCACCGCATCCCAAGGCCTTGCTTCACATGCTACGTACCAAGAGCTGGGCACTGGCGCCTACCGGACCTCTGAAGTTCGAGGCAAAGTATCAACGAAAACGAGGGACAGTCGTCCTAGATTCATCGAAACGGCCACCCTTGCTGTATTTCACAACGTCCAATGCAGCGGGTTTAGGCGATTCGGATTTACCGGTGGAGAATCGAAAGAAAGGCTCTGTTCTGTTCCAGATGCCCGTTAACGATATCCGCGAGTTGAAGAAGACTGACAGCCTCGGATGGAAAGGGAAGGCCATCGTCAAACTGACGGCGGGAAGCAAGGAGGCGGCGGACGGCCTGGTGGTTTCCGGCGGGGAGCCGAACCAGACCTATCACATTTTGGGTATGAGGGCGAGAAACCAGCTGTTCAATCGGTTGATTGCAATGGAGGCTCAGTCCTGGGAGAGCCGGTGACCTGGGGAAGCACTGGTAAGCGTTGTTGTGATACTGGATGCATATTTCGCTATGGGGACGATCTACAAGAGCGATAATGTCTGATAGTTCCACTGCTGCGATATTAATCTTGCTAGATCTGTAGGTCATCAGGCCATCAGGGTAATTATGACACTCAGGTTGCCAATTCACTGATTACAATGGGCCAATGATGCTTAAATTCGGAGCTCAAATCCCTCACAAATGTAACAATTACAGTAGATGGCTGACTGCGGACTCAGCTCTTGAGCCCTTGGCGGACATCAACGTTCATCTACTATGCAGGTTCCTCCGATGGTTGTTTCCCCATACACAGGCTGACCTCTCGGGGCCTCCTGCTCGAGAGTGACATGTCTCTGGCCATTGTAACTGCTGTAACGTTCTGTGGGATTGACATCAGTGACTTAGGCTGACACTCGCGATGGTTGGCGGTAACTGTCAGCATCGTTGGGCTCGGAACAATTCCAAGTGAGTACCAACGGTTCGAAAATTCGAGTTTATTCTGTGTGGGCTACCTACTGGTCTTTCGCGTATCTGTCTTCACCAGCAGCTATCCAGTCCTCCCCAAAGGTAATTCCAAGCCGAAGGACCCCTACCGACTATCGAGATGGATGAGATGGGTTAATTGATCGCTTCAGCTGCCTGTTCGCGTCGTTCAGACAGGCAACACAAACAGACCAGACGCAACTAGACGCCTTAAATTCCATTCTTCCCAGAGAAACAGCTCAGGGGAAACTGCACCTTCCCTCACCCTGCCCACGATAACGCAAAGCGAGGAGCTAGGGCAGAAGACCAGTGTCTGCAAACCAGGCTTGCAATATTGCATTCACCTTCTCGCTGTCCTGCTGGTGTGGCCAATGGCCTTCTTCGATTACCTCAATCCTGTCTTTGGAGGTCTTGGGCAACTCCTCGTCCACAGCGACAACAGGAGCTCTCGCAATGACCAGCCGCGGACAGACCCGGCGCATTAGGTATGTGGCAGCATTCTCGCGTCGCCAGACACTTTGGTTTGAATCGTAGAGGGCGCGAATCGGTAACTGGATTACGTGGAGTGGCAATCCTGCCGCGCGCCCGGCGTGCCAGAAGCCCATCCACTTGGGACTATCGGGACTGTCGAAGGCGGAAAAGTTGGCGCGAATCTCTTCCGGTGACTGGAGGCCGTTGACCAGCTCAGTTATCCAATCTGCGAAGCCGTCTGGGGCTGAGTACGTGGGCTCGATGACCACCAACGCCTTCACTTTGCCCGGGTGCTCGACGGCAAGAGCTGATGCGATAATAGCTCCGACAGAATGTCCGAGGACGATGGCATTTGCGACGTGTAAGTGATCCAGAAGGCGCGCAATGTCAGCTGAAAGTGTCTCTGGATTGTAGCCCGAAACGGGAGCAGAAGAACGGCCATGGCCGCGTAGGTCAACGGCAATGGTGCGGAAACCCAGTGCATTCAAGAAGGGAACTTGGAACTTCCAGTCGTGAAGGTCGCATGTCCATCCGTGCACCAACAACACAGGAGGGCCGGTGCTGGGCCCGTCGACAAGGTAAAACAGTGATAGGTTAGTATTGTCGTCTGGCTTGTAGAAAGGCATCCTTTGGAACGTCCGGGAGACCGAAACCGGCCCCGCCCCGACAACTCAAATGTTCGGATCTTGGAAATTCGTATGGTCCGCCCCTCGTAGACCGGATGAAATAGCTCACATGAGATCTACAGGTATTCATTCAGTCTTCGGATAGCCTTGGGTTCGCCCCAGCTTCAACCGAGGCACAGAGTGTATTGGACGTGATATGACGCGTATAAAATTGGATCATCAGGTTCAGTTCAGAAGAAGGTCTTGTTTGCCACGCACATCGTACCGATACGAGCTGGTGAAGTGTAGGAAATGAAGAAAGGCTCGTGAGTTGCTGCCGAGACGTTGGCAGTCTCGGGCGACGAGGATCTAGACAGTCTGGTGAAGAGTCAGGGAGAACCATAGAACGGACGTCTAATACGATGCTGGAACCACAGCGCTGGAAGCTAGCTATTGCTGGTCCAGAGTAAAAGACTTTCCCGAGTTGATATGAATAATAGCTGTTACGCGTTGTCGCAGCTTGCCAAAGTTTGAACTTTGTGCCACCAACTCAACCTTCAAGGTTTGCAGGCCACGAGTCCACCAACCAGTCGATAATCGTCACGACGAGCTGTCTCCTCCCTCCTCCTGTCTCAGCTCCGCTGCCAAGAATCTTTATCTGCGGCCAATGGAGAGCTTGCAGCATCGCACTCCTAGACACTCCAAGAGCTCCGCGACAGGCAGCACTAAACCGGAAGCGGTTCCTCGATCCTGGTCGCCGAACATCGCCAGTTCTTATCTCGATTACAGCTGATCCTGGACCTGTCAATGTTGCTGATGAAGGCAACTTCTTCCTCCCACCGGCGACCTGACCCGGAGCCTTTTGACGGGCCCTGTGGCAACGCTCCCGCTCCCATCCGAGCCCTCGTCTCCATTTCCTGGCCCTTTGCCGCTGCGGTCCCGAAGAGACGAAATCCGCCAAGAATGGGAGATAAGACGTCTGCACTTGCTCGCCTGATGGGGAAAGCAGCCAAGAAGTGGCTCCGGACAAGGCCATGGGTTGGAATTCGACGGGGAGACTGCCCAGACCCGCGAGATCCACCCCCCAATGCTGGAGTCCAGATAAGATGGACGGGCTGGGGCGGGCGAACCCAGATATAGACCCTCGTCCTGCCCTGGTTCTGTTCAACCCTGGTTGTCCAAGTCCTCGCGAAGCGGATCGTCTGGAGTCCACACTGCATTTGTCCCAGCTGTTGTGCTCGGGTCCAACAACAATAACGCGGAAGATTCTTCACGAGGCACTGCGGTCGACAGTCGCTCAAAGACACTATGGCGGATGCGGTACGATTTCAACCTTATGATGCGTCTTCTAACTACTAGTTCTGGTGGTTCTTGATTGACAGGCGATTCTAACTGCTGCTCATGTATACAGCCTGTGCATAACGCGAGCATCCCGGATGGCGGTAACCCATTCGAGGTAGATGTCAATGCCCCCTTCGTCGGGTTCGAATATCACTACGTCTACCTTTCCTTGTGTTGTTTCGTCGTCTGGGTCATTCTCCCCGGAATCGGTCTTCTCTACAGCGGTCTCGCCCGGAGAAAGTCCGCCCTGGCGCTACTCTTCCAGTCCTTTATGGTCCTTGCAGTGTAAGCGTCAGCCAAATGAAGACTCGGTGAGGTAATATTGAGCTGACACCGTCAACAGCATCACCTTCCAATGGATGTTCTGGGGATATTCTCTCACATATGTACGTGTGAAAGGGAACATGCGTCGAATTCAAGATGCCCTGTCTAACGAGCGGTATAGTCTCCGACTTCGGGTCGCTTCATTGGAAATCTCAAGAATTTCGGCCTCATGCATGTTGGCGTGGCCCCCGCCCCTGCATCTCCCTATATCCCGGAGATTCTGTTCTGCTTCTTTCAGCTTCTTTTCTGCGCCTGCACAGTAAGTCAGCATGAACACCCCGCATGATACGTCATTTGGCTGAGTATCTCCAGGTCATGATCGTTGTCGGCGGAGCTTTCGAACGTGGAAACATCATTCCGTCCTTGATCTTCAGCTTCGGCTGGGCGACGGTCGTCTACTGCCCCTTGGCCTGCTGGACATGGAACTCCAGCGGGTGGCTCTATAACCTGCCTGCACTCGACTTTGCCGGGGGCGGTCCTGTCCATATTGCATCTGGTGTCTCTGCCCTGGCATATGCCATGATTCTGGGGAAACGCAAACACACCGGAGAACTATCCCATGGCAAACCTCACAATACCACATTGGTGTTTGTGGGGACGGTCTTGATCTGCACCGGGTGGCTGGGATTCAATGTATGCATTTGCTTCTCACAGACAAAATACCTCCTTTCACTTCAACTTTCTAACAATCTTCTCCAGGGCGGTTCAACTATTGCCGTTAGCGTCCGGTCCTTGTACGTGATATTCAATACCAACACAGCCGCCTGCACAGGTGTTCTCGGCTGGGTCTTGGTTGATATGATCAAACATCGAGGCAAATTCTCCGTTGTTGGGGCCTGCGAAGGCGCCATCGCCGGTCTTGTCGGTATCACGCCTGCTGCCGGCTATGTCACCGTCTGGTTGGCGGCTGCTATCGGCTTCATCACCGGGATCGTCTGCTCGGCGTTGCAGGACGTCAACAAATGGCTGCATGTTGACGAGGGCATGGACGTTTTCAAGCTGCACGGCATTGGCGGGATCGTGGGCTCATTCTTGACCGGTTGCTTTGCCGACGCAAAGATGGCCTACCTGGACGGTGCTACCGAAGCCGCCGGTGCTATCAGCGACAATGGCATCCAGATCGGATATCAGTTGGCGGCCATCTGCGCCGAAGCTGGCTACTCCTTCGTTGTGACTTGCGTTCTCCTGCTCATCCTGAAGTACATTCCGGGCATGAACCTTCGGGTCCACGAAGAGCAGGAGATGATCGGTTTGGATCGTGCGCAGTTCTTCGACGAACAAATTGGTGACTGGACCATGTTTGAGAACACCCCTGGTGTCTTGTCTCAGCAGCCCACGCAGGCGGATATACCCACCCTTCCCGTGAAGGATATTAGCAGGAACGGATCGGATATTGAGAAGTAGATGTCTTGAAGGTGTTTCGTGCCAAGATAGCTATCTTCTGTACCGTTTACATATTTAATAGCAATGAAACCCTGGAATGCCGCTCTTATTGGCTAGCCTTGGAGGAATACAGTCCTGTTAGATCGTGTTTTCCAACGAATGACAATCCTCCGTATGCTCGCATCCACATGTTTCAAGCGTGCGGGATCGTGATAGTCCAGAGAACCATACGATCAAATCTCTGTAGATCAGAGTTCAGAAATCAGGATCCGTCCTGCGGAATTCCTCGCCCTATTCCAGTATCTATTCTGGGCCCCTTCTCCAGGGACGAGCCCGTTTTCTGGCCTTTGCATCTCCCACTCACTCATGTTACTTTAGATCATATATCCCTTCTCTTCCTGTAACTACTCAGGGTGGATTTGGTGAAGGATATCAAGCCGAGGGTTTAGAACACGCGTGGCAAAGAGTTCCGGACATCTACAAGAATTGGAAGGTCAGAGAACTCCCATTTTGTGGAAGAAGTGAGTTGTCGCTTTTGATTTAGATAACACGCCTATAGCATGAGGCTTCTGTGCCCATTGTTATTGGTACGGAAGAGGCTATAAGTACGCTGCACGTAGGTAGACAGATGCTCTGCGCAGTGGATACTATGAAGTTATATCATGTATTTTTCGTTTCAAGCGAGGCTTGTAAAGGAACTTCTTGTTGCGCTAGACACAGAGTTGACGGTACCTAGGCTTCAATTTCTCAGTCCGTGGGATGTGATCCAATCGCCAGTAAGCCGTGCAGCCAAAGATTCTGAGATCTCTCTATATTAGGTTTCTCGTCATATAGCATTATCCTGGACTGTTCTGCTCAGGTGTATCTGACATGGTTTTGCTGAAATAGGAATCCCCCCTCTTCGACCACACCCCATTCTGAGTCCAATCCTTTTCCACCATAGAAGACAGCTGCATTGAATCCTTGACAGCATATCTGGCGGCCAAACCCTAATTGCGGTGACTAACGTGTTTTGATCTCGCCGTTTCAAGCATTTAACCGGATGATCTGCACTGTACTGGCAGTGGAGATGGATAAAGCGCATTTCACTATCAAATGGTGGAGTCATGAATGCGATATCAAAATAGATGATTTCCCATGGGCGTTCTGCTTTAGGCATCGGTCGCCGGGACAGCTCGGCTCAGATGCGTATAAAAGTCCACAGACTTCACAATTCTTTCTGGGGATCGTTTTCACCAGTTATATTAGCTCCCGGTACAGCGCTCGGCAGACGGTGAAGCAATTCGTCCGACTAGAGACCCAATTGCTAGTGCCATACAGCAGCTGGTGTTGATGATTTGAACTCCTGAGCAGATCTGCTCTTCCTATTCGGTCTTGCTCGAGGATCAATTCGCGTGCCGTTAATTTCAACTGCTTTCCGGATTGGAATCTCGATATCCGTAACGGTGCTATACGCTTCTGGTGGGTTGTACTCAATGACAAACTGCTCATGCTTGTCCAGAAGCTGGCAGATGTTGCCTTTGTCCTTATCAAATAGGATATTCTCAGACGTATCCCACAGAGCACCCCTCTTCTTGATTTGCCGGTAGGATACCAGATTGGCAGGAGCTTCAGGAGCATACGCAGCATTCTTGATGTAGATTGGAATTCCCTTCTTGCCAGCATCAAATAGCGGTTTAGTAGGATAGATGATGAGATCTCCCCATCCAAGGATCTGAATAGATCCGGCAATGCCACGGACTAGGGTATTTGCCGGTTTAAAGTTGATAAATCGTCCTCGGTCATTTCCAATTGTGCAATTGGCGCTGGAAACAAGGATATAGCTATCTTGGAGCGGTGACTCTTGGTTGGGTTGGGGGTGTGAGGTTACATCTAAAGCTGGATCCGTGAATTCAGTACCTAGCTCTGGTTCTGATGCTGAGGATCCTGTATTGCTGAGATGAGGTATCATGGCTTGTTCTGGCGCTGTAGCTTCGTTCATGGTGGTGTCATTCTTAGTGGTATCATTCTTAACCCTGTGTCGATCTCGGATTTTTTTGAAAAGTTGGGTTCTCCTCAATTTTGGCGTCAATTTGCTTCATCTTATCCTCATGTGGCCTCCACCCAGGTGGGCGTCGATCCTCACAGAGAAACCAGCATTTAGATGCCTCTGACCCTTAACGTAGAGCTCCCCCCATTGGTTAATCCAGTCAACGACATTCTTCCCTCGCTGAGGGCCCCTCTTCATGGCGTTCCATTCCCGATTGAGCTTGGATACTTCAATATAACGGGCTGGTTGGAGGCTAAGCCTTCCTACGATGCTATTTTCAGATGGCAGAATTCGGTATAAAGTTGTAGGGGAAGTGAGATACGCCAGAGATGCAATATTGTGTATGGTTCAATACCATCTTACAATACTGCATTTGTGGTATATCTGACTTCCTGGACAACTTTAAGAATTGCACATATGGTATATGCAGTCTACCATATACTAGGAAACAGGGCTCTGAACGGGTAGGACCACCCACCATACAGACTGCACAATATATGTCAGACTACTAGTGGTGAGGTCCTTCAGTCGCCGATTTTAGTTATTGCAGATTGGTGGTAATCGCTTGCCGTACCCGGCACTGCAGATTCGGTGCGGGTTTTGCGGGTTGCCGGTGACACTCTAATTTCTCAACTAAGCAGACATGGAACCTAGGCCGGACCACCGATTCGACCCTTTCAACCCTGATTCAGCCGCAGGTTTTGATCTCAATTTTGATGTAGACAGCATCGATTGCAATGATCCTGCTTCTTTCTTCAAAGCATTGGGTGCTGGCGGCCCCAGTTCTCTCCCCATCCCGGAGATCAAGTCCCCGGCAGACGTTCGTAGAGAGGCCATGGCAAGGTCAGGCAAAATATTCACCAACTATGAGACGTTGCATGCCATTCTAGAGCGTCACGAGGCTACAATTCGGAAGCGCTGGCTTAAGAAAACTCGACAGCAGAGGCTAAAGATTCTGCTGAATGCCTGGCCGAACATGCCGGTGATGCATCGCCCCGACTTCTATGCTTTCCGCATGGAATCAGGTTCCGACAGGGACAGAGGTACCAAATATCGGGAATATTTCATGTGGCCGTACATCAATCAAGAGGACCTCCTGAACACGAAGACGCTGCCCCTGCTGTTGAATGCCCGAGGCCGCCATGCTCCTTCGCACTTTGCTGCCACCGATATAAATGCGATGCATTTGGGATTGGTTACCGGAGCAATTGTCCCTATTTTTCTGAACGAGTATCTTATGATTCTGAACGGCATGACCGGAAATACCCGCGACTATGGTAAGCTCGTGGGTTGGGATGAACATCCAGACGCCCTCGACTGGTTGCAGAAACTAAAGCAATTCCTTCCTGGAGAGGGCCTAGTGATCCTAGAGGCACAGGAGCGACTCTTAAACTTTCTTGTCCAATGCTGCCTGCAGCTTCTTCATGATATTCCCCAGTCCACCTTAACCAGCGACTCCTTCCAAGTCCTACCAGAGCCGCAGCTCAAGCCCGAGAGTGAAATAAGCGGCTTTGAGTCTCTGGGTGTGATTGCTGCAGAAGCCCCATATCGCGTTCCGGCACGACTCGATCTTCGTTATGTTGAGTCACTGCTCGCCGCGAAGGCAGCTGCTGCAGAAGATCATCTTTGGGCTTTGCGCGAGGATCCCGACTATTTCGCCAGGACTCTTCTTGAGGCCAAGGAACATCGCCAGGAGATATTGAAGGACCTCGATGGTAATGACCACCCAGTACTTCGCCGTGGTCGGCGAGAAATCCTCTGGGGGCGCATCATTGGCTCTGTTGTCTCGGAAGCGTACCTCAGCCTGGAGCTTTTCTCCGAACTCAGCAGGCAAGCCAAGAAGTTAGCCGTACTGCAAAGGCAGTATGCTGACGATATATCGCCTTCGAAAGATTTACCAGATGACTATCTAGACGGCTTGCTCCGATTTCGTCACTACCTCAATCAGGGGGCTAAAGGACCACTGTCCGAGCTCAAGGTTGCAGCTGTGGCCTCGCCACCTTTGCGAAGACTCTTTGCTCGCGAGCCACCACCCGACGCCCACTCAACAAAGATCGTGGTTGTGTCGAAACCTGGCCTCAAAATGGACAAGGTAGAA
The DNA here is from genome assembly GCA_002242795.1 of Byssochlamys sp. BYSS01. Classification (NCBI taxonomy): domain Eukaryota; kingdom Fungi; phylum Ascomycota; class Eurotiomycetes; order Eurotiales; family Thermoascaceae; genus Paecilomyces; species Byssochlamys sp. BYSS01. The sequence continues at coordinate 503,399 of NIXA01000016.1, forward strand.
GAGCAATTGATTTGGCTGCTTCGCATTCTGTGGGAGGACGGTCGTGAGTTGTCCTTTGCTGGTATACCTCTGATCGTGGACGAACTGGAGCGACTGCATCAATCAGAGACACGGGCGCAGGAACTGCTTTCTTCATCTATCACCGCGGTGCTTGGTGACATCTCTATCATCTCTCAGTGTTTGAACCAGTTGTCTCTCAGTGTTTGAACCAGTTGACGCTTTATCAGCCATGGGCCCGAAGCTGGGATTCTGAACTTGTTGAGCGAGAGGACAACCTTAAGCAGGAGTATGCGGAGCGGACTGAGCCATGGGCCAGGATGCTTGCTGCACTTCAAAGCAACTCAGCTGGCGCTGTAAGTCTCAGCGAACCTTCAGATGGCAAATTTACCTATCCTGTGAAAAGACGCCGCACCAAGGAGAACGTGGAGGCGCTGCGCAGGGCTGAAAGCAATCTGGACGCTTTCTGGGCTGCCATTGACCAGGCTATGGTCGCCAAAGCTGGCGATTTGCATGGCACAGCTGTGCAGAACCTCCTCTCTCAGCCGCGCATCTTACAGCGCACGTCAGAGTGGGTTGAGCCCACAAAAACCCTGCCTGCAGCATCTGCACAGGGCAAAGTGGGCAATGCCAGTCTTTACGCTTCATATCAACCAATATCTAAGGTCTATTCCGGCCTTTCGGTAAGACAACTCGACGTCGCGCAGCCCAAGACCAAGATCAAAACCCGTGGAGTCCCACGGCCACCCCCCGTACCACCCATCACAGAAACAGAAGTGCTACTGCGGCCAAATCTCGCTGATCCTCAGCCCACCTTTTCTGTTGATGCTCGTTCCCTCAAGGTCTTCCGGATTATCTTCTTTAACCCTGCCGTGGCGTCAACGCCCGGCGAAGTCCCGTGGAATGACTTCCTGCATGCTATGACCTCAGTTGGCTTTAGGGTCATGAAGCTTTACGGCTCTGTCTGGCAGTTCCAGCCGACTAGGTTGGATGTTGAAAGAAGCATTCAGTTCCACGAGCCCCATCCGCGGGGGAAATTACCCTTCACAGTTGCTCGGCGGTATGGTCGTAGGCTTAATAGGGCCTACGGCTGGTTTGGAGAGATGTTTATCTTGGACGAGAAATGAAATAATCAAATCTGTAAGGAGATTAGAGCCTCTATGCTGTCACCACAGGCTCACTACAGACGGGAGAACCCGCTCCAATGCTATGATTTTTACCTTTTTTTTTTTCTTTTGAGCTTATGCAACTGTACCAGTAAACCTGATTGTCTGCTCTTCCACTTTTCGTCCGGCATGATACATACATATCTTGCTCCTTTACAGCTTCTCACATCCATGTCAATGAGAAGTTCTGGAATGAGGCTGATGTTCTTGGATGTCGATAGTATTCTCAGCTCAATTTTCTGGCTTTGCATGTGGCCCGCCCTCCTCGCACTCCCCTTGCTGCATGAACCAACAAAAGAGGGCCTGTCGCTGGCCTGAGCCTGATTGTGACGTAGCACTGCCGACTCGGCGCCACTGCTGCCGTGCCCGTGCGACATGTCCAATGGCAGAACTGAGCATACATACCCTCTGACACATCTTCCCAGGGGGGCATTCTTGGCTAGCGATATACAGATATGCTCAGGCCTCTCGCTTCCGGGATGGCAGGTCGAGGGCAAGTGGGGTCCAACAATAATATCCGCCTGGTTTCATCGCAATCTAACTCTCATCCCCAGGGCTCGCATGCGCCGAGCCTGCAACGGTCGTCCAATGGCCCACATCTTTGGCGGGTTTCGATCCTATTTGCCGGCATACAGGAACGAAGGGCTTCTCTCAGGGCGGATTCCGGCCGTGGCGGCAGTGCCCAGGAGGTCCTAAGCGCCATATCCTGCACACCAGCACGCGTCTAATGCAGTTTCTATCTGTGGTACATATGTACATGTTCATGTATGGTTTATAAGTGTATCCTACCCATCCGTAGAATATGCAGTACGTATTTTTTTTTTTTTTTTTTCGTTTTCCCCTTCCTTATGCATTTGCGCCAATTCCTACGAGATGACCGACGCGACTGGCAATCACGATCCTCCTCTTGAAGTCGATGTAAGTAGCCCTAGGTGCGATCGGCACTTGCTTTTAACTTGATGTTTATAATACCGTGTACGTATATACTAATGTGGCTGTGGTAACTCGGGCTCTTACAGGATGATGTAGATTCTACGTACAAAGGATCGTGCGTTCCACTTGAGCTTCGATGTCTGCTCGACCCTGCCTGACGCCTGTAAATAGGATAGAAGATGCAAGCTACACAAGCTCGATAACATCAAGCGTTATCAACTACAAGTATGAGCAATCCACCATCGTCGTGGTCATCCAGCTGGAGTTCGAGCTGATTAATTCGCCGACTTCAGATATGAAAACGGTCGTCGATACCACGCATTCCGCGATGGCGAATACATCCTGGTAAGCTTTGACCCCACGGGCTCGTGTCGTTCGTACATGCAAGCGCCTAATTTGCACTAAAGCCGAACGATGAAGCAGAGCAGGATCGATTGGACTTGGTATGTGCTCCGACTAGTTTACTAGAACACGGCATTGACAGCTTGCCAGAGCCACCACGTCTACCTGTTGTTGCTTGATGGACAGTTGCACCTTGCGCCTCTCAAGAATCCTAATAGGGTACTGGATCTGGGTACCGGCACCGGCATTTGGGCTATTGACTTTGCAGAGTATGGCATCTATGGTTCAGTTCTTCCTGCACTGCATTGCTGGCTGCTAATCTCACACGCAAAGTGAACACCCTGAGGCGGAAGTCATTGGTATCGCTATTGCTGCTCATGTCTCATGCTTGGAAGTAAAGTTGAATCCTGCTAAGATGTCCATCTAGGAAATGATCTGAGTCCTATCCAGCCATCATGGCTACCGCCCAACTGCCGATTTGAAATTGATGACTATGAGAGGGATTGGCAGTACTCTCGCCCATTTGATTATATTCATGGTCGGGAACTGGAAGGTTGTGTTGGAAACTGGGACAAACTATTCCAGCAAGCTTTACATCACCTAGTACCTGGCGGCTACTTTGAAGTTGCATCAATTGAGATTAACACCACCTCTGATGATGGCACACACCTGAACGCTAGAAATTTTACCGACTTTAATCAGGTTTTGTATCAGGCATCTGAGCAGTTTGGAAAGTCCATGAAATCCGCAACTACTTGGAAAGAAAAATTGGGAAGGGCCGGCTTTGAGGACGTGCAGGAGAAGGCTTTCAAGGTAGGTGACTGACCATCTACTGACATTTTGTATCAACCAATAATTACTGAAAGGATGGTGCGCAGCTCCCTCTGAGCCCATGGCCCAAGGATCCCAAGCTCAAAGAAATCGGTCGCTATGAGCAAGTCAACTTACTGGAAGCCTTAGGCCCTTACTCCTATGCCCTCTTCACTCGTATCCTCAATTGGTCGAGAGAAAGAGTCGAGGTCTTCCTTGCAGGAGTGCGGAATGATATCAAAAACCCGTCAAATCATTTATATAGCACCGTTCGCATCGTTTATGGACGAAAACCGAAGGAATAATCTTGTTGAATTGTATCCAGCGTTCTGACTGCCAATATTGGGGGTGACACTCACACGTGGATGGGAGAGGCTTCACCTTTGGTAGAGGAAAGAGAGCAATATCATGTTGAGTGAGAATGTGCATGAGCAGTTTTGAATCTCTAATTACAACGCTATGCTGCCTCATACATCTAGTAGAAAATAGGACTAACATCCGCCTATGTTGTGCTTCAGTTCATATAGTTACAGTCTCATTTAAGATCTAGCAATAAAGCTATTTCCTTAGAACCCTATAGTACAGTATCATCTAAAGAGATGCAAGTTCTAGCTCTCGGATATATCTAAAAGGTCTTGTCCTTGTCGATGCTTTACCTGAAGTAATGTCAGCGGGCACAAATTTGTCCTATTCGACATCCAAGTCTGGCTTGCGCTGCTGTCCTTTATCTACTCATTTTTGTTTCGGTGAAGGATTGACGGGTGAATCTCCCATACTTCCAATTTAGCCGGTTCTACTCCTCTTTCTGCCGACTTCGATTTCGACCGTTTTCGGCCGCTTCTTAGGTAGGCCGTTGTGTCTTCAGTCGCCGTTGAACCCAATCCTCCCGGAATATCGTCAGGATGACGAGACAATCCTTAAGTTTGAGCTCGGATCTCTTTATGTCGGGCTCGCTAGTTTTCGCGAGACATTCTCTGGAAGCGTGTCTGGCCTCACAAGTGTAGGAAAGGTGTTAATCCACTTTTTTGACAATGAAGGATGGAAGGTCTGGCCTTCAAGGGCGAAAGGTAGCGATGTGTTGGCTCGCTCTGGCGTCCTCATCTCGAAGTTTTGAGCATTACTGACGAATTTCGGTTAATCTCCATGAAAATTGTTAGCTCTACTGAAGGCACGACCTCGAACCTCTACAGATAAACGCAGCATGGACATCAGCTCTGCGAAAATCGCGGCTTCACTAAGTCGAGCGAAGAGCTCGGATACCGCTGGGCCCAACAGACCCGTGTCTTGGTGAGTTGAAGAGCAACCTGGCAGTTGACAGGCATCTGGATCGTCGACTTAACCTTGCGACGTGTGCGAGAGGTGCTTGCTGCTCAGGATACCCGTCCATCTTGTTCTTGTCTTGGCTCTTTGCGGATGTTTCCACTGGTTCAGTAAGCGGTTGAGTCGGCCTGACACTTGAGGCCGGTCAGGTAAAATGCTTCTGTTTCCTGCAGCACCAGCCGTCTCTCTCTCTCTCTCTCTCTCTCTCAGCTCTCTCATCTTCCTCGAGTTACGTTGCATGACTAAAGCCACCAATCATCAAGCTTCCAAGCACATCATGGCTACCTATCATCCGCCAAGACCGAGAGAATGCCCGGGGGCGCTGCGGGGTGACGCAGTGGACCGGATGCTGTCCGACGCCGAGGGTGGAGAAGGAAGGCTGGAGGTCGCAGGTGTCGCGGTGAATCTTGCTTCGTTCTCCGCGTCATCGATCGAATATCCATCTCCATCTCCCTTTTACCGTCGCTGTTGACGCGAATCTCCAGCGCGTCGGAATGGTTGTGTCTCTCTGAGCCCTGCCTCGCGATACCAGCAGCTGACTCTTTCGCATCTTCGCTGTATCGTTAAACAGCTCACCACTATGCATGTAAACACGCTTTTAGGCCTTTTGGTCGTCCTTCTGGCTGTTGGTGTAGCTCCGTCCTTTTCCTCTTATCAGAAACCCTTAGCTCCTGGGGCAAAGCACTCCGTTAGCAATCTGAAGGATAAGATCAAATTTGTGGTCTTCATCATCATGGAGAACCGCTCTATCGACAACCTTCTCGGCGGACAGACGATCAAGGGCTTGGACAATCCCATCAATAACGGCCCGTTCTGCAATCCCTTCAATCTCAGCGACCCTTCTGCGGGCATCGTCTGCAGCAGGGCGAAGGACTTCGACTCTATCCTCGACGATCCCGACCATGCAATCCATGGGAACAACATTGAGTTCTACGGTACCTTCACACCTGATAACGTGGCTATCGCGTCTGGCGAGACAAAACCGTCTCTGAACGGTTTCGTTCATGAGCAGATCCGCCTGTACGATCAAAGAGAGAACGACTCCTACCTCGCCCAGGAAGTGATCAACTACTATACCCAGGAACAAGTCCCTGTGGTGACTGCTTTGACCAACGAGTTTGTCGTGTTTAACCACTTCCACTCGGACGTTCCAGGTGTATGAAAATCAGATATCTACATGCCCCCTTCCCCTCTGCACAAGCTAACAGGCCTCTAGCCAACCAACCCCAACCGAGCCTATTTTCACTCCGGTACGTCCTATGGACACGGTACGAACGACCCCGGCTTCGACAGGAGCGAACTGCCCCAGCGATCCATCTTCCAGCAGTTATCCGAGACCAATCACACCTGGACCAACTACTACACTCAGAATAACATCATCGACGCCATGTACTTCACGTGGGCTGCCGAAAGCGGCATCGCAGACACCAATATCAAAGAGATCTCCGAGTTCTACACTGATGCAGCCGCGGGCCGTCTGTCTGAGTTCACATTCATTAACCCGTCGTGCTGCGGCGACGGGACCAATTCTATGCACCCAACGGGCCGGATCTCCGCTGGCGAAAAGCTGCTGAAAGACGTGTATGAGGCCATCCGCGCCAGTCCACAGTGGGACGAGACGTTGTTTATCGTCAGCTTCGATGAAACGGGCGGCTTCCACGATCATGTTCCGCCGCCGCTGGCCGTGCGACCCGATAATCTCACTTACACGGCGTCGACGCCGAACGGCGAGAGCTACACCTTTGAGTTCAACCGTCTGGGTGGCCGTCTGCCCACTTGGCTGATCTCACCGTGGGTCGACAAGGGGTATGTCGAGCAGTACGGTACTAATTCAAAGGGTCAGCAGGTCTCTTATTCTGGGACGTCTGTCTTGCGCACACTGGGCTATCTCTGGGACTTCGAGCCATTTACTCCCCGTGTCGAGGAGGCCGCGTCGTTTGACCATTTGATTACCCGGACGAAGAGGGATGATGCTCCCATGACTTTGCCTTGGCCTTCTCCTTTTGCTATGCGTGATGCGTCTACGCGGTTGTGATCAGTTTGCCAAATAGACTGCCTGCAAGTACCCGACATTCCCCCTAAGCGTAGAAGCTTGATGAGACTTTTACGCATGCGTAGAATAAGAGAAGATTCTTGGATCGTCGTGAGGGCAATTTGAGCGAGCGCGGCTTCAGGATCATTGCACTTTATCTATCTCTGCTTCCCATATATTGCGACTATCTTAATACAATTGAATGGAGATTTGCCAAATCCCATATCCAAAAGCATTAGACCCGTATTGCCCGGCTTACGGGGAGTTTCCCAACCACCTCGCTGCGCTGCGACTATAACTCGCCTCGGACTAGTCTAGTAGTACGATCGATTAGCTCCCCTGAGGGGCACAAATAAATCGAAAATATCACGAGAATGGTCGTCCCAAAGACCGTCGCTCTCCATGTGCCTGTGGAGGCATATTGAGGGGTTGAAGCTCCCTTGAGCCTAAGTAGTCACGAGTTGCGGGGTTAGAGATCTACCACGTCGACGGAAAGCCTCCCGTCCTGTCTTCCTGCATTTTCATCATTGAACGCTTACAGCCATGGCTAGCAACGATATGCAGGCAGTAGTGTTCGAGGGAAAGCTGCAAGTGCGGGTCGAGAGACGGCCTCGACCGGTCATCAAAGACCCAACCGATGTAGTCCTCAAGGTCCGCTATACTGCTCTTTGCGGAAGGTAAGCCTGCATAACACGAAGGGAGCAATTAGTCAATCCATTCTTGTGTCTGCGTTACTAAACCCGTCCAAACATAACAGCGAGCTACATGTGTTTCGCGGCCTTCAACCGTCCGGGATGGGATTCATCATGGGCCACGAGTTCACCGGCGAGGTGGTCGAGACAGGGTCCGCAGTCAAAAAGTTTAACAAAGGAGATCTTGTCGTATCGCCGTTTACCATCAACTGTGGAACATGCTTCTACTGTGAACAAGGATTCTCGTCGCGATGCGAGCAGGGGAAGCTATTCGGAACTACCGCATTGGATGGAGGACAGGCAGAATATGTCCGGGTGCCCTTGGCCGATGCAACCCTTGTTGCTGCGCCGCCTTCGATTGATGAAAAGAAGTTAGTCTTGATGGCTGACATCTTTCCCACGGGCTATTTTGCTGCCTCAAATGCCTTCTCCGGATTGACAGAGCAGTATATCCGGAACAGCACTGTTCTTCTCCTGGGCTGCGGTCCTGTGGGAATCTGTGCACTGATCAGCGCACTGGTATACCGACCTCGAAATCTCATCGCGATAGACAGTGTCCAGTCCCGGCTCGATCTTGCCAAAAGCCTTGGTGCAGAGCCGTGGAACTTCCAGACGCAGAGAGAGGAGTTAGGGGCGCGCGTCAAAGACCTCACCAACGGGAGAGGCGCGGATATTGTCATCGAGGTCGTCGGACTCAGGAGCGCTTTAAGGCTTGGGTTCGAGCTTCTCAGGCCGTGGGGGGTAATATCGAGTGTTGGTGTTCACAATGAAGATATCCCTTGGACAGGAAACGAGGCATATGGCAAGAACTTGCGCATCCAGATGGGCCGATGCCCTGTTCGATGTGAGCTCATCATCATCATCACCATCTTCTTCTTCTTCCCGGGTGTTGTCTCTCTAACGCTATATTGTCAGCAATCTTCGACGAAGCGCTTGACCGGCTGGTTCAAGAACAAGCCGCTTTAGAGTAAGTCGACTGCACCCTTAAGGGCCTTTGAGAGTCTGACAGTATCATAGCTTCATGATCACCGACATCAGGCCGTTGTCGGAAGCCGTGCAAGCGTAAGTATCTTGCCCTCACTCGGCTCCTCCGTCTCTTTTTGCAGAATCAACGCTATAGATGCGAGAAAGCTTTTCTGACTCCGATTTCTGCCATTAAGATACGACGACTTCAATCATATGAAATCACAAAAGATTGTTTTTGATGCTAGTAAGTAGGTCGGTTCGTGGCACAATGACTTGTTCCTTTCTTTGTTCTTCCTATTCGAGAGCTTGGCAAGGGAGCATGTCGCGCTTTGAATGGAGAAATTTGTCTTGTCGGGAATAGCTGAATGCAATACAACTCTAATCTGGTACCATTTGACCCGAACTTGGTTGTCTGCCAGTTGAATTAGAGACCGATGATCCACGTCATCAACGATAACTCTGGGGTTCGCCAGAGATAGAATCTGTCAATTATGACCTATGGCCACGCTTCGGAAGACTGCCGAGAACGGTTCCTCGTCTACTGTGAGAATTAGTGATGACTGAATCCAAATGTATGACAGATAAATCCTCATGCCGCTGCATAGGCGTTGCTGGAAAGGCAGACATCCTTCTATTTTGTCAGGTTACATCTTGGTCGCTAGTAGAGACAGGTGGCGTTCTCTAAGAAATGTACGAATAGTCTACAAACTAAATATCCTGGCTTCTCTATCACCATGACGGGGGCTTCAAATGCAACTACCGATCTGCCTCTGCTGGGCAGTTTATGCTACGGATATATCCGAGGAAAGGTGTACGCTGCGCGGACCGGAAACGAGTGTATGGTGCTTTGGGCAATGAAGTACATTGGAGAAGACGAGGATTGGCAGCGTACGGCGGCGCAAGAATAGGACCAGCCAAAAATGAAGAACAACAACGAAAGAAGAACGAAAACAGCGCGTCCAACCGGGCTTTCTCCAGGCACAGGGAATCATACGTCGCTTTCGGTATCGTTCTTCTTCTTTAAACGAAGAAAGGCCAAGACTTCTGACCACAAGCTACTGGACTTGTGCGTTTCCACGAAGGCTGCCTCGTAGGCGTCGATCGACGGGCGGTCCCAGACGAGGTCCGCCTCTTTGGCGCTGATATGCTTGCTCCTCTTCAGCAGCTTCCATCCGAAATAGGCGACAACGTCTACGAAGATCATGGCGTAGTGCGTGAAGAAGTCGCTTACGCTCCAGTGACCCGGGAGGAAGTTGGTATATCCGTACGTGCAGACGACGAAGGTCATCCAGACGAGCCCGATATAGGCGCAGTAGGGCTGAGCCCAGCCGCAATACGGGAGGGTTTTGCGGTCGAGGCCCTGTGCCTTGCACGCATAGTAGAAGTGGAGATAGACGATAGACATAATGATGTAGTCGATGATTTGGGAGGCCGTCACGATGTTGGAGAGCCAGGTCAATGCCTGCGCGCTACCGTTGGAGACGCAGAGGAAGGAGAGGAAAGTGAAGGCGATGGTGACGATCAGACTGTAGATCGGGACGCCGAACCTGGTGCATTTGGTGAAGATCCGAGGGGCATGTCCGCTGTGTGCGAGTGTGTAGAGAGTACGCGAGGCGCAGAAGACATACGCGTTTCCGGCAGAGAAGATCGAGGTCAGCAGCAGTGCGTTGGTGATGTGTGGAAGAACACTGATTCCCATGTTGGTCATGGCGATCACATATGGCGATGCTGCTCCAGTGGAACCGGAGCGCTCACCCGTGGCAACAGCAACGATGGTCGGGTTGGTGTACGGGAGAATGATGCCGATGCAAAGGGCACCACCGATATAGAAGAGGCCGAAACGCCAGTACGTGGTCGTGAAGGCCCGTTTCATGTATTTGCGTGGGTATTGTGCCTCGCCGGCAATGATGGCGATGTACTCAGGACCGCACTCCGTGAAAGCTGCAGACCATACAGCCCCCAGGAAGCCTTCGAAGCGGCCGAGGGATCCAGTGGTGATGTATTCGGCGAAGGCGCCTGGATTGTTCCAGTATCGGAAGCCGTAGGCATCATGCTGGGGATTGCCCCCGACCATGGTGACGAATGTGAAGAAAAACATCATGAAGATGAGGATGATCTTCCCACTGGAGAACCAAAACTCTGCTTCACCGTATACTTTCACAGCTGCAATGTTGATTGCACTGATGACAGAAGAGAGGAATCTTTTAGCACTTTTTCCCTTAACTTATAGCATTGTCGTTCTGGGGATGTATGAAAGCGACGGAAGAGGAGCGGGCCAACCCACCTATAAACCACAATACACGCAGCGCAAATGGCCGCAGTGGGGATATGATCGCTCCAGAAGCCCAGGATCAAATTGAAGGCTGAGATTTCGACGGGAATCAAGATGGCCTCATAGAGGAAAAAGTTCCAGCCAGCCATGAAGCCGAAAGCATCGTCGACCCATTTGCCGGCCATGGATATGAAGGCCCCGGGGACGGGCATGTACACAGACATTTCGGCCATGGAGTTATTCACCAGACCCAGCATGATGGCATACAGGGCATAACCCAGAAATAGACTGCCCGGGCCACCCTTGTACAGACCAGTGCCGATAGTAACGAAAAGCGCGGTGCCGATGGAGCCTCCTACGGCCATGAACTGGATCTGACGATTCCCCAGTCGACGTTGTAGGTGGTGATCGGATGTCTCAACGAAGCCGACGTTGACGTCGGTCGCTTGGACTTCGACCTCCTTCTCTGTCTTGTATTCTTCCTTGACAGCCATGATTGAGGATGATAGGCAAGGTGACGAATTCCACGTAATGATGGAAATGAAGATTTACTCCCAGAGCGCAGGGAGAAGGGAAACAAACTACAGGGTCGGGGATGCCAGAGGACGACCACGAGCGGGCCCCCATTATATAGTAGGAGAATATCCCACTTACGAAGCGGGACAACGTGCTCGGAGCCAAGCTTCGATATCAGAAGGCGCAATTCGCTTTCGCAGTGCTTAGAGCCTGGAGTCGATGTCTTTGTTAGGCTTGGCTCGGCAGAGAGGGAGTTTTTCTCCATGGCATTCGACTTCCATACGCCAGTCAGACAGCCACACCATCCAGGCGCCCGACAAAAGTAAAAAGCTAATCGCTTTCATTAACCGTTTCAAGTTGCGGTATCCCTCGGTGGTACTCGGTGGGCTTATCAAGCGTTCCCCCCCCTTGTCTATCTCGGTCGGGATCGACAAGAACATGGGAAGAACGCAGATAGGGTTGATAAGACAACGACTGGGAGGGCCACGCAAGAGCCTAGTGGCGGCAACGGCGCAATGAGGTGTGATCGATAAATATATGGTGGTCAGCCAATAACTGCAGCAGGTGAAAGACGTGCAGGGATCCCATCTGCGAGCGAGCTGATGTGCATTTTGCCCCTGGTTGTTGAGCCTGTGGGTGGCTTCGCGGCCTCGCAGGTCTTCCACGCTGGACGCACTCCAATCCACGGTAGGACACCTCAAGATTCTCGAGGGGGACCTTGCTGGAGACACGGACAGACTGTGGCTGAATTGAGTTTCATCATTACCGTCAGCCATGGCCTGGTTAGTGGAGCGTGGACTGACACCATTCCCGCTGCGGTTCTCCTGTCCGGGGATTTTTTTTAATGTCCCCACATTGTGAATACGGATTCTCCCGCGCTGCCACAGCTTAATGGCACGAATGCTAAACACGCCGCTCAGTGTTGGTGTGCCATAGGGCCGCCGGAATTTCCAACCGGAATTGGTCGATTGGCTTTTCCCGGTCCCAGTCGCTGGGTCCGCGATTGAGATATTGATTCCAATCGGATCTCACGCTTGCGGTTGTCCACCAGCCACCCGGCAACTGGGTATAATGGGTATCAGTGCAGTCCAGATTTGGAACAATAGAGGGTAAGCCCATTGGTCCAGTTTCCGCTATCAGCCGATAACTCCGCTCAGGCTGACGCTGCATCTCGATGGCTAGCCTGGATGTGGACTGACCAATACGATATCTTTGGTTGACTCTCCTCGCTAGGATTCTGTGGTTATAAGATCTTCTAGCCGCTTAACGAGATTGCAATATGTAATCTGGTATTCTAAGAGAATGAAGCTCATGACAGTTTAGTAGGACCACTTATAGGATGAGCAGTCTCAACAGGATTATCACTAGGGGATGGAAGGAACAATTAGAAATAAATATTTTGGAAACGTTAGTAAAGAGGACTTTCACTGCTGTGTGGAATCGAGTGAGGAATTGGATGAATTCCCCTATGGAGAGTAGTGTGTATAGCAGTTGGCTAGGGATCCCTTTGTCCCCATGAGTTTCGTCTGGCTCTGTTCGACGAGTTGGGCGTTCAACTTCTTGCTGGGTGATCTCTGGGAATTCAATTGGGGAGGAATGAGGAATTCAGGGGCTTGTGTTATTGGATAATTGTAGACCTGAGGATCTGATGCTATGCGTTGAGACTGAATATAATCAACATCTTCAGACCATGGCATTGCACACCGCCTTTTTCAATGTATTTATTTACTTTTCGTCCGTCGCGCTCCTGTTTCTTTCGGCTAACTCGATTTCAACGCTTTTGCGGTCTACTATAAGATGATTTTCTGGTAAGAAGGACCTCAACGCTGATTTAGTTGCGAAGTGTTGTGCTAACAGATGAATATAGCAAACCCTCCCCTCCAATTGAAGTATCTGTCTCGAAATTGGACTCGGATGCATACCAGATGGGCTCAAAGTTTATATGCAAAAAGGCCACATCCGAGATTCCCAAGGCTGCAGTTGCCACCTGGAGAGAAAGTGGTGATGGGCAGTACTATCTTGTCGAGGCTACCAATGTGAACTCGCTAGAGAAGGCAGCGGATGGCCTCATTTACCAGGCTGGCATGTCATCCGCCGTCTGGGAGATTGGCTCACATGCGATTTGTAAGGTCAAGACATGGTCCAATGGGATGGAAAGAGAAAGCAATACTCTTGCTTTCGTTGCGTCCCGGTTCCCACATATCCCAATTCCCGAGGTAATTTATTCGTGGGTCGATGAGCAACTCAGCAGGACCTTCCTGATTTTGCGACGGGTTCAAGGGCAAACACTGGCGAGTGCCTGGCCATCTCTAACTTTAGAAGAAAAGGCTGATGTCGCTATTACCGTTGCACAATACTGGCGCGACCTTACTGAAGCAACCTCAGAGAAGCTACAGTCTGCAACAGGCTACGGAGTCCTCGAACCTTTCTTAACCGTGGATCCAGAAGCATCACACTCATCTTGGAAACCCCTACCGTTGGGGCCATTCTCTCGCACCGCAACTGAGAAGTATTTCCAGAAAATATCCACTCTACCGCCACCTGCTATCGGAGATAGGTTTCACTTCTATCATGCCGACCTTGGTCCAACCAACATTCTCCTCTCCGAGGGCAGTGCTGTCAAGGCTATTTTAGATTGGGAGTCAGCCGGGTACTACCCGAAGTTCTGGATTCCTCTGAAGCCGTATCGCAGTGGGGGATTTAATCTTGACGCCCCAGACGATTCCCATTACGATTGGACTGATCTTCTCGAATCAAAACTCTCTGACTTAGGATTTAAGCTTGACCGCAATCACGTTGAATGGCAGAAGTCTTTGGTTTTTACTTTTTTTGATCTGAATGAGCTTCGTGATGCTCCTTTGTGATATTTTCGCAAATAGATCCTATCCACATTCTCTAGTTTGCGCCAAACACGATCTCGACCATCGCCTGTTTCCAAATTGAACGATCCTTCTAAATTCCGTTAACATTTCCTAGGGCAAACCTCTATTGACACTTATGTATATATATTCCGCCGTCAAAGTGCAATGTGGGAATTCTAGACCGAGGGCGGTAGCTTCAGCCGATCCGGCTCTGACAGGAACGCTTTCCGTGGAGAGATGTGACTGAGCCGCGACGCAGGCATCCAAGGCAGGTCGTTAAATGTTGCTTCTGCCCCAGTGATGATACCGGCGTAGTATCTGTGATCTTTCTGGCTTCACAGACACTATTTCATTGGGCTCGTCTTCACCGTCGGGGCCTGGTCTCGCAATGCATAATTTGCGTACGTGACCGAGCCAACGGCATCAATCCTGAGCATCCAGAGCATCATGTCCTGTCGGTCTTATTCTCTATATGCTTTTGGCAGTCTTGTCGTATAAAGCGGTAAGTTTATATATAATATGCGTGCGGAGCTGTTGGTAGTGGCGGGTCCCCGGTTCTACAAACCTGACTCGAACGCCTTGAGATCAAACTATATACAGGCTTTGCTCTAAAAGGACTGAAGTATTGTCATCTTGTTTGACCATCCACTGCTACTGCAACCACAATCCAGAATCCAACGTGCTAGCTCTAGTCATCCGTCGTAGGGCACCAGTCGTAGTTCCCGTTCACGTTGTTCCCCCACCATGAAGGGAAGGGATGCTGAGGACCACCAGCGCCGAAGACAGCGAAACTCAGGATGAAGAGCATGGTCAAGCTGGCCCCGTCAAATGCGCCTGTGACCAAGTACGAGTAATCCCTGAAGATGCGCGGATGGTAATTGCGGAGGTAGTACTGGACAAAGAAACCGGCGACGATCCAGGAGAGGAGGACACAGGTTTGCCTCTGGTTGTACGGAATGTAGCCGGCATATTGAATAAACTGCGGCAAATTGAATTCAGAGAGATCAAAGCCTTTTATTTTTGGCCAGAACTTCACGAAATGAGACTTGGTCAGCTTCCCGTGAAAAGGTAAAAGAGAGAGAGGAAGAACCGGGGGGGGGGGGGGGGGGGGGGGGGGGGGGGTTACGAATTGGACACCTACTTTGTAAAATATCCGATGAACAACGACAGCGCCAGCACCAATAGCGAGGCCAATAGGCACCATCTCATACTGGGTGCCTTTCTTGTAAAGGTAGGGGGCCAAAGCCCACGACGCTGCGTTAGTGTTGTATGATTGTATGGTACCACCACTCCAGCTGGAGTTACCATTTCCACTGCGGAGGAGCTCTCGGTTGCCTGTGACGACAGAGATCATGATGGCGTAGTTGATAAATCCACCAAGCATAGTCCCGTATATCTGGGTCAGGAACATGACGCGCGGAGGGATTTTGACTGAGTCGACGGGGTTAGATCCTGTCTAGGCGAGGGGGAGAGGTATGAAATGGGAAGAGAGAGGAGAGAAAGGAAAGTGAGCGGCTTACGGTATTCACCCATCTTCAGATCATTGGACAGATTGACCGCATTGGAGATGACATTGTGTGACCAAGCGGCAAAGTACATATTACCGACCGGGCGTCCAGGAATAAGGAGGCCTGCCAACATTTTGGACAGGTTGTTGGTGGCAATGCCATTGCCAAAGCGAGCATAGAGTAAGGTGCTCTATAAAAGTGGTATTCATCAGAGCCATTCGGTAGACGGAGGTACACTGGGTTACTCACAAAGGGTGCAATGATAATTCCCACGATTAACGAGACGATATACGCCCAGGCCGGGAGGGTAACGTCCTCCTTGCAGACAACGATGAGGCCCAGAACGAAGCTGCCGACAAGCACCGCAACGTACCACCACCACGGTGCCTCTTTGTAATGCTTGGCCATATGTGCATGATGCGGGTCATCATACCGCCCTTGCCTTGCATTTTTGTATGTCCGCACGACCTCCCCACCCCAAAACAGGATGCAGTGGAAAACAAGGGCACCGATCTTGGAGAGTTTCTTAGCTAACGACTGCGAGAGATGAAAGTTTGGAGCGCGCTTACGGCAGCATTGGCAATCAACATGGAATACGCAAATGTCCCAGTCAGTTTGGGCACACCGTACTGGGCCAAAGCAGATTTGTCAAGAACTCCGCCAGGGAAGACAGAGTCTACGGGATAAGTAGTGCCATTAGCCATTAGGAGTTGTGTCGACATGAACGGAAGTGACCTCGAGTTCCAGCCGTTGCCGTAATAGACGCCAATCATGGCGATGAAGCAGACGCCAATTCCAACCGCCTGATGGATCTGCAGCTTGAGAGGCAGGGTGGTTTGGAACGAGGTGATCTGCGTCTGTCAGCCTCTTTCCTTGGTTTATACAGGAGAAAAGCAACATTTTACTTACGTATTGCCAATCGAGAGAGAAAGAAAACAGTCCCAGTCCTTCATTGTTGAGGGACCCACCGAAGACATTGGTGAGGGCCTCCGCCTTTTTTCCTGTTGTTTTCATTGCAGCCAGGCACTTTTATCCCTCACAAGTAAGTAAGTGACTCGCGTCAACTAGCGAAAGTTTTTCCGGGAGATGGGACGTACCGGAATAGAGACAGAATTCAACCATGGGAAGATATAAGCAGGGATGATCTCATAGAGGAACATGCCCGAAAAGGCATACCAGAAGTATCTGAGCGGTTTGGAGTTCTTTACTTCCTGCCAATGAAGGCCCTGAAGGGTCTTGACGGTTGGCAAAGTACCCCAGAAGACGGACTCAACATGCCAGACGGCGAACGGACGCATCAAGCCGCAGAGGCCGTAGCCAAACAAGCCAATGGAGATGGTGCTCAAGATGACGGTCGCAGGGCTCAACGGAAGATCGTAAAACAGTTTCTGTGCCGCAAACACCTCCGAGCTGGCAGCAGCGTTCGAGGCGGATGTAGCCGTGATGGAGCAAATGGAGTGCTCCTTCAAAGACCATGGTCCGGGATTCACGAACTTGAAGAACTTGATCCGGAATGGAAGTTTACCCTCGCCTCCGTTCTCTCTCCACCGAGCCTCGAGTTTATCCCCGCGGGGAATCAAGTTGGACCAGGCAATGCCCAGAAAGTAAGAGAGGAGGACGATGAAAGTTCCCTGAATGGTGATCGCTGTCGGTTTAAACTGCGAATGTATTGCGTCAGTAAACATCACAGCCATGGAGTGATGCAGAGCCAACTAAGCAGACTCACCTCATAAATCTGGTACATGACCGACTGAAAGCATGCGAAAATGGTGGCCAAAACGAGACTGCGAAAGGTCAGAGCATCGTCGCCGTCGTCTCGAAGAGGCAGCAAGTGAGCGGCCGCATCGGCACCAGTGCGGATGATAACTTCGTCGCTGCCGCGGTCACCCTCGCCGCCAAGTTCGCCCGACGATGTGAAGACTTTGGACTCATCTTTGCCTTTGCCAGTAAGCACAATGTCGGCAGTCTTCTCGTCAATGGCGTCGTTCTTGGAGTCGAGGGAAGAGACGCCCTCTATGGGCAAGTCAGACGTGGCAGGCGGCATGCTGCTGGAACCAATGGCACTCGTCTTCTAGATGAGTGCAAGAAGACTTCTCGAACTGATCGCCGCATAATTCTACCTAGCTGGGGGCGGCCCCTTGGACGCCTCTTATAATCATGTCGACAGATACCGGCCAGAGAGAGGGGGGCGGCCATATTGTAATCGTTTGATAGCTTGGCCAGCGGATTCATGATACCATACAGTGCAGAAATGAACAATCACAACCCAAGGAGCTTCCAAGCCTCTTGGAAATGGATCTCTTGCCTCCTGATCACGCCTTAGATCGCGAACTAAGAGACAGAATGCCAATGGGGGCGTCAACAAGGTGACATGTATCCCGGGAGATAACGACAGTCCAGAGCTTGTGCGCACTTCCCCCTTTGCCTTTTTCGAGATAGTCCCTATCGAAACAGAAAAACTCTACAGGACCTACTGAGCTTTTAGTATAGACGATGGATTCGCACTATTCCTTGAAAAGGCTGTAGTCAACACACCCACTCGTTCTGCCGCAGGGGAGAGAGAGAGAGAGAGAGAGAGAGAGCGCTAAGCTGACTATCACAGAGACTCAATAATTAACATTATGCTAGGAGTGGCCGATTGCCACCGCACAGTCCTTGCAATTAGCTTAGTACGCTAGCTAAGTCGGACTGATAACAAAGTCACAATCAGTCTCGGTGGTTGCGCAGCGGGTAAAAGCGACCCGCATGCATGCTCCATCATTATGCCCATCGTTTAGCTTCTGAGTTCTGACGCCATCCAGTGGCGCTGGGAGACAAGAGTGCTGATTCGCGCATGGCTGGAGCACCGTCTATTTTAGGTATGCAGTAGAGGTTATTCTCGGGGAAGGAGCAATTAGCTAGGGAAAATAGGGAGAATATCATTGCTCGAGAAATCATCGTGAGAATATTGTTACATCTCAGTGTTGCACCCGCAAAAGTTGCAGCGTCGTATTGATTAATTAGGCCGCATGCACGATAATAATCCAATCGTCTATTGCCGCTTATTACGGTTATTATTTCGTGCGCTGGCGCCAGAGGGTGATACTTATCGAACACGGATAATATCAGTATCAAACTGTGGGGGGGCTCTCGTTAACCGCGAGAATATGAAGTCTGATTTTAAATTCGCAAACCCGGAGGCCAAGTCGACGGATGACCTTGGCTCCCATCGGTACGAATCTTAAACTACCGCCGTTTGCTTCGGGGAAGCCAGCTAGTGAGGAACAGGCAGGTAGTTAGCTAACTATCCAACCCATCGCGGCTAGCGAAAATTTCAAGCATCGGGGACGATAGGAGAACCGAGGGAAAACAAGCTCGATGGGGATCGGGGGGACGGGCCACAGTGTTGCTGGTCCGTCGGGCTCAGACTGAGCTTCTGGGAGGATCCACACGTCGGCCACATCCAAATGCTTCGATTGAGATCTTGCGCGATTCTCGCAGATGAGATGTTTCTCCACCCCGCTTTGTCAGAAGGCGACTGGAGAGAAGCTTCAGTGGTGGAGCAACTGCTGTCTCAGCCTCAACCCACAACTAGGCGGGGCTAAACTAGACTAGGCAGGAGATTTGTCTTGCCTGCGACCTATGTAGGAGTACTGCTGGCATGAAATCAGGGGATACGTTCTATGTCCACTGGTATTGGATGATGTCTTTCTTACCTCATATATGTGCGGCTTGGCCCCTCTGGATCCTCTGCACGACCAGGTCCAAGAACTAGAACTGTAAGCAGTGAGTCGTTAAACTATATGAGAAATGATTAATCGCTGAGGATCGTACGGCAGGGTGCTGCAGCACTACATTATGCTCTCTGATTCTTCTCCACTCAATTCTGAGAACTTGAATGTAGTTGAATTCGGGGGGGGGGAACAGAAAGTGGTGGAATCACGTGATCCAAGGCAGGACACTTAAGGCATCTATCTGCCTAGGGTACCTACCTAGGTAGTCCACCATCACCATCAGTTTTTGTTGAACTTATTGGACCAAAAAAGCCAAAGGCTCTAGGTAAGATAAGATGGATTTGGCTGAAGCAAGTGAACGATGCTAACAGTCGCCCAGGCCAGGTCATTCGTTACATGAGAGCGTTTGGCCTCAAGCATGGATTCTTGAGTACTACTTACTGAAGCACGATTTTTATCCGACGAGTGGCTGATTACAAATTCGAGATCTCCCCCCCTGTGGACTACAGGGCTACGGGTCCGTCACTCAGAGAATGCTTCAGCCTTCATGGCTTTTGCTGCATTTGCGGACGGTGATAGGATTTACTCGGAGGAACCTGGGTTCACTGCAAGATTAGTAAGAACTACACTCGGTTCTGGATCTGCTCGTTTATGCAAGGTACTAACTCAGCTGCATCCGGAATTCCCGGTTTTCAGAATTCGATGCGTGAATCTTACTACAGAAGCCACATGATTCGACAGGATGTTCCAACCGCAGTTTCCGATTTCAACAGCAGAACGATAGTAATGATTGGACAAGGTGGAGAGGCAAGGGCTTTTGCAACTTGTATTACCTCCTTGGTGAGGGACTTGATTTCTGTGTCGAAATAGCAGACCCTCGTGCCTTCGAATCTCAGTTTATCTTCCCGGTGAAGTCAGACGACAAAATCTTCGCTGTGTGGAATGAAATCTGTCAGAAGATACTTGTCACGCATCGTCACGACCTCTCCGGGTGGAAGGCCATCGGGTGCTTTCGAATGGGATTTGAAGAGCAAGTAATCAATAGTATCTTACATAGCTTGACACTGGGAAAAGCAACCATGGAAGTGGATTTTGCAGGTTGCAAAGCTGTAGCCAAGTGTTGGTCTGCAGAGCTCCAAGAGAGGCTAGCATGTCTTTTCATAAAACTGGGGCATTGAAGCGCTAACTCCATTTCACTATGAAGTTATGAGTATGAAAGGGCTTTTCATGATGCAGTAACTGACAGACACCCAGAGGGTTCTGCCTTCTTCCCACAACTAGGTTGTCTCTTCATCCCTTGTGCCAAGCAGAAATGTCATGATCCTCTCTTGGGAGGATGGGGAGCATTTAACTGACCTTTGGGAGACCCTGCATCAACCTGATTGTATCTACATATGAGGAAAATGCTGGGAAGCCGTTGCAATTCTTCACTAGTTGAACATATACCTACAGGATTCTGGCAACCACAATGTGCTGTATGGAAAGCATACAGGAAAGGTCATCATGTTAAGACTTTGAACACCATGGAATGTGTACTGCATGACATTTGCAGAACCTCAATGCACCTGAGCTTCTTGCAATCTTCGGATGAAGTGGCAGGTTTCCAAGCATCTCTGCATGAAATTGACAATTTACAATTTACTTCTGGAATTAGTGTTTTCAAGTAACTGGTGGCTAACTTCTTTTACTTTTCTCTTCTTTGATTCTTTTTGCTCTTCATTGTCTATTGAGCGTAAGTATGGAGGAGAGAAAGCATCCAGCGGTTAGCTCTGTATGAAAGCTATGCATACAATTGCCATTGTATCTCTAAGCCTCCGTTGCTAAGACACTTTGTTGAAGTCGCTCTTTTAATCTACTCTGGGCAAGTGATTGCTGCAGCTATCACTATTCACAATTTGGAAGGGAAGTCTAACATCACAGACTAGACAAGATATGATACTTCAAGCGTTCATTGAAGCCGGGGAATTATCTATGTAGTGTTCAACCGGCCAAGAATACATTATACCTAGCTTTCTCCCTTGCATGCATAAATAATAATATACTAAGTACAGGCGCTGGATAAGGTGCCCGAGGTTTCGGTTGGATCCGCGGCGTTCGCCGACATAACCGAAGCCATCCATTTCTACTACACATTTTGTGCACTTGACGCTACCTTAAGGATTGCCAGATCCCAGGCACATTATTAACGTTACGGGAAGTTCTCCAAGTGTTCTTCCCCAGGTGTCGCCTTACCCCGGACGAATTACAGGTGCAACGATGAGTGCTAATCCGCGACTTAATTTCCCCCAGGGACTGCTGGCAGGTAATGTAAGAGGCACGAATGCTCTATGAGCTTACTGACCGTTGATGTTAGGCCAAACTGCTATAATCACAGGCGGGGCTCAAGGAATAGGAGCTGAGACCGCCGCAGTTTTCGCCCGTGAGGGTGCCAAGGTTGTCGTCGCAGACTTGGATGCTGGTACTACTTCATCAAAGACGGTAGAACAATGTTGATGCTAATACTGAGAGCAGCCAAGGCCAATGCGACGGCCCAGGCCATCAATTCAGATGGGGGGGCCGCGATTGCTGTGGCGGGAGATATCACGGACAACGAATCCATCAACAACCTTGTTCAAAAGGCGGCTGAATTTGGCGGTGGCAAGATCCATATCATCGTAAACAACGCAGGGTACGCATGGGATGACCCAATTGACCAGATCAAGGACAAACAGTGGGGTGAGTCCTTCCCTCGACCAGCAGCTTCGTATTCGGGTAGTAACGGACGAAGAAACTATCATTAACCTACATAACACGGCACCATTCAAACTCATCCGGGCAGCTGCGCCATACTTTAAGGTCAAGGATGGCGAGCCGAGATCCATAGTCAATATCTCCTCGACCTCCGGCATTTACGGCAATGCTGGGCAAGCTAGCTATGCGCTGGCCAAGGCGGGATTGGTAGGGCTCACTAAAACAGTGGCACAGGAATGGGGACCGGAGTATGGAGTGCGAGCCAACAGTATGCATACAATTTACTCGTTGACCTGTCTGTTGAGCTGCAGACTAACAGAGCCCATTCGCAGCTGTTGCTTTCGGAGCTATTAAGACCAGACTTACACAGGCTCCCGC
Organism: Byssochlamys sp. BYSS01; assembly: GCA_002242795.1. Taxonomy (NCBI): domain Eukaryota; kingdom Fungi; phylum Ascomycota; class Eurotiomycetes; order Eurotiales; family Thermoascaceae; genus Paecilomyces; species Byssochlamys sp. BYSS01. The sequence goes on from NIXA01000016.1 coordinate 525,635, forward strand.
AGGTGAGTTTGTGGTAAGGCCAGATGGCACAAAGCATGCTGTTGGCTTCAGTGGCGGCTATGATGAGGAGGAGAAATGGTCAGTTGTGATCGAGTCCCCTCCAAAATTTGGCGTTTTGAGACTCAACGTCTATACCTATAGGGTTGGAGATATCCCTCTTCGACGAATCGGGACTCCCACAGATGCTGGGCGGGCGATCCTGGCTGTGGTCTCTCCACTCTTCTCATATGTGACCGGACAGGTAAGTCAACCCATAATCTCTGGCTGGAAGCTTTCTAACTGCTTGATTTTCAGACAATCATGGTAAGTGCAACTCAATCGACTCGCAATGAGCAGATAGTAACCGCAAGAAGGTCTCTGGCGGCAGGGGTGGTATGTAGCATACACAGTAGCTTGGCAGGATGGGGAGACCGAATGTCACTCAGGAGTGGAGCTCTGTCTAAGCCTTGAAATTGTGCCAGTCTAACTTAACCCGTGTATGTATCGGGAGCGTAGTATGCTTTGTCATTGTTTTGTAGTACACATCTACGGTTCTGTGTGGGGAACGTAGGGTGCTTTCGTCAGTAGACGTTCTCCGGCATCTTGTTAACAGGGTTGGAGTTTTTGACTTTAGCTACGCCAATTCATGTCTACGGTCTACGGTCTCTATACACGACATGCGAATGTGCCACCCCGAGAGTTACACGGCACTGGCTGAAAGTACGAAGGTCGATTTCGTCAGCGCCGAAGTGTCTCTCAGGGTCCCCGCGGGGAAAGTAAGTAAGAGCAGATCAATACTGGGAATATAAAATCGATCCGTTGTCCATGACTTGTCACAGAGAACTTTAACCGTTCATGTTGTCTCTCTTACTTCTCACTATGCGCCTTGTCTCCTTACTAAATGATACATGAAATCACTTCACAAGCACAATTCGGCCTGATGCCTTCCCAGCCTTCAACAACTCCATCGCTTCATTTACCGAGTCCCAGGGCATCTTCTGGACCGGCACAGGGTTTAGCTTGCCCTCTTTTGCCAGCTCCACCAAATGCCGCAGCTGTTCCAAATTTCCGGTGATATTTGAATAGATGGTCAAGCCTTTGAAAATGTTTGCAACGAGCGACATCTCAATTGAGCCTCCCATCACACCAACCTGTACCCATTTAGCTCCTTTGGCAACCAGACCGTTGACGAGGCTAGCAGTGGCTGAGCTGTTTACAAAGTCAATCACAGCAATGACAGGGCCGCCAGTGGCTTTAAGAATATCATCATGTGCAGAAGGACCGGATGTGTTGACTGCCTTTGTTGCGCCAGCTTTGATAGCAGCATCCAGTTTCTCGTCACTGATGTCGGTCGACACAATGGACTTATGCCCAAACCATTTCAGCACTGATATAGCAGCAAGTCCTAGACCTCCAGCACCAATCAAGAGGACTGGCTCATCAGGTGGCAGGGGCATGATCTTGCTGACAGCACTGAGAGTTGTGATTCCAGAACAGCCAAAGGTGCAGGCCACTGCAGGGTCAAGGTTACCGAGGTCAACCAGGTACTTGGGATCCGGTACCAGCACATACTCAGCAAACCCGCCATTTTGAAGAGTTCCAAGGCCCCTTTGCGCTGCACACAAGTTGTCTTCCTCCTGACCGCAGCGGGTGCAGGAACCGCAACCAAGCCATGGGTACACAATCTGACGAGACCCTATTGGAACAGACCCGGCGTCTGGCCCGACCGCAGCAACATCTCCAAGGATCTCATGCCCCAAAGCGACAGGCAATTTAATGCCGCGGTCCTTGACGTAGAATCGTTGGCCCTTTCCCGTGTCGTAGAAACCCTCCGCGGTATGGAGATCTGAGTGGCAAACGCCCGCGTGCGTGACTTTGATTAGGACCTCTTTTCCTGTTGGTTTGGGGATGGGCAGGCGGATTTTCTCGAGAGGCGTATCCCACTCCGTCAGAGCCCAGGCATCCATTAGGTCGGCCATCGGTGCGATAAAACAGGAAGAAAAAGAAGGTTAGAAAACTTATGATCTGGGATGAAGTTTGACCCGAGAGAGCCATAACTTGAGGCCATAACTGCTGGGCATTTATCCTTCGTTTCGGCGAAGTTCATCGGCATGGACCGAGCTAAATTTCTTGAACCCCGCCTAGTTTTCCGACGGGTTGCCTGGCCGAGGGTTAACAGTTTTGCGTGGCCGAGGTTTTTACAGCGGGGGTGGGAGGGGCAAGAGGGGCGAAGAGGGGCGACAGAGGAGAGGGGCATCGGCCTTTGCCATACATACATAGCATCGGAACCAAGTAGCCGACGGTTCAGCGCTGCCTGGACGACCCAAGGCAAGCGGAATTTAAATATCCTATGGGCGACGGAGAGCCATGATTTCTCTGAACTTGTTCCGACATAACCGGGCCCGCTTGCTGTTGAAGTGAAGAAAGAAAGAAGAATCGACTGGAAAGACGCCACCACAATGGGTAGCAATAGCTTGGATCCGAAGTCCTTCAACAAGCTGTACTTGAACGGCGAATACGTCGCAGCGCAGAACAAGGAAACCTATAGCCTCAAAAACCCCAAGGATAACACCGTCGTCACCGATGACATCCCAATTGCAGGCTCTGCAGACGTCGATGCAGCTGTAAAATACGCGGAAGCGGCATTCAACGGGCCATGGAGTAAATTCACAGCCATCCAACGAACCGAGTGCTTCCTCAAATTGGCCTCATTGCTTGACGAAGAGCTCATACCACTTCTGACGCTGGACTCACTCACATCGGGAATCCCCGTTTCCCTTGCCCCAATCCGCGAGCGGAATTACATCAAGAATTGCGTGTTGTACTATGCCGGGTGGACCGACAAGCAAAAAGGAGATTACTTCCCTGCTGATGATGGTAAGTGAGCCTCTTTTTTTTAGAGATAAAAGAAAACCTCTTGCCGGAAACTGACAATCTCTACCTTTTTTTTTTTTTTTAGGATTCGTCAAGTTCGTTCGACATGAACCCCTCGGTGTTTGTGCAGCAATCAATCCCTTCAATGCTCCTTTGGCTACCCTTTTCCTCAAGACTGCACCATGCCTTGCAACAGGCAATGTCATAATTATAAAGCCCAGCGAGAAAACACCATTGGGATCTTTGGCTGCTGCCGATCTGTTCAGAAGAGCGGGCTTCCCTCCTGGGGTTGTACAAATTGTTACTGGTGCTGGTTCTACTGGTGCCCTGCTTGCTGAGCATATGAAGATCCGCAAGGTCAGTTTCACTGGTTCAGTGGCAACCGGCAAAAGGATCCAGCAGGCCGCAGCTCAAAGCAACCTGAAGCGCGTCACACTTGAACTAGGAGGAAAGAGCCCGGCTATCGTTTTCGATGATGCAAATATTGAGAATGCGATTACGTGGACCACTAATGGAATCTTGACACGAAGTGGACAGCTCTGCGTTGCTGCCTCCAGAGTGTATGTCCAGGAGGGCATCGCCAAGGAGTTCATCGCCGGGTATAAAAAATTGCTGGAGAAAGCTGCAACTGAGCTGGGGGATCCTCAAGACCCGTCTGTCAGATTGGGGCCCATGGTTGATCAGGGGCAGCTTGAACGAGTTAAGAAGATAGTGGAACGGGGAAGATCTGAGGCTGAACTAGTTGTGGGAGGTCGTCAACACGGTGATACGGGATGTTTTATGGAGCCCACATTGTTCTTGAACCCGAAGGACGACGCTGAAATTTATCGGAATGAAATCTTTGGCCCAGTCAGTGTCATCAAGACATTCAAAACGGAGGAAGAGGTTGTGAAGCTTGCCAACGACAGCGAGTTTGGTCTGATGGCCGGCGTCTTCACACGAGACATCACACGGGCTCTGCGTGTCTCCTCAGCGGTGGAATCCGGGGTAGTCGGTGTCAATTGTGTCAGCCTGCAAAATCTGCAGACTCCCTTCGGAGGCAAGAAGCAGAGCGGCGTTGGGCGCGAATTCGGCGAGTATGCGCTGCGGCTGTTTACTGAACCGAAGACAGTCCTTATTAATATGTCTGCATAAACGGGCGATGGATCGCAAGTGGTTAGGATATATAGACTGAGTGGAATAATGCAGGCAAGCTGTATGATTCTCCAACATGATTCTCCACAGTAGAAGTCGGATAGAGTAGCCATCTACGCTGTAATTGCGCCCTGTTGCAGAGGACTGACTCGATAATAGGGCATGAGGCTCATCTACAGAGTACGCTGGGAAGGAAACGATCGGAGCAGGCAGATAATCAGGAAGAGATTCCTCTCAGTGTCCGATTGCCATATACGCCGTCTACTAATCTAATTATCTTTTAGAGGCATTGCCATCTAATCGAACAAGTTCACGCATTGGCACTGCACTGAAATCACCGGCGTCTACTGACCTGGGCTCAAGTCCGCCAGGAAGTCCCTGATGAACGCAGCAATTTCAACTGGCTTCTCCATTGGCGACCAGTGTGCCGAGTTAAGGGCAACTTCCCTCAGCTTAGGCACAAGGCCTCGGCTCTTCGCCTCGTTCATCATTTCTGGCATGCAAACGGCATCCTTGGAACAGACAACAAAGAGCAATGGCACATCAATCACCAAGTTCCCCTTCGCAATGCGCGCGTCGGATGCCGATTGTATGTTCGACGCAGTGGCCTTGTACATCTGCAAGGCCGAGGCGAATCCGTCGGTCTTAAATTGTTGTATCCACTTGTCTTTCCATTCCGGCTGCTTTGCGTATTCTTTCAACGGGACCTCTTCATTGCCGAGCAAAAACTCGCGCATCGCATTTGGAACACAGAATAACTTTTTCATCCAGTCTTCGACATCGCCGTGAAGGGCCTGCCACATTCTCTCCAGATTCGCGTCGATGATACCAGCGGCGTCGGGCGCCGTGAAAAACTCCCAGTACTTAAATTGTGGATAGCCGAACGCCGCCTCTGTGAGTTCGTTGACGGCTTTGAGATCAAAAGGCTGGCCAGAAGGAACCATGTATCCCGTATTGAGGAGGATCACTCCGGTGAACCACTCCCTCTTGTAGAGATAAGTGCGCTGAGTGAGCGCGCTGCCCCAGTCATGACCAATAATGACACTGAATTTGGCGTCCTCTGCGTCTAAGATATCCTCAAGATCATCAGCTTGACCATCATATGCATACAAGCTCGCATCTGCGGGCTTGTCGGTGCCCGCATACCCCAGGCAATCGGGAATGATTATTTTGTTCGGCAGGTTGGGGAGGTTAGCAATGACGCCCGACCAGAGATGTGCTGAATCGGGGAAGCCGTGAATAAAGAACAGCGCGGGATTCTTTTGGGTAGATTCCCCAGGAGAGACATAGTATGTGTACTTCAGCGAGCGCCGTGAGACGAGCTCTTTTCGCTGCAGGTCCGCCATTGTCAGGGCAAGATGATGATGACTCGAAGCGTCGATCGGGATGCGTGGATGTTGACGAGAAAGGAGTCAGATTGAGAGTCACTCTCAATCTGACTCCCTTTCGCCTACGCTCACATAATATCCTTCCCCGGATCAGTCCGCGAACTTTAAATCGCACCGGCTAAGCCGCCCGAAAGCCGAGAAGAAAATCCCCCATAAAACGACTCCTTTATTAGCGGGGAGAGGTCCCCCATAGCACGGGGAAGTCCAGTTCGGGCCGCTTTTTCCGCTCGTTGCCGTTGCTTTGCCGGATACTCCGTCTGCTGCAGGCTATGGACAGTAATATCGGCTCCCTTACAGCCCTCTTCTGACACTCAGGTATTCTGGCCGGCGCGGAATGCGGACGCAACGCCGGGCATGCCGCCCCAGGTTTGCGGAGTACTCCGCAGGTTCGTGGAGACCGGGGCCGTTTTGACGATTGAAGCTCAGACGAGTTGTCTGATCAACCTGGGGATATAAGTTAGGCCTCCCCTACTTCCCTCCTGTGTTCACAGTTACCAGTCTTGCTTTGCTCGTCCCATTCATCCATCTGCCCATGCCAACAGTCTCCGCAAAAATGGGTAGCAAGAGCGATTTCAAAATCATCATTAGCGGCGGCAGCATTACCGGCCTCACGCTGGCCAACATGCTGCAGCTGTATGATATCGATTTTCTCGTTCTCGAAGCGTATCCGGACATTGCGCCCCAGGTGGGCGCCAGCATTGGCATGTTGCCCCATGGCAACCGGATATTAGACCAGCTCGGCCTGTTCCAGAAGATCTTGGACAGAGCCCCTCCCATAGACTCCTTTCACTTCCGCGACAGTACAGGCAAAGTGATACGCGAGTTTCGAGGCATGAATCACTCTATGCTTGAAAGGTGAGGTCACGCCCACAATACGCCTGGCGAATGGTCTATCTAATGCTATATCTAATGCTACCCAGGCACGGCTATCCCGTCACTTTCTTGGATCGCCAAACGGTGCTCGAAATCCTGTACGAGAACATCAAGGACAAGAAGAAGGTCCTCACCAATAAACGCGTCCAGAGGGTCAACCTGACCAATGATGGAGTGGTTGTCAAAACTTTAGATGGATCTACCTACCAGGGTGATATTCTGATTGGAGCCGATGGCATTCATAGCGCTGTGAGAGGAGAAATGTGGAGGCTCGCAGATGAGCAGGAACCCGGGTGGATCCCATCCGATGAGCATTCCTGTGAGTTTTGATGGTCTTTTTTTCTCGTGTCTCTCTCTCCCAGTATGCATTAACGCAGTTCAGCGGTCCCTTGCGATTATGGGTGCATTTTCGGAATTTCCAATCCCTGCGAAAGTATCGAGCCCGGCGCATCCAACTCGGTGTTCAGGAAGCACGAGTCCTACATCGTTAATGGCGGTCCTGAGGGCCGTGTATACTGGTTTTATTTCTTCAAATTACCGCAACGAGTCTATGGCCGTGACATCCCTACCTACACACAAGAAGATGAGAAGAAGCTGCTCGCGATGCGGGCAGACGACGACATCACTCCGACTCTGAAATTCCGGGATCTTGTCAATCGAAAGGTAACCTCAGCCTTGGTGCCTTTGCAAGAATACGTCTTCAGGCAGTGGTACTTCAAGCGCATTATCACCATCGGTGACTCTGCACACAAGGTAAAACGCACCTCACCCTGTCGGTACCTAGGTACCAGATCCAGATCGTGCTGACCCTTTTGCAGTTCCATCCAATTGCCGGCCATGGTGGCAATGCTTGTATTGAATCAGCGGCCACTTTTGTGAACGCCCTTCGCAAGGTCCTTGCCAGGACGCAAGGCGCCAAGCCTTCACTGGAGCAGATTGAGCAAGTATTTGCCACGACCCAAAAGATTCGCCAGGAAAGAGTGAAGACTCTTGTGCAACATTCGCATGACCAACAGCGGACTGAGCTCCTTGACACACCTCTGCATGAGTTTGCAGCTTTCCAATTGCTGCCACGCACCGACAGTGAAGATATTACCTTCAATTTCTCGCGGAACATGCCGCTCGCTGAGAAACTGGACAACCCGAAACTGAGCCCTGCCCCGAGACTGGCGCCCTACAAGGACGAGCTTCTGAACCCTCCAGCGCCTCGGGGAATCAAGAAGTGGTACTTCATAGCATTCTACCTGGCGGTGGCTGGCCTTGTTCACTACGGTATGTGGACTTGGTCTAACCAGTACGGTCTGGATGTTCACGTCGGCAAGGTCTTGACATCTGGACGGTTTTCGTACAATCCAGACTTCCCTCTCAAGCGCACTTATACTGGAATCAAGCCCATCGACGATTATCTTGTGTTCCTGGCAGTAGCTTACATGCCAGGCTTGAATAATTGGGAGCCGACTTTCGGATATCTGCAGTTCTATTTTCTAGGATCCCTCGTTCAGCCTATTGCGGTGTGGGCTGCTGAAGCATTTCGGAAACGCAATATGCTGACGCCGATATCACTGTGCGTACTCGCTCATGCTACCCTTCCCCCTTCTTTGACCGTTTTGAATTAACGCATTTTCAGGGTCACCATCTGGCTCACGTTTGTCCAAATTGCAGGCGTTGGAATCTACATGCCAATTTACTACGCCATTTATACGTACGTTTCTGAGCCGGAACCGTACTGGTGGCCACTCAACCGAGAAGTTCGGGTCCAATACGCCAGGGCGCTGCTATGGGCCGTCCTCATCGGCTATACCCTTCCGACCGTCCTCATGTTCACACCATGGAAAGACCCATACGCAGTCCAGAATTTCGAGGCCCTTTGGCAGGTGGCCCCAATGTTGGTTGGGCCCATGGCCAGCGGTCTTGGATATCTTTACAGCAAAAGTCAGGGCCTGGTATGGACCCCGCCATCCGCTAAGAAGCCTTTTGCGGACGTCCCGCACCTCAAGAGACTCTACCTTGTCACTGGTGCACTCGGCGTGCTGTTCCATATCTACGTTATTTCTCAGATTGTGATGTCTCCTGATGTGAGCTTGCTATCTGTTTTCGGACCTGACTTCACTCCCGAGCAGAAGACATTTGGCGAAGGCCTCAGGTCTCTCTTCTTGGCGGACTTCTGGGGCTTCTATATTGCTTCGTATGTCTGGCTAGTCATGGCTGTATGGGATTTGAAGCGAGTGGGTCGGACCACTGTCGACGTAACGAATGCCGCAGTCCTGATCGCTTTGGGACACTTCCTTATTGGCCCTGGCGCCACCATGTCGGCAGTTTGGTACTGGAGAGAAGGTGCTCTGGCTAGGACCAGCTTCGCTAGAGGACTGATCTAACTGCAGGCCCTGATGGTGAGGATCTATTGTCGGTGATGGTTTCTCGAAATATTTGGGTGTCCGCATACTTGGCTTTCCTTCGAACATAGCAAGGACTGAAGGGAAATTTCCCCCCACTTTATTTACGGATTTTTTTTCTTTTTCTTTTTCCTCTTTCAATGTTGCGCCCTCGAGACATTTGAAATAAAAACGTATGGGCCATGTATCAACTATCCCTCAGCAATGCACATTCTTGCGCTTTCACGAACTGAAAATGATATATACACCAACGTAGCTAAGTAGATCGACTGCAACGATGTGATCTCTTCAAGTGACCTAAGGGTCAAATTGACAGGGTCTTTCATATATATTGGCAACTGCATGATGATTTTGACCGAGGTCGATAATATGCGGACGCTCAGGAGGTACTCTAGTAGAGATACTCATGGATCTGCAGGGCCCGAGACTATGACAAGCCGCTTATGAGTACATGAGTACCTACCTAGGTAACTTGGTATGTAGGTGGCTGAGTTCTAGTTGACAAGGGGGCAATTACCCCACAGACCCCTACCCTTATACGGGGACCCCGAGACAGTACCCCACAGTCGGCCAACGCCGAAGTAACGGCAGGCGACACCCGCGACCACCGACGGACCTCACCGCTCCCAGGTCTGCCTGAGGCGGTACCTAGGTAGTGTTTCTCAGTATAGGTAGTAGTACTAACCTATACAATGAGCCGCTCCATTGCACCGTCGGCCCTTGTCCAGAGCTGTGGCATTGGCATGCCTAAGTACTGGTAGTGACTTGAGCCGTTCCGCCGTATGCACGATCGGTTCGACTCTCATGGATGATATCGACCTGTTTGGAGACCACAATCGCGCTGGAACCTGGAGTATCGGAGGGAGGTACAGATGCTTGATAGGGCTCCAAGTTCTGCATCTTGATGCTATCTTCCATCATCCACTCCTCACTTGCAGTAGATTTCATTTCAAATGCGGCAGGAACTGTGCTCGCGGGTCGACGACCCTTGCGACTGGCGTAGTCAGTACCACCGCCAATGCTCTGGAAACCGCCGGAGGGAGATTTATAATTTGTCCTTTTAGATGATCCGAATTTGCTGCCCATGACCTTGGTGAGCCACGATCTGAGAAGGTGGAATACCATCGGAAGGTTGGTTGTGATGACAGCGACGAAGGTCTCTCGCGTGCCCCATTCATTAGCAATTTCGGCACCACTATCGGGATTCTGAAAGCGAAAGACAGAGACAGAGTTAGTACCTAGACAAGGTCGGGTCGTTTTTAATGTGAACGAATACATAGTTTGAAAATGGGCTACTCACCACTAGCAAGAAGACACTCTTGAGAGTCGCGCAGACAAGAATAAAGATACCAGCACTAAGGACAACAGTTGCTGCAATCTTTTTGATAAGCTTCAGACGAGATCCCCAAAGCATAGGGATTGGAATGAAAATAAGGTATGGATCGGTGAGGAGGTTGGAGGCAAAGGTGACACCAATAGTTGGCTTGGCAATAGCTGGCCAGCATACATCTGAAGACAAAACGTGGTTAGCATGGATTGATATACACTGAGAAAAGAAGATGTAATAAAACTGACTGCCAGGGTCTGGGTTAATCTGCCAATTTTTGTGAAATGGCCTGCATGCTGCAAAAATCGTGATGATACAGGCGAGAAAGCATGCAATGACGAAGGCAAAGCCAATGTAGATGGGAATCTGATACCGGCGACCAAGGCCATCCTGTTATTTATTTGTTAGGCACCGATCGCGATGTAGCGGTACTTCAAAGAGTCAAGAGGCAAACAAACCATAAGGCGAATATAGAACGCCAACATAGATAGCTTGAGGGCATTGATCAATGCGACATAAGTAGTCCAGCCTGCGATCTGGATCTTGGAACCAACCACTCTGAACAGAATATTAGCCGTTTAGGTCTGACCACAGTTCAATCCTCTTGTCGGACGAAATATACCTCTCTTGATATTCTGGACTGTAGGGGGACAACGTGGCCCGCTGTTCAGTCGTCATGCCATTATTCGCTAGCCCATGGGCTACCCTGCCGACGCAATACGCGAGTGATGTTTGAGCGGTATAGAATATCTGTAGAATCAGCAAAAATCAGCGAGGGGACAAGGCTTTGCAGGGTCAATCAGCCGTGCGCACAATTGCAACCCATATCAAATAGTCATCAAGTCGCAAATTTCTCCAGCCCGCAGCTGATATTCGAGCCCATGTTCTGAGGAGTGTCACACTGACACCAACGGAGTATAGTGTCCATAGTTCAACGGTTGTCTTGTTGGCAGCCTCAGCAGCAGCATCTCGGGCCTCCAAGCTGAAGGCCATACCGGCTATTATCTGTGCGTTGGCAGGGTCGGACCAGAGCGGAGGAGGGAAGATGTACACGACAGTGGGGGGTTCTGGATTTTCTGAACGAGGCCCTGCTTGCCATTTCCTTTATTGCAGCTCCGTCTTCTTTTCTTTTTTCTTTTTTTTTTTTTCCTCTCTTCCCCTTAAGTCACCTAGTGCGGTGTCAGTATTAGATTGCACGTAATGAGAGTTAGGTGCAGAGTCAAGTGCAGAGCTCAGTGCAGAGTGATCAACCATCTGGAGGTGGATACAGGCATCACGATGCAGAATGCACAGTTCATATGGCCGGATTGCAAATTAAGGGCTCAGAAGCTATAACTGGCCGAACACAGGATAAAGTTACGAAGTCCTGCATTTTTTTCACGTGCAGTGCCGCAGGGATCCGGTGGCTTCGAACGAAAGCTCCTATTGGCAAACGATGAGTAAATTGCTCCTGATCAGCGAGTTTCGAGTATTAGGGCAGTAAGCTACGTATTCAGCGGATCCAGCAACGTCCAATAATTTATCTGGACCAGATGGGGTGGCCGTCGGTCCCCATCCCGATCGTAACCAGATGTAACATAAACAACAATGGTTAGCCTCACCAGACGGCCGGAGTAAAAGCTGCATTTCCCTATATTGCCTCTGAGTTTGAAGGAAAAAAATTCAGTAGAGTTTCAAGCATGGGTGAAGATGCAGATGTTTCTATGTGCTCCTGGGCCGTGCAAAGGGCACTGCAACAGTGTGGAGTCTGCCATGGAAACTTTGGCTATTTATGCAACTTAGACTTTTTTTGTTTTCGTCAGGGACGAATACTGAACCAGGATTGGAAGATCTCGCTAGCTGAATCTAAAAATCCCTTGCGCAACATGCAACATATATTGGTTCCTGAGAGAACGCGCGGCACGGCCCAACTGGATTGGCAGGGATTCCTGCATAGTCTTGCATTTATCCCCTGTTGAGTTTCTGATAAATTGCGTACAAGGGGGTACCATCTGTGGAATTTGAGTTTTTCTTGCTTTCCGTTTGTTGCTCTTGTCGATTTCGAACACTCATATCTCAATGCTCCGGCTCAAGATAGAGGCCCTCACGGCCGTCGCCACATGGGCTCTCGCCGCGTCCTGCCTCAGCCTTCCTCGCGCAAGCGATTACCTTGAGGGACTTTTCCCACGAGGTGATGCCGATTTAAATGCACTTCTGAATCGCCTCTCAAGCACTGCCCATGTGTATTTCCCCAACTCCACCGAGTTCGAGAGTGCCACAGCCCGGTGGTCTGTTCTGGAAGAGCCCACGGTCAATGTTGTTGTTGTCCCCGGCACAGAGAATGATGTTGTTGAGACTGTCAGTGTTCATCTTCCCTGTCTAGAGATCAGCTGGGCCCCATTGAAAACATTTAGACAAGGAAGACGCTAATTGCAGTATCTGCACAGGTGAAATATGCCAACAAGAAACGCCTGCCCTTCCTCACGTATAACGGTGTACACGGGGCCCTTGTTTCCCTGGGCAAGTTGGATCATGGTGTCGGCATCTCCCTGAGCCAACTCAACAGCGTCGAAATCGCGCAGGATGGAAAGACAGCGACAGTTGGTGGTGGAGCTCTGTCCAAGAATGTCACAGATGTTCTCTGGGCTGCAGGAAAGCAAACAGTTACTGGAACCTGTGAATGTGTCAGTCTCCTGGGACCCGCACTTGGTGGTGGACATGGCTGGCTTCAGGGTCACCATGGACTTGTCAGTGACCAGTTCGTTTCAATAAACGTTGTGCTCGCCAACGGTACCTTGACCACGATCGATCCAAAGTCTGAACTGTGGTGGGCGATGAAGGGTGCTGGACACAACTTCGGCATTGTGACGTCCATTACCGTCAAGGTTTATGAGATTGAGCACACAGACTGGGCAATTGAAACCCTCATCTTCAGTGGTGATCGGGTTGAGGCTGTCTACCAAGCTGCTAATGACTACCTTCTGAAGAATGGCACCCAGTCGGTTGGTGTCATCAACTGGTCCTACTGGATGAATGTTGCCGACGCTGACCCTACCAATCCTGTCATTGTCTTCTATATCATCCAAGAGGGTGTCAAGTCTGTTGATTCAATTTACACCGAGCCTTTTCATAGCATTGGACCTATTTCTGCCATCCCTCAAGCAGGCACTTACAAGGACCTAGCCGGGTGGACCGGTGTTGCCGTTGATTCTCCTCCTTGCCAGAAGCTCGGATTCGCCAACCCGCGTTTCCCCATATACCTTGAGACATACAATGTTTCTGCCCAGAAGACGGCTTGGGACATCTATGCTCCTGCTGTGCGGGGTTCTTCCGCTTTCTACAACTCGATCTTCATGTTTGAGGGCTACTCTGTTCAGGGTGTACAAGCCATCCCTGCTGATTCGTCTGCTTTCGCTTTCCGTAGCGAGAACCTGCTTGCCGCCCCTTTGATCAATTACTTGCCTGCGGCCGGTTCAGACGTTGAACAGAACGCTGCTGATCTGGGTAACCAGCTCCGCAACATCCTCTCCGAAGGTACTGGCCGCACGGACTTCCGCGCATACATCAACTATGCTTACGGAACGGAGACCTCGGAGCAGATTTATGGCAGTGAGAAGTGGCGCCAGCGTCGTCTGCGGGACCTGAAGAGCAAGTATGACCCTCAGGGAAAATTCAGTTATTATGCTCCTATTGCATAAATGGATAGATAAGGCTGGACAATGTGTACATATACCGGGGACAAAAGCCAACTGTACAAGAGCATACAAGCATGTGGTGGGAACTTTGTATGAATTAGTAATAAAATCAATTCTGTAAGGCAAATTGTCAAAAACAATACCTGTTGAGATTAAGGAAACCCAGTCAAATATCCGTCACAGAACTAAAATAAAAAGAGAGAGGATAGTGTTGGTTTTTTGGCCTTGTTGGGGAGCATAGGCGACCCAGCTACACCCTTACAGTATACATATACTTGACCAATACCCGGGAAGATAGACATATAAGAGGACACTCATTTACCACCATGTATCTAGTTGATCTTAGTTCTTCATGCTCAATCACTATAAGTCACTTGGAATTATTTGCTGTTCGTCAGTACACTTCTAATAACTAAGTATATATACTTAGTGGCCTTGCCCCTCCAACAGGAAGTGCTTCGAGTATATAGCCAGCATGGCAAGAGGGTCCTATGATATCACCAGAGCAGGGAGGCCAAGAGAGCTACTGCAGTCAGGTATGAGGAAGCTCAGGGGGGTGACCGGCTTGGGGTTGGATTACATTACAAGGTACACTACTAGTATACGATAGCAAACTGTTCAGTGTGCCTTTATCCACTAAGTTTATTTCTCAATTTCCCAGGTTTCTAGTATAGGTGTAAGTAAATCAACTCGACCCCTCAAAATAAGCAAACGCCTTCTCCATCTGCCGATGAAGCAAGTGCACATGTCCAGGCATGGGCAGATCAAGATGATCTCCATCCACCAACAGCGCCAAAACCTCTCCAGCAGTGTACTTCTCCCAGCCATTTGGACCGAGGTCCGCCTCTGTCCTATCTGGTACCAGACAGGCGAACGCTCCCAGTTTAGGATCCTCCATATAGCCCGGATACGAGGTTATTGGGATCCCCTGGTCGCTCAGCATTTGCATCAACTTCTCGTTGCTAACCACCCGATTAACCATGCCCTTCTCGGCCCAGATGACAGCCGTGCGAGCGGGGCGTTCCTGCGCAGTCATATAGGGCGGGTGGTACGAATGCATGGCGACATGGTATGCGCGGAAATGGAGTTGGGTGGTGCTTGCCACGCTCCAGAGGCCGTCTTTGGAAACGGCGTTTTCGAAGATGGCGAAGCTGGCGTCGTCTTCGGAGTTCATCTTGTCCTCGTCGAGGAGACTGGAGCGCGGACAGCACATGTCGATGAGCACGAGGCCGGATACCTTGCGGCCGAGTGCGCCGAGCTGGCGGCTGACTTCGAAGGCGACGATGGAGCCAGCGGAGAAGCCGCCGATCATGAGCGGGCCCTTGGGCTGCGCGGCTGTGAGGGCATCGACAATGAGCTTCGCGACCCCTTCAATGCCCACTTTCTTGGTTAGTCGGGTGGGACAGCGAAGGAGCGGTGAGTCGATGCCGTAGACGGGCATTTTGGACTTGAAGGCTGGAGGTGGATGTAGGTTGCTATGGTGCCGGTGCCGTCGGCCATCATGTACAAGGGGGTCCGCTTGGGATCGGGACGGCCTTGTAGCAGCGTGATTCTGACGATGGGTGCGGGAGATGTATCCGTGGAGACGACCTCAATGGGTGGCTTCTCCTGTTGTTGCTCTAAGATATTCTCTTGATGCTCTGGAGGAGGCGTTATTATCTCCTCCTTTTCAATATCGACCAGGCTTGATGGAATGGAGGTCTGGGAGCTGGAGGGAATTGTCGAGCTGAGCTCGGACGCTGAGGTCTTTGCTTTGTCCGCTCCAAAGGCGCGGCGAAGGTCGCCGATTGTGGGATGCTCGAGAACGAATGTAGCGGGGAGGTCGAGACCTGATTCAGCCTTAACGGTGGCGACAACCTCGATAGCCATAATGGAATCGACCCCGAGGTCGGCTATGACGGTGTCGTCAGTGAACTCGGAAGAGTCGCTACCGGTAGCCTTGGAGATGCTGTCCAAGATTGCATCAATCAATCCTTCATCTGGCGGGTACTCCTCGTCCTCGTCCTCCTCCTGTGCCTCCGTTGACTGTGGTTGCACTGGTGCTACGGCCAAAGTTTGCCGACTTTCCTTATTGACCGCGCCAGTTTTGTTGGTTTCTTTCACCGGTACGGTGTGGGTGCGCGTCGAAGGAGTCCCATACGGTCCCTCGAGAATATGCTTCCAGGTCAGTCTTGATCCCTTGCATTTTGTGACCGTCGATGAGTGCGACAAATCCCGGATCAGAAATAGAGGCGCGGAAAACGACATGGATCTTCGGGGAGAGCGACTTGGAGACAAGATACTGTGCGCAAGTAGAGACAGACGGGCCGGACTCTGTGGCCGGAGACTGCTCCGGCACAACATCGGTGATTCTGTCGGTATGAGTGATCCAATAGTCCTTTACATCCCACGCATAGGACGGGAGTGTCAACAGCTGGAGATTGCTCTCGTATGGCGCATGAAGGGCGATCCAATCAATGTCAACACCGTTGGTGTAAGCCGTCGCGAGAGATTTGGAAATGGACGTCCAGTTGCGGGTGTTTGGTTGTAGAGTATGCGTGATATTGGAAGGCGGAGAAGAGGGGGGGTCGCGCACAAAAGATACGCAAACCAGTGATGGTCCAACTTCCAGTCAGACTGGGTCACTCAGCTTGGACCTTATGTCGTTGAGTCCACTGATAAAGTCCACTGGTCGACGTGTCTGCTGAACCAGGTAGTCGTGGTCGAAGACACCCGGTTCATCGACGACCGATCCGAGCAGAGTTGATGCCACAGGGATCTTCGGCGCGGAATATGTCACACTTGCTGCAATAGCGCTATAGTCTCGTAGAATTGGATCCATCTGGAATGAGTGGAATGCAAATGGGAGGGACAACGTCTTTGCGCGAACATTGCCATCCTGTGCTGTGACATTTTCTGGAATTGAGCCAAATCCTCCGCTGTCCCACTGATGACGGTAGAACTCAGGCTGTTGATGCAGGCTACAGCGCAGGAAGAGGACTGGGGCTGGGAAAGGTGGTCCCGCACATTTGCTACTGAAGTTGACACCAAAAGCATGGAACAAGACCCAGATTCACATCGCTCCTCAAGGATCAGGGCACGACGGCCAACCAGATACAAAGCATCTGCCAGCGACAGGATGCCAGCAGCATGTAGGGCAGTGTACTCCCCAAGACTGTGGCCTACGACCATAGCAGGCTCAATCCCTGGTGATCGCCAAAAGTGGGTGAGAGCCATCTCCAAGGTGAGGACAGCCAGTTGCAACTGTGCCGCACTCTTTGTAGACAAATCAACTCCGTGGAAAAGGTGAAGAAAAGACGCGTTGAAAGGTCAACTTGAATATGGGAAATTCGCAGCTTACCTGTGGAATATACTGAACTAGAAGCAGGCAGAAACAGTGGACCGCCACTAAGCCGGCTTTGGCGTTTTGCCGATCCTTTCCGGTTCAGAACTTCCTGACTCCATTGTCGAGCTTCCTTCCGTTTGAATTCTTCTTTCCATTCGCCTAATTGCTTCCTGTTGAATGAATCTTCAGAATCAAGCCATTACCAGCCAATATCAATAGACCTCTATAATCGAAGAACGTCTACAGCACGTAAACCTCGGCCTCCTCCACCTTCAATCTTCGCATCCACTTCTGAGATTTTCTTGGGGAAGGGGGTGCATTCTTCGTCTCCTCTTTCTCTTTTTTTTTTTTTTTTTTTTTTTTTTTTTTTTTTAACTTTTTTCCCCCTCTCTCTTTTCATACAGCGCGTTTGCCTCTCGACAAAATTTGCGGAGTTACTACTGTGGACACCATCATGGACGTGGAAACTTCTGGTATCCGCCGCCGTGGATCCGGACGAGACCCTGGAAAAGCAGAACGACAACGGCAGTCATTGACAAAGTCCAATCCCCCAACTGCGGCCCGCCAAAAGCAGTCATACAATCTTGTGGTCTGCTCTGCAACAGATTATAAAGAAGGGTACCTGTTTTCAGATTTTATGGGATATTGTATGGCCCTCCGCGAGCATGGGGTTGGTGGTGATTTTTTTTTCCTGCTTTCCAATAGAAAGGCACTTCATGTTTTTGAGAAATGAATGCAGCCCCCCTATCGATGTCATCAAGTTCGGTAAGATGGGACCGAATGGTGATCAGGCCCTGTACACTTACTCGCGACACACCTATCTCAACCGTGAGTACTGGTGGACCCAAGTTGCTCCACAAGAGCTGTTGGGAAAGTTGCTGCGATGGGTCGCAGACAAACAAAGAGACGCCGAACCTGGAGATGTGGTAAATATAATCCTGGAAGGACATGGGACCAAAAAAGGTGAGTACTGTATTGGTGATCGCCACATCCATCCCTATGTTTTCCGATATCTTCTTTCTGGGTTTAAGGATGGTGTCCAAGTCAATGCAGTTTCAGGAGCCTGCTACTCCGGTCAATTTATTGATGCTATCCACATGTCTGACCAAAAGCATCGATACTTTGCTGTTGCTGCTGGGCCGGAGGAAAAAGCTTACTCTACCACTCGCAGCATCAGCAACAGAATCCGGAACAGCAGATTTTCACAATCATTCGTCCAATCACTAGCAAAAGTCAATCTCCCGGGTGTGCGTCGCAGGCGCATCACTTGGCGTATTCACGACCACGAGGAATTTATGAGACTTCAGCTCCAACGAAACTTGACACCAAATGGAACAGTGGTAGAGCCGCATTTTTATTCAAGTGAGCCTGTTAATGGCATGACTGTTGTGGAAGATTTGATCTTTAGGGACAAAATAGACATCGTTTATGATCCCCGTGTATCTGCACGTCGCCGCCGGCTTGAATGGCCTACAACTGATGGCCAAGTTCGTCAGCATATCATAATGGAAGATGAATTATATCCTCGTCACCATCCCCCACAGCCCATGCCAGAGTCAGCAAAAGCTGTAATTGACAGTGAACTTGCCAAGTGTGATGTGAGACAAGGCTTGATACCAGATCTATCCGTCTACGATCAAGTCTTTATCAAGAACCCGAACTACAAGGAACTCCTCCAAAACCTCTACTGGCGGGCCCGTCGACAGTCTGCCATATGGGATGTGTTTGAGCTCCTCGTCCAGCGAGGCTTCATTGATCCCATATGTCTTACTATCCCTGTCAATCCAATGCAAGGAGGATCTCATAGCACAGGTATCATCGCACTGTTGCTTTGTTGCTTCTCATTCATAGACCACGACAGTCGTTTGGCCTCTCTAAACAAAATTCCGCTGCAGCCATGTGAGTGGACTGCTGATATTGACCGGTGTGCTTTTAATCATAGCATTTTCTCACATTTAATGGTTCATGTCTTCCTGTCAGACAGACTGACTTGTTTCTGCTAGGTTGGCCACCATGATTGTTCGCAGTGGAGTGGATATTGAAAATCTTTTTGAAACAATCCAAGCGAGCAGGTTCCTTGGAGAGTGCGACGAAGAGTCTTTCACCTTGTTCAAACTTCAGTGCCCCAACGCCACAGTAACGCGAAATCCGAGAGAGAGAGTAACAGGCCAGTGGATGAGCCACGACTCTGCAATTTCGGCTTTTGGCTCCCTCACGGTCTTGATACTGAAAAAGAGATGTTTGCCCAGCAGCTCTGCGATTGCAAACAGCGATTCAATGCTATTGAAGCAGCATTCCGCGAGGTTGAAGGGATTCCCAAAGACAAGCTCTGGCTTGAGCAGGAGCAGGAGCAGGTGGAATTTTTCGAACAGAACCAGGACCTTCTTCCTGGAGCTAACAATGATTTTCCAAATGTCCAGGTGGTGTGTACTGACATACATGAAGAGTAATACTATTATTTGTTGGTGGCATGAGTATTTGACATAGTGTCAGCTCCCTTGCTACTGCTGTATCAGGGCACCGAGGAATGGAATGACTGGTGGTGCATGTTTTCCGACTGTTTCCTATTTTCTCATCTCCGCCATGTTAAGGGACATCCAATGGGGTTAGTCTCCGCGGGACGTCAGCTGACAATAGAAAAATAAAATGGAACTTGGAGTTTAGTGGAAACCTTGTCTCGTAGATAATTTTAGAACTTACGGTCGGAGCTCTCAGCGAATCAAAAGTGCTGTTTTGATCAACCAACCGTCAACAACACCTGAAGTCATCAAGGTCCTCAGTGTTGAGCAAACCTTCTAGACGCTAGCTATCGTACGGACCGGCCTAGTAGGCTGGTACAAACACTGGGTGGCGGAAGTCTACGCGTACAGCGGTTGCATTAACTAACTAGTTAGTTATCTTTGCTTGGGGTGACTAACTCATCTAGGATCACCCGATTCTCTCCTCTTCGACCACCACCGCAACGTCATTAGTTAATTTTTATCCTTTCCCACCACTTCCACAACATTACACATTTCCATCTCCATGTCTCATCTACCATGTCTGTTCCGCATGTTGCACTGTCACATGATGCCTACGGGCAAGCCAAGCGGAGAAAGGTCCGCAAAGGCACCCACAGTTGCTGGGAATGCAAGCGGCGCAAGATGAAATGTCGATTTGATCCGCACATTGTTAATGCCTCCTGCAACGGCTGTCGACGACGCGGCTCCCCGTGTATCAGCCAGGAATTCCCCGAGGACCTCGACAATGTCCTCATGAGCATTGGATCCACCAGCAGTGATGGCGCTCCCTTTGACGGCAGAACTCGCGCCGCCACGCCCAGTGAGAGGACAGACCGTGTTCTTACGCCTGTGTCAACAACGACCGTGGAGCCTTCGCGATACCCTAGATCTCCTGAGGTCCGTCTCTTCCACCTCTTCTTCCCAGTATTGTGTGATTGTTACTGACTGCTTTCCAGCGATATCTGACGACCACCAGGAATGATACCTCACAACGTAAATATGAGAGGCTGTCTCGGTTCTTACATGAATTACTGCCGTCGCGAGAAGATATCGAGAGCATCTGCAAAGCCAGTCGTCACTCTTCCATCCTCTCCCACGAATTGTTGACTATCCCATACACTACCCTCTACCAGAACGGCCTCCAAACGCCCGAGAGTTTACTGATGACCCCGCAACCAAATATGCATCCTGTGTTGATCGCGAGGCACATGCTCCAGCTCGCCATTTTCCTGCAGCATCTTCCCCCCGATCTTCACAAGGAGATCAAGGGCCTGTCGGAACCACCCCGAGTTATCATGGAACGTTTAGCCGATGCTGCCATCTATCACGTCACAACAAATGAGGCACTGATCGGCAGCATCGAGAGCCTCGAGTGCATCATGCTCGAGAGCTTATACCAGGTGAACATTGGCAACCTTCGACGAAGCTGGGTTGCGGGTCGGAGAGCGATGAGCGTCGCCCAGTTGATGGGCTTTGATAGACCAGATAACCAGACCCTATGCAAGGCACTCGATCCCAAGACGAAATACGACCCACAGGTCATGTGGCTCCGTATCATCATTCTCGACCGCCAGCTCTGCCTCCTCCTCGGTCTGCCCGACGGCTGCACTGACCATCGTATGGCCTGCGAGACCCGCCTCTCCAACAACTGTGCCATGGGCCGTCTTGAGCAGCTGCACTGTGTCGCCATGTCCCAAATTCTCGAACGGAACGCATCCAAACCTAGCGGCCGAGACCTCGCCGCCACCCGCGCTATCGACCTGGAGCTGCAGAAAGCCGCTGGCAGCCTCCCGAGCAAGTGGTGGCTGGCCCCCAAACTCAACAGTGCCTCCACGGACCTGCAAGCCGTGTTCTGGGATACGCGCCGCCTGGTCCTGCAGATCTGTCACTACAACCTTCTCAATCAGTTACATCTGCCGTATATGCTGCGCCCCTCGTCCACGGAGAGCAAAAACGAGTATTCACGGATCACGTGCGTCAATGCGTCGCGGGAGGTTCTCTCGCGCTACAACG
Organism: Byssochlamys sp. BYSS01; assembly: GCA_002242795.1. Classification (NCBI taxonomy): domain Eukaryota; kingdom Fungi; phylum Ascomycota; class Eurotiomycetes; order Eurotiales; family Thermoascaceae; genus Paecilomyces; species Byssochlamys sp. BYSS01. The sequence continues at coordinate 547,116 of NIXA01000016.1, forward strand.
CGCTCCGCAGCTTCAACCGCATCGCTTACAGCTGTCGCACCGTCGATTTCCTCGCCCTCATGGCGGCCATGGCCCTCCTCCTCGCGCATATGGATAGTCATCGCGACGGGGCGGACAATCTGCTTGCGAACCAGTATTTGGGCGATCGCGGGATGATCGAGCAAGTGCAGGAGCACATGAGCGAGATCAACCGGCTGAATTCGGATGAACTGAGCGCGCAAAGTGCGGATTTGTTGAAAGCGTTGTTGGCGATTGACCTGGAGAAAGAGGATGGGAGAGTGAGTGTGCGGGAGGCAGGGAGTGAGGGTTTGTTGCCGCATGATGGGATGGCCCTGGAGGAGGAGAGCATGGTGCGGGTGCATATTCCGTATTTTGGAGTTATTCGGATAGCACGCGAGGGTCCGACCAAACAGCAAACCATGCATCGGGACGCGCTGCCGCCGGTCACCAGCAGCAACTCCGAACACCAACTCCGCCTCTCCTCCTTGACACACCCCAGTGGTTCCCCCTCCACTAACAACACTCCCAACCCAGTCTCTGTCCCCGTCGCCGACGCAGCCGCTTCCCATGAATTTACCGCCCCTTTCGCGCATCAACCGCAGCAACAATGTCCAAACACTTTTTCCGACCCCGGTCTTTCTCTGACACCATCTCGGCTGATGCAGGGCGGGTATCCCGAACTCGCCGGCGGCGGCGAGGACTGGGCGTTTCAGGGGGTAGATATGACTTTTTTCGAGAGCATCATGAGGAATTTTGGGGGGGATGTTTGACACGAGATTCAATTGCTTATATTAAAAGAAAAAACTATGTAATAAGATATCCTAAGTCTGATATTTCATATTAGAAATGAATGACAGTGTTGCCTTTTTTTTGCCCCAGAAACTCAATTCACTCGCCTGTAGTCTGCCGTCTGCCATATCTACATAGCAGCGCTAGCTAACCAACCACTACCTAAGCTTGATTCTCGTTCTCCCCATCGACTGGCATCTCCGCCTTTTTCGCCTCTTGTGCAGCCTCCTCTGTCGCCGGCTTCTCCTTCTTCCCATGATCCGGCAGCCTCTTAAACGGAATAATCAGCGACAGGGGGACCGCAAACGCCGCACACGCCAACGAGAACGTAAACACATCCTTGATGCCGACCATATACGCGGCGATCACCTCCGTGAGATCGTCCCCGCTAAACACGTCGTGGAGTTCGGAGGCGCCGGTGCCCAGGACCAGGGCGGGATCGAGGTGAGCTGCACTACATAACTCAGGAGACTGGTCCTGCAGTGCCGCCCCCCTCCATCCCCCCCCAGCACACCTGCCAGTCTGCATTTCCATTTTGTCCCTCTCCTGGATGTCTGTGCACTTTCCTGCCTTGGCATTTTTCCCCCTGCTGTATGCCCTTCCCCCTGCTATATGGTAGTCCCATCACTGTATGATCTTCCCACTACTATATGGCTTGGCTGTCCCATTACTGTGTGTGCTTCATCTCCATCTCCATCTGCTTCTGGTTGGTCAGTTAGTTAGTTGGTTAGTCTGTCTGTTGGTCTGTCCATTAGTCTGTCTATATCTATATCCACATGCTTCCTTTTCTTTGGAAGAGCATCATATGCACTTGCTGTCTGTCTCTCTCTCTCACCCCATATCATCTATTAGTTAGGGAGGGGAGTGATAACTGATCAGCAACCTCAATCCATCCTACAACACCACAACTAGCAAGCATAGCAGTATCTATAATGCATCCCCATCCATCCATAAATTCATTCCCTGTAGGTAATGAGCCAGCCCACAAGCAAGCATCCCATGCACCCCAATCTCCTACCACCCAGCCTGTATTGTAGAGAGAGATATCTCTCTATCTATCCACATATATATATCCAGATCCAGATCTAAGCCTATATATATCATCTCTATACAAGACATCACTCACTCTTAAGTCAATTAACTGATGATCTACACACTATGCATGCAGTTAAAGTAGAAAAGGAGGTAAGAATAAGGCCCAAATACTATAATGGGCTGTAATTACTTTCACCATGTGTGTACATGAACTATTTAGTATGTAAAAGAAAAAAAAGAAATAGACCCCCCCTTCTGAGCAATATAGCTGCTCATTCAGCCATTATCCTCATTTTCTAAGCCCATATTATAGATTGGATATATTGACCTGATAGGCCTGCATACTGTGCACCATCAGTCAACTTTAAAGAAGGTGCTAAGTTGCATCCCTTTTACAACTACCTAAGGCACACTAGGTACAGTCACTACAACAGATAGAACAAAAAGCAACAAAAAACAAGAAAACACAAAAAAAGATTAAAAAAAAAACACAAAAAAAAGACAAAAACAAAAAACAAAAAAAAAAAAAAACAAAGAAGAAAAGAAAACAGAGAAGAAAATGAAAGCCTGCACCATACTTCTATAGTGGTAGCATAGCCCACTAGACTACTAACCTTAATCATATCCACAATAATCTGTGCACCACTGTCAGTTCAGATAGACTGAAAGTAAAAGAAAGCAGTATGTCACCCACCTTGTAGATTATAGTAGCCCTATGTTACTAGGTCCTGGAGCTTCTGCAATAGCACTGCTAGGCATAGCATATAATGCCCTAAGCTGGTGGTGGTGGTGGCAGTGGTGGCTGGAGTGGCTAGGGTTGGAGATGGCATGACTGATTATAGTGAGCTAAGTGCACTGCTGCTGTTGCTGCTATAGGATCCATCATTATTCAGATTCATCTTTGCCCCTCCAGCCTTCCTGTACAGTAACTTGTCACCATTATTAGACTTAGATTCAGACTTAGATTTAGACTTAGACTAGAATCCAGACTCCCCCCCCTCACTATTACTATTGTTCCTTATCTCCCTCCACAGGTTATTGCCCTGATTAGACTTTTTATTATTCTCTACATTACTGGTATCAATACACTCACTGGACTTTAGGACTGCAACATACCTCCTTATCTTATTTAGATTGGTCTGCCACACATAACACTATGATCAGCCATTGCCAAAAACTGCCTATTTCTCATGCAGGTCTAAACCAGCAGAAAACTTAGATGTGTTCTAATGATGGATAGGCTCCCCCCCTCTCTCTTGCCTCCTTCTTTCTTTCCTTCCCTTCCAATCAGTCTGAACAATGCATGAAATTCTTACTTACCTAGAAAATGCTCTGCCTCAGCTTCTTTGCTGGTGGCTCATCACTATCATGGAATCTGTGCTTTTTCCTTAGGGTTAGGAGATTCTTTAGATACAGCTGGAGCCCATCAAAGCTAAGGTCTAAATGGTCCCAAAAATCCATACAACTCTATAGCTGACCTAGGAGTGCATATAATATGGCCTCTGCCTTCTCCTCCATGATCTCTGCCTTATACTGATTGCTTTGTACATAGGTGTAGGCCTCACAGCAGTCCACATAGTCATCATCATCATTATTATCTTCACTATCTGATGTGCCTAGGCCACTATCATTCTCCCCTTCATCTCTGTCTGCAGTCTTGGCCTTAACCTTGATATAAATGGCAGTACAGATCTTGTCTCACATCTTATTGTTGAGCATAGCAGCAAACTGCAGGAGCACCTTACAGATATTATTGAACTCCATATACCAGGCCACCATATGGTTTTGGAATAAAATCCAGATGTGCTGGGGTTGTGTCTACCTAATGCAGTAGAGATGTCTAATGGCTTAGATGAGGGTGGCATAGTTGATGGGCAGCTTGAGTATAATGGTGTTGGCACAGGCACCATACAGGTTCAAGCCCTACACACCACTTATATATATTATCAGCAGGATGCACACCTGAGAGGTTGAATTATTAAATTTGATGATGGTGCTTGCATGTGTGCCTGTGCCCATCAGCACACAAATGATAGTGTATAGGATGTTAAGCAACTTAGTAAATATTTTGATTAACTAGAGTACTATCAGCTAGTTGACAAACATAATGAACTATAGAGCATTAGTATTATTTAGGTCAAGGAGGCCTTCATCCTAAAAGATCTTTAGCACATAGTGTAGGTGCAGATAGTCTTTAGCAAGCACCTAGGCCTGATAGGCCCAGCTTAGCAGGACCCTATCATGAAAGTCATTCATCCAGATTATTAGATACCACAGCACAAACCTGTAGTTATTATAGCCCACATACTTGATAATATAAGTAGAGAGCATCTTCTTCAGTCTAATATTCTGCAGGAAAGTGTCCAATCATAGGATAAAACTAATGTGGGTGAGATGCTGCATCATGCTCTAATTGAGTTGTTCATACTTATTCACCTTCACTAGCATGTCAGCTACAGTGCCCTCCCCACTATCATCATAGAGGCTGTATTTGAGGCACTCAATCAGTAACTACTAGATGGTATTGTGATGCTCCTATGTACCCACAGCATATCTCAGCTCTACAGTTATGATCCACAAAGGAAGGATCTCATCCCTAATGTGCCAGCCCCTCTCTAGTAGGGCACCCATCTTCTACTAGAGGAAGATCATAGCCATAATGATTAGGATTGTATGGTAGCCTACTACAGCTAATAGATGGCCCTGTGTAGCCAGCTATATAAAATAATAGGGCATCAGCAGATATATCAGCAGGCTGTCTAGCAGGGCTTTAATTAGGCAGTCACTCTAATGCTTATACTTACTAATCAGATTGTTAGTGGCTGAGCTGTCATTACCACTATTCCCTATATCAATGTCAATAAATAGCAAGACTAAGTACCCACATAGATTGAGGGCCTTATTGAAGAGGGGGATTGCAGTCAAGAATCAGACATTTTTAGCCTTCAGGAGTGTAACTGATTAGTGCTTACATATGTTTATCATCTTTAGATTATGGCCCTCATCAGCCACAACACAACTGAACAGGCCCATTAGGCATAAATAGTAGATCTTCCATATATATTTCTACTTGCCTATACTGCCAGCACTCTGGCCTGCCTTATTATCCTTATCCTGAACAGTAGCTATCTGGATGATGGCATACATACACTCTGCAGCCAATTCTTCATCCCTGTCTAAACTTTTTGTGGTGCCCATTCTATTATCTGTATCATTGTCATCCCCATCATCTTTGTTTTTGCTGCTATCTTTAGGCTTGCTACTTAGTGGGCTCTGGTGCATCACTAGACCACTCTTTGTCATCCTCTTCTTCCCCTTCTCAATCATCATGCACATCAACCACATCTGATATGCTAAGATGATCAGCATGCAGATGGTCTATGAGTCATTATAGTTATAAGATTAGAGTTGGTCTTGTAGTATGTGGATATTGTTAATAACCTCCCTATATTAGTAGTATTCACCTGAGTGTTATTCTATCTTATAGAAAATCCAGACTGAGAACTTCTTGCAATAATGTATGTGGATCTCTATCAGCCACACATTAATCACCCCTATTAGGCAGAGGATCAGGGTTGGCTGGTATAGCCCTTTAAATGAGTAGCTTTGGTGAGAGAGTAGGGACAGTGCTATCAGGGTCTTCTTTAAGCTATAGTTATCCATCAGGATACTGCTGCCAATGGGCAATACCTCCTAATGGGCCATTCAGGCTAGACTGGTGATCTGCTACTGCTTGAGTACAGGGCTAGTATGGCCTGGATGGCCCTCTAGGAGCAGCACTGCCTTCTGTAGGTTGAGTTGGAGCATCATGCAGGCCTTAAGGTAGCTGGGTGTGGCAGCAGACATGACTAGGGGCCAGAAGGCATCAGGATACAGGTTAGGGTTAGGATTATGATTAGGATTATGGTTATGGTTGCAGTTGTGGCTCTCCTCATCATATGCCATCACTCATGCCTCACCTTAGGCTGTCAGGCAGTTCAGATAGTCTGCATTAGCCTTGTTGATATAGAGCTCAACCTTGGTGTCCTACAGCTTATAGATAATGCCTTTGCCTGCAAAGTCATTTAATTTGAGCATATTCTCCACCAGTCACAATCAGTCACCAGATAACATCTTAATATACTAGACCTTTGATGCCATACACACATCTAATGCAATTATGATTTGATCCCTGATAATACAGGCTAACTTGGGTTGTGTGGTCAGCAGCTCATCCTATTCTCATTGTATCTTACCTACTTGATAGTCCTTAAGCACCTGTAGTAGTTCCTTTACATTCTATATGCTTATGCCAAAGACTGCCTCTGACTCTGGGATCTCATTGGAGGTAGAGGGGGCAGCAGCCAGCCTGCCATCATTCATATTTGCATTTAGGTTATAGAAGGTCAGTATCTGCATCAATACCTTATAGGCTTGCACCTTTAGGATCTTATTAGACTTACCCAAACTCACATAATAGAACATATTAAGCAGCTTCCAGCCATACAGCACATTATATCAGTCTAGGCATAGGTATAACCTAAGGTTGCTGTAGTGGAAGTATTTAAGCACAGCCCACATCAGCCAGACAATAAACTAGAGGTAGTTGATCTTTAAGATATTACTTGTATTGGTGCCATTACTACTGATCTGGAGCATTAAGGTTGTAAAGATGACTTTCTGGGCATCTTTATTAAAAGCACACTCTATGATTAATAACTTTATCATATGCTAGGCTGCTGACAGCTTGCTCTTCAGTATGTGGTTCCTATTAATGAATACTAAAATCATGTCTTTTGCTGGGCCAGCATTAAAGTAGAGGTCCTATAATTAGTCAGTTAAGTCTAAGCCTAATGCACCAGCCATCTTTACTTAGATATGGTCTATCTCATGGACAAAGTTGTGCTTATATATAATACCAACTATGCCATATGGCTGATTGCCCTTTAAAGCTGATGCTATTATGGTGTTGATCAACAGTTAGGAGAGATCCTGTTTGTAGATATCAGTTGCTGCCTTACCAGAGACCCTACTACCTGCCCACCCAAATGTTTTAGGATGCACCTGAAAGGGATTGATACTGTAATCCCCCCCAATTCTTCAGACTGGGCTGAATGGGCTGGCCCATAATCCTCTATTTGGCCAGGTCTGAAGAATTGGGGGGTTACTGCTGCAGCTTGCCTCAATTCAGATGGGTCCTAATAAAGTGGGCAGTCTTCTGAGCTTCCATGCTGTATGTGTGCACTCACAGATGTTATGTCAGATCTGAGGATCTGCAATCCAGACCCCAGGGGGGCAACATTAGTGAGGGAATGGTTAGTCAGTCTAGATCAAATGTGAAACAAAGGAAAGTGGTCATAGGAGTGATGACAAACAGTAGAGAGGGAGATAATGACAAAAGGTAAGAATAGAGAGACAGAAGAAAGAAAGATCTTCAGTTCTGAGCAATTAGGTGAGGATGATCAAGATCAGTGTGAGGGCTGTCAGTGGCCCCAACCATGCAGTTAAAGTCTAACCATCATTAGAAAGTGGTCTAGGACACATACTGTCAGTTCTATAAAGCAGCTGAGGATTGAAGCTGCAAAACCCATTAGTTCTCAGACAGGTCCCATTCTGCCACAACACATGCAGAGCAAGCTAGGCTTGGGAATTCCAGCTCACATAATAAAATAGGGTCCAAAATAGGGGGATTTTAACATATACAGGTCAGGGCTAACTGAAAGCTTAGCAAGAAGTAAGTCCATTTATGATTAGCTAGGTGGGAGATGTACTAAATGCAAATTCTATCACTGGCCCAACTCACCTTGAGGCCTTTGCTTACAGGGAAAGCTAGAATAACAGAGAAAACTGGAAGATCTGATCAGTTGTGCTATACCATAGTGTGGTTATATAGACTCCCCTGCAGAGAGATATCCTTAATTTTAAGCTGGCTCTCAGGAGAGAGGGGTCATAGTGAGGGAGAGATGAGTGGAGGAGGAGATATGAACTATAGAACTGTCAGTATAAAGATAATAGTTAGCATAATAAAGAGAACTCTATTTCTGCTTCTAATACATCTCATTTGAGCATCAAAAGGGAGTCCAAGATGAAGCTAATAGGTTGCAAATAACTTCATCCACATAAATATGGAGTAGACTTACCAAGAATAAATGGGGGGGGGGAATAGGCATAGGGAGGACAAGGATAAGAAGGATAAGATGATGGAGGAGGAAAGGAAGGAGGGAGAGGTAGGGGGGTTAGGAGGAGAGAAGATAGAGCTGGATGGGTGGTAAGTAAGGAGCAAACAGGCTGCTGCAGTGAATGTTGATTATATGTAATGCTTATTGTGAGTGAGGGAGCAAATTTGCTTGTAATAAGGCAAGATAGTGAATGAAATTAATGCCCTTAACTTGTTAAGCTGCAATGATAGGTATAGTTTATAGGGCTGACTAATCAGGTCTAGTTATATTACTAGATCCTGGACACATCCTAGTTTTTTGATGTTTGATTCTAGTAGGCAAAAAGAGGGAACGGAAGCGCAACACTACAGGGCCATTTTGAATGCAAAGTGGTACTGTTTGATAGTGAGGGGTCTCAGGAGTCACATGGCATTGTCAGAATAATTTTCACAATTTTTGTTGATTTTATAAGTCAAGTTGAAGTTTTGCACAGGCAGGTGGGTGATGGGATGATAACTCCAAAGTGGTTAGCACACAGACAGCAGGAGCTAACCTGATTTGGGTTATCATACAAAGTATGGTTGATGCTGATAATGCTGTGAGATGGAGCTCACACTTGCATAGTGGCCAGATGATAGTACCTGAAAGTGTTCCTTACAGTCTCCAGTTGATCCAAGCTATAGTGGTTGTGATATCCAAGAAGAAAGTTCACAGTAAAAAATTAACTAGTGCAGGTTCAGGGATTAGTCAGCATGATAGCAGCAACAATAATAACAGCAGTAGTTTTCTTTATTATGGGAGTCACAGATTCTGATTAATGGATAGTATGATAGCACCTAAATAAGAGAACACAGAAATCTGGCATGAAGTCACTTAGAGGATCAATTATCTACCTAATGGGCAAGCTTGAGCTGATAATAGAACCCAGAATCAAGAACTGTCTCTGTACAACCATATAACATCACAATATCATACCTATTAGGTCCAACATGCTTCACATACCAAATAGGAGGGAAAGCAGGAAGAGCATAAGCCATACCACTAATTACTTTCATAAGCTCATCCTATTTCAGATCACTGTAAACTCTAGAGTGCTGGTAGATTTCATCTCTGATATCCTTCAGAGCATTTGGTGATCTTGCTCCCTAAAAGAACCCAGCAGGAATTGTGATTAGAAACTCATGATTGTAGAGCTGCAAGAGAACTTTACATTTCAGCCTACTACTATCAAAAACAGCAAGAATCCAGTCCACTTCAATACCACCTTCAACCAGGAATTTGTTATAATAGTTCTATAGCCTTTGATCATCTGAGCCCATTTCAGAGTATCTAAGCATTAATGCAATATCCTCTGCATTGTGTATCCCTATCAAATCCAGTGCCTACACAGCAATCACCATAATATCTATACAGCCTTTCTTCTATAGCCATTTGCATTAGTTCATGATCTTTATTCAGCTATAAGTGAATGAGAGAAGGCCAGTGGATGTCTTTTATTAGGAAAGATAATGATTGAAATTGTGGTATGTGGGTGTATTTTGATGATTCATTCTCTATACATATAGACTAGGCTCTCTACTATTGCTTGCAATGGACTCTCTATGATAGCTAACATTTGTAGAGTACTCAGCACAAAATAGGACTAGTGATATTTCATAAGTAGATAATAGTTGAGAGTACATCATGATCAGAATGAAGACTATAGACAGTATTCAAGTTTGATGCAAACTATGGATTGGATGAGAAGAGAGGATCAAAGAGAAGGGGTTAGGCAAGATCATGCTCCACAAAACACATATATGGGGTGTGGTGTGTCTTTCTAAGGCAGTAGAGCCTGCTTAGCATTTGGCATTTTAAGGTTATCTATCATATAGTACAAAGAGCAGTTAGTGCTAATAATGCTATTGGATAATGCTTGCTAGATAACATTTAGGTTGACTTCTCTTTGTACAGTTTGTTTACTTTCCACATACTATTGTTGTATTCCACATGCCCTTTGGACTTCAGCTTTGCCATGATTTGCAGGCTGATTCTACCTCTTCATCACATAGCCCAGTCATTATGGAGAAGAGGGGACTGTTAAAGCTGCAGATATTGTGGAGAAGAGGGGACTGCTAAAGCTGCAGGCATTATCAGTTAATATAGCCAACCTAGACAGCATGATATGTGTGCATATTATACATTTATCAGCTTTGCTTCAGGCAACAGAGTAACCAATAAAATGAGAGTGAATATGCATCTTACTTATGAATCTTAGAGTGATTGTCAGCATAGCTAGTTAAAGAAATGAATAAAGGTAATTTTTTTCAAATCCAGTTTTTTTAAATATCCCCTGTCCACATCAGGTCTGCCCATTATCTTATTGCTTATCAATCATTTTGTGAGCTTTGATAGGATGGATAATTGCAATACTAGGTCATAAGACAGAAGCCATCATATTTGGGCTGTTGTTCAGTGCCTCAAGTATTAGAGGTATAAATATAATCAGGTCTTCCCTCTGATTGTGGATGCAGGCAACTTATAGCACTTAGATATTTGAAGTCCTTCTTATCTATTAAATAACTTGTGTGGTAAGTACTGACCTTGAATGATATATAAGCAATGAGTAACTTATCATTATAGTCTCATAAAAGTGGCTGCTAGGGCACATCAATTTTTTTAGAACAAAAAGCCATCTACCTAGGTAGGCTTAGACCTTAGATCTTCCCACATTAGAACTTCACCATTATAGTTTTGTTTCAATCTGTTGGTATAGCATTAATGTGGAAGATAAAGGCTGAGTTTGATTAGAAAATGGCTGAGCAGACACAGCTTGAAAATAGATAATAAGCCATAAATGATTGCATTCATTCACAGCTTAAGAATGGGTTTGCTATTCTCATCATCTCTCTTTTACAAACCAGCACATGATATACATTGATATATCTCTAGTGATTTAGATGGATGGGTCACTATTATCCTTATTCTTGGCCTCAGTAGTGCTAGTAAGATGAACTTTATTAAGCTGCTGACTGATCATAACATACTAGTTAGGCATGAGCTCAAAAGTGATATGGTTATAGTCCATCTATGTTCATGACTTAGTGACTGACCTGCACAGGGACTATTAAGGTGTGATCTATCCTACAGGAAATAAATGACTAACAGTTCTTATTCATTGATATGCCTGGATTTGGTCACCCTGACTTGCTAAATCATAATGTGGAGAATGCTATCCATTAGTTGCTTAGATACTTCATCCAGCACCTTAGTGGGATCTACAGCATCATATATGTTGATAATGCTTGTACCCAATGGACCAGTCCAGGAAGGGAAGATAGCCTCCAATTCCTTATCAGGCTAATTAATGATGATGTCTATTTTCCCATAACCTTCATCATAATGTAGTAGGATCTTATCATGTAAAAAGAGGCAGTTAAAAGCAGGGATCAGGAGTGGAAGCTCAAGGAGAGGTGGGGGAGGATTTGTACAATCTTGGAATAGTTAAACTACTTCCAATATAGGGCTAGCTGGGATGATGAACTGGAAGAGAGGGAGCCAGAAAGAGTGAGGTTGATTAATTACATCTTTACCAGGTATTCCAATACTCAACTACAGCCCTTGAATATGCCTTTCTAGCAGTAAACATAGGGCAACTAGGGTATATATATATTGACACTACCATTATGGCCCATTATTGTTGTACTTGGAACTATTGCTGAACAGCTCTTCAGCAGATCAGCAGTTTCAATTAGAATCAAAATTAGACTCTAGACTTATTTTAGATGTCAGCCAGCAGGACTGAAAACTTGTAATAAGAAGATTAATTCCTCTATTAAACTCTACACCAGCAAAAATTCCATAGTATCTAAGTCTTAGATTAGTTGACTAAACCACCCAGAGTAGGAACTAGCAGTCATCTAACAGCAAGACCTTATAATAGTGAGCCTCATCCTAATGATTTATTTCCTAACTATAAGTTAACAGATCCTTAAAGGCTACTATATAATATGAAGAAGATGGCCTAGCATAGGAATAGCCTTACATTACTAGAAGAGATGTAAACCCTGGGTGTGATGAGATAGTAACTAATTATGTCTAGCATGCAATAGGTAACCTCCTCTCATCTTAATAATGGCTGCTCTTGTTCTTACCAAGTAGGAAGAGAAAGTCATTATTAGGAGATACTTTAAAGTACTGAACCTGAGTGGGATTACTGAATAAGATCTGGAACAAAGATTTCTCTATCTGGAGGTTTTGATGACATATTTCCCAACTATGTATGAACAGGTCAGCCATCTTTACTGTGTGATATAAGCACAAATGCTCTGAACAGGAGTAGCCTTTAATGACTAGCAGGCTAGGAATAGCAGTAATCTAACTAATAGGATGGATCACATCTTCTTATGTTCAGGCCAGACTGTTATTTGAGAATAAGTTAGTGACACCATCTGCCTCATCCTCCATGGCATCATAGTGATGGATTAAGTGGTCCAACAGGGTATCCTATGCAAAATAGGCCTTATGCTTTATGCAGAGGACTATTTGCTATAGTAGGAGGTGCTGTAAGAAGGACAGCATACAGATGGCAGCCTAATACTGCTAGGGAAGGTGCTGTGCCTCTGCCACCACCTGACTGATCCTTTGCATTTATATGGCAGCAACTGCCTGCTGGCACTACTCCCTCATCCTGGATTCTCTCCATTGTAATGTGATGACTATCCCTTTCTCATTGCAATTGGATGCTTTAAGTTGACAGGTGATGCCCTGCAAGACCCAGATCTGCTTACATTCTGCATTCAGTGCAGCTAGAGACTCCCAGGAAGAATACCTCTTGCCTAGGTTATTGGGATTGAGCTGATCTGCCTAGTAACAGTCCCAAAAATGATCTCAATAGCTTTCCAGTTTATGCTGTGGTTTAATGGGAAGGATCCACTTCTCCACATAATGAGAGATGTTATGGAAGAGAAAGATGTTCAGGTCATTATAGCAGTAGGGATGGAGCAGACACACTTTATGCCAGCAGCCTTAAAGGAAGGTGGCCAATAGAGCTCAGGGGAGGGTGCAGCACCAGAAATGATAATAGGTGAAGGCATCTTTCCCTCTGGCATGTAGGTCATCCAGCATGACTATTATTACTATCTGTAGACTATCCTAGGCATGAATGAAGGTTGCTAGATGTAATGCTGCAGTCAGGTAATTCCCATAATCATCTGAGGCTATTAAGCTTGACAGAAGGGTGATGGATTGATGAGACTGGCAGTCAGAGACATCTAAGGAGTTCAGTTGGTGCAGCAGCTCTACATAGTTTGTGTGTGGCCTTGGAGTAAACATTTTCATTTTCTATCAGCAAAACAAGAAGCATTGTAGATTTTGACCTTTGCTGACAGTGTGTATCAAAACTAGATTGGGCTGGATGTGCTCTAAGGGGGAACTGATCATTCAGGGGCATATAGAGCAACATATAATGTGGGAAGTCATTCTACTCAGCCCTAACTTAGATACTTTGCATGCAGGATGCATGCTTTCAGACATTAAATAATATCATCAATCAATCAAGCAGGATGCATATTATTTCTATGTCCTATGATTTGTATTTGTCATTACATATATATCTGAGGATTTATATTAATCAGTTACCCAAGACATTGGCATACAGAATCCCACTGAGTTCACCTCTCATCTAGCTATTGCAGGTGATGCTTTGTCCCAATCTATAACTTTTAAGGAGGCTGATTGAGGAAGATCACTAGTTAGCATTCTAATGGTTTGGGTCTATTCTCCTAGAGTGCTGTCTATTTTTAGTAGACTGCAGCTTCATGCAGACTCTGCTGCTGTATAGAGACCTGTTTTCATGCATTAGGCAGGGACTTCTTTTTCCTGTATGAGAGAAGAGACCTGATCAGAATGTGATCCTCTCACTTAGGGAAGCAGGTGAGGAGAAAGTGGAGGCTAACATACTTCAATATTTGGACTTTATAGCCTATAGCCTTGTCTTTATAATTCACTAGGATCTGGTCTAAGTGGATGGGTAGAGGTTGCAAATTCTAATTAGTCTCCCAAATTGTTTGCTATGCTGGACTATGTTTGTCTACCTGGGTTATCAGAAACCTAATCTTGTGCAGCTGCCAGTGTCTGTAGAATGGATATTATTGTTGGGCAATATCCCAGCAGTCTGCCACTCCCACCTCCTCCTTAAGAGCATCATGTTACGACACCTAACAGACGAAGGATGCTGAACCAATGAAACAGGGACCAAGCACAACAAAGAGTGCCAGCCCACAGGAAATGACATCAGGAGGTCATGTGGTGTCACATGACCAAGAACAGTATACTCACAGGTCTACTACCAGTAGCTGGATAATTGCCAAAGTATACTCCAAGCTTACCCTAGGACTATGACAGAGTATACACACACAAAGAGGATGGGATATATAAGGATGCTCATTTCTGCCTATGTATTTAGTTTTAGTTCTTCATGCTTATTATACCAATGTTACTTGAAGTATAACTTGGGACTATATTTGATTTGTTAGAACTTCTATAACAACTAGTTCTCACCCAACTAGTTGGCCTTGCTCTTCCAACCATACCACTTCAAGTGAGATAGGATTGTCAACCATAGGGATGCCAGGATGGCATGTGGTGCATATGACAGGACAGCTGTGCATAGCCAAGAGGGCTCAGAGATTGCAGGTCAGAGTCAACTGAATACCAAGTCTAACAGTGTACAGGTCAACAGAAGCCCAGGGCATAACACAATAAGCACTGTCAACATAAGTCAAATTTTGGTTGACTATTTACTTGAGCATTATTGACAACATAATTTGATTGCTCCACCTGTTAACAAACTATGTCAACACAAGGAGGAAGTCAAGTTGGGGGAAGCTGCATCTGACAGCAGGCACCACCCATCTCTGCTGAAGAGTTGATGGGGATGATCAGCCAGTTACAGGATCACATCAGGGTCCTGGAGGAATGAGCTGACTCTACCAAAGCATAAGTGAGTGTGAAGGCAGTAAAGATCTGCCCACCAGAACCATTCAACAGGACCTGAACTAAGCTTTGAGAATTCCTCACTCAACTGGACCAGTACCTACATATCAAATGAAAGTGCATTACCACTGATGCTGACAAGGTGTTATTTGCCTCAACCTACCTCACAGGAGCAGCATTCAATTGGTTTGAGCCTATAGTAAGGGAATACATGGCATTCAAAGATGAAGGGCAGAGTGATAGTACAAAAAAGATCTTTATGAGCTATGACAAGTTTAAGAGACAACTTGAAAGAACATTTGGAGATTTGGATGAGGTCTGAAACACAGAGAGGGAACTCAACTAGCTGAAGCAGACAGGGTCTGTGGCCAGCATGGCATCCCATTTCCTACAAATCATTGCACACCTTAACAATGTTGAAGATGCCTACCTTCACAACTTTGAGAAGAAGCTGAAGCCTGAGGTACAAGAGAAACTGTTATGGCAAGATTGACCAGAGAAGTTGCAAGACTATATTGCAATGGCAGTAAAGATTGACAACTGATTGTACAATTTCTGCAGAAGAACAAATAGGTGGATGAGTGCACCACCACAACAAAGCAACAATTATTGACCAAACAATAAGAGGTTGGCACAACCACAAAGTGCAGGATACCACAACCCATGGGGGCTGAAACCAATGGACCTGGATGCAACATAGGAACAGAAGGGACAGAGATGCCTGATGAAAGAGATTGAATGTTTTAATTGCAGAAAGAAAGGGCACATGGCAAGTGCATGCCTACAGAGAAACAACAGGTGACAGCTGCAAGCAACCAGAGAAGAATTGCCAGAGCATTATTACATAGCAGGAGAAGGACTACTAATGCCAGCATACACCAAGTATGGGTATGAGAGCAGTGAAATCATGTTGAACTCAACAGATAGTCACATAATGCCTGTATGGCAGGATGCCAGTGAGGACAATAATGAACAAGACACCCAAGAAAAAGTGCAAGATGAAGAAATGAAGAGGCTTATTGCAGAAGCCAATGAAATGATAGCTAGCTGGAAGAGCATCAGCAGCAGCAATGAAGAATTTCCAGAAGTCCAGTGGGACAGGAACATACAATGGGATGAGACCCAGGCAAAGGCAACAGATAAGCTGGAGAAACCAAAGGAAAAGGCCCAAGAGCCTGACAACAAGATGTGAATGCCTGGAACATACCCTGAAGAAGAGAGAGAGAAATGAAATCCTGATGATGACATCAGAATGGCAACCTGAGATACATGCCCTTGCAACTGAAGGGGGTGCACATGTGTGTGCTACTGACAACATCCAGATTATGGCAAGATGCATTGGACTGCATGCTATAAGGACAATTGCTTAATACACCTCAATGGGAAGAAGGGAAGCAATTATTTGCTGAGAAAGAAGCACCATGAATGTTTGCCCAATTGGGGAACCACACTAGCTGCAACTGAGTGAGGATTACATTTTAAGCTGAAGGCAAGAGTGGCAGGACAACAGGCCTGAGTGATGATTGACTCAGGCACCACAGGAAACTTTGTGGACCCAACCTTTCAGAAATGACTGGACCTTAACAGAATAAGGAAGGCACAACCACAAACACTATAAGGCCTCAATGGAGAGATGCTCCACCAGCTTGAATTCAAAACTAGACTACTCACAGTTGTGATTTGTGACCATATTGAACAACTTAATTTTGATATTGCTGAACTCAGAGGATATGAGGTAGTTTTGGGAATACCTTGGCTCAGGAGACATAACCCAGAGATTAACTGGAAGACAAATAAGATTCAGTTTGTGAAATGCAACTGTACAAGAAGAGACTTAGCCAAACAGGGGGCAAGTACTCAAGACCAACCAGTAAACAGACACCAAGTTGAAGAGCCTAGGGCAGGCTGCAGTATACCAGCCACAATGCCAAAGACAGACACAACCCTTTCAACAAAGAGACAAGTTGATTGAGGACACTACCACCAAGAAAGAGACTTACCTCCAGAACATCAACCTCTAACCAGACAGGAAACAATTAAAGACATCAAGGAATGATGCTGAATTCATGAGGAAAAACAGATGTGTGCCACAACAAGTGAGTTGCTAGTGTTATCAGAATATTGCAAACCATTTAAAGAGCTATTTAAGCAACCAGAAGAGTACCAGCTGCTGGAGTATAGCAAACACAATCATAGGATACCCCTTGAGGAAGGGAAGAGACCAACATGCAACCAGATCTACAGAATGACAGAAAGAGAGCTGAAGATATTAAAAGAATACATCAGCACTGAGCTAGCAAAGGGCACAATTCAACCATCAAAATCACCAGCCAGACATGGAGTACTATGGGTACCAAAGAAAGATGGCATAGAAAGACCATGCATCAATTACAGACCAATCAACACAATAACTATCAAGGACAAGTACCCACTACCACTAATCACTAAGATCCAAGACAAAGTGAAAGGATCACAATGGTTTATGAAGCTCAATGTGCAAGACACCTACAACCAGATTCACATTGCAAAAGGCAAAGAATGGAAGACAGCATTCAGAACACAATATGGACATTATGAATATACAGTCATGCTGTTCAGACTCACTAATGCATCAGCAACATTCCAGAGGTTCATAAATGAGAAAATACTTAACAAAGTCAATGATACATTTGTCATTGCCTACCTTGATGATATCCTCATCTTCTCTGACACCTTGGAAGAACATGTACAGCACATACTGAGAGTTCTAAAAGTGATACAAGAAGTGAAGCTAAGACTTAAATTGATGAAATGCCAGTTCCACATCCAAGACACTGAGTTTCTTGGACACAGGATCACTTCAGAAGGCATACACATAGACCCAGTTAAGGTACAAGCAATCTTAGAATGGCCAGTACCAACAACCATCAAGGAAGTGCAATTATTTGTGGGGTTTGTGAACTACTACTGAGGATACATCAACTGATACTCATTATGAATGATCAATATCACCAAGCTATTGAAGGGGAATCAAGAATTCAAATGGGGACTGGAACAACAGTATGTGTTTGAGCATATAAAGAAGGTGGTTACAGAAGCACCTATCTTGAAACTGGAAGACCCAGAGAAAGAACACACTATGGAGACTGACACATCAGACTACACCATCAGCATGAGACTAACACAAATGGGAGAAAATGGAAAACTGCAACCTATTGCATTCTACTCAAGAAAGATGACACCTGCTGAACTGAACTATGATGTTTATGACAAAGAACTACTCACAATCATGACAGCATTCAAGATATGGAGGGTATACCTGGACAGAGCAAAATATCCAACAATTGTCAAAACAGATCATAAGAATTTGACATACTTTACAACAATGAAAGAGCTTACAAGATGACAAGCCAGATGGGCAGAGACATTATCACAGTACAACTTCAAGATTCAGCACTGCAAGGGAACTGAGAATAGTCAGGCAGACACACTTAGTTGCTGATCAGACTATGAAGTGCATAGGAATCCACCATCACCAGCACTGTTGACTACAGACAAAGAGGACAACCTCATCTACAATCATTGAACATTAGCAGCAACTAATGAAGATCTGATTATTGATGTGATTTGCTCAGCAACACAGACTGACCTGTTATGGGGAATGATTCAACAATTAATGGCACCAAACTATGTCATAGATGATGATGGACTTATCTACTTCCATGGACTACTCTACATACTGGAGACACTATGAACAGATGTCATACAAGCACACCACAACAACCCAATAAGAGGACATTTTGGAATGGAGAAAACTGCAGAACAAATTGCCAGAAACTACTATTTCCCAAACATGCAATGAAAAGTATAGCAGTATATTGCCAATTGTGATACATACCTATAGGACAAGCCAATGAGACACAAACCATATGGGATGTTACAACACCTGGAGACACCAATAAAGCCATGGCAATAGATTATGATTGATTTCATCATAAAACTGCCAGTTTCACAAGGGAACAACATGATTATGGTAGCCACAGACAAGCTGACCAAGTACATCCATCTTATACCAACCACAGAACACATTAACATAGCAGATATGGCATACCTATTCCTGGAACACATCATTTTGCACCACAGAGTGCCAGAACATATCATTTCAGATAGAGACAAGCTGTTTATGTCAAAGTTTTGGAACATGCTTACAAACCTCATGGGAATTGATCATTGCCTAACTATGGCATATCACCCACAAGCAAATGGACAAATGGAATGAACAAACCAGACCATCAAGCATTACCTAAGGCATTATGTGAATTACCAGTAGGATGATTGGAAATTGTATCTTCCTCTCACCCAGTTTGCATATAACAATGCCATGCATTCAAGCACTGGAGAAATGCCATTTTTTGCAAACTACAGCTATAACCTGCAATTAGTTGGCAAGCCTAGACTTGTTGACACCCCAGCCAAACAAGCATCAACTATGCTCTAGCATATTATGTAGTTACATCACCAACTCTTGAACAATTTGGACTTTGTGAACCTTTGCATGTCACAATACTATGATTTGTGGCACAAGGATGCCCCACAACTAAAAGAGGGGGGAAAAGCATTCCTCATTGTATAAAACATTAAAACAAAATGACCAAGCAAGAAATTGGATCATCAGAAATTAGGACTGTTCAAGATCAGATGCAAAATTGGACAAGTCAATTATGAACTCCAACTACCAACAAGCATGAACAGGATACACCTAGTATTCCACATTTCATTATTAGAGCCAGTGCCAGAACACATTCAGATGGATGAAGATATCAAAATTGAAGAAGCAGATGACAAATATGAAGTCAAGAAGATACTAGACCTTAAGAAAGTCAGAGGAAAACCATACTACTTAGTGAAGTGGGAAGGATATCCTACATCAGAAAACACCTGGAAACCTATTGACCACTTGATGAACTGCCAGTGCCAGCTTCAAACATTCCACCAACAGTTTGATTGAAATTAGACCAAAAGGAAGGAGAAAGGTGGGACATCTCATCAAACACTGCAGGAAGCAAAGAATCCTCTGCAGAAGCCACCAACTGATGGGACTCCTCTGGGGAGGCCTCACATTTATCATTAAGGATCTGCAACAACTCTGCATCATGTTCTGACATTTTAAAACCATGCTCTTTAAGGAACCACTCTTGTTTATAAAGCTGCACATGACAAGCCAACATCTCAGTCAAACAGGACTGCACCTCTACTAAGTGCTGCTGCAGCTGCCCCAATTCTGGATTTAATAATTCCAACTCCCAATCTGCATCCACCAGACCTTGTGCCACTTTGATTTCAGCCTCATGCAATAAAACCCACTCATGATCAGTGTGTGCCTCTCAGGTACATTGGTGACTGCTATGAGTGCAACTTGCACATTTTGAATAATGATGTAACTGATCCATGATGCAGTCAACACCCAGCTGAGAATAATGTTGATATGGAGAAGAAGTGATAAAACTGTTTGCAAGAATATAGGAAGATTGATTTTTATGAATATTGGATTTCTGTTTTGAGACACCTGACAAATTTGTCAATAAGGATGACATGTCTGCAAACAATCTTTGAAAGGACCTACCTCACTGGGATGACAGGTGGGGGAAGAGCCTATTTATGTTGTTGGGGATGACAACCTGCAGGAAGGGGGAGTGATGTTATGACACCTAATAGATGAAGGATGCTGAACTAATGAAACAGGAACCAAGCATGACAAAGAGTGCCAGCCCACAGGAAATGACATCAGGAGGTCATGTGGTGTCACATGACCAAGAATAGTATACTCACAGGTCTACTATCAGTAGCTAGATAATTGCCAAAGTATACTCTGAGCTTACCCTAGGACTACAACAGAGTATACACACACAAAGAGGATGGGATATATAAGGATGCTCATTTCTGCCCATGTATTTAGTTTTAGTTCTTCATGCTTATTATACCAATGTTACTTGAAGTATAACTTGGGACTATATTCAATTTGTTAGAACTTCTATAACAACTAGTTCTCACCCAACTAGTTGGCCTTGCTCTTCTGACTGTACCACTTCAAGTGAGATAGGATTGTCAACCATAGGGATGCCAGGATGGCATGTGGTGCATACAACAGGACAGCCATACATAGCCAAGAGGGCTCAGAGATTGCAGGTCAGAGTCAACTGAATACCAAGTCTAACAGCATACAGGTCAACAGAAGCCCAGGGCATAACACATCAATCTCTGCATCCAGATCCAATCCTAGCCTGATAGTGGATGTATCATCCTCTATCCCAGTCCTGATGGATGGGATCTGAGTAATAGACTTGTCATCTTCAGAAGCCTGGCAGTAGCAATTTATGAGGGGATCCTCTAATGGAAATGGGGAACTGAAAGACAATAGTGGCCAGCTGGGTTCAGACTGCTCTCAATCTGTAGAAGAATGGTGGTGTGGTGCTCTGAACTGAGAAGGCTCTAGGGTGACTGACAAACCACCTAAGGGATGGAAGGCAGGAGCCTAGGGAACTGACAGCAAGTCAGCACTATTATGCTTGTAGCTCCTCCAGGCCAGAGCTGGTTGTTACGCCCTGGGCTTCCGTAGACCTGTACGCTGTTAGACTTGGTATTCAGTTGACTCTCACCTGCAATCTCTGAGCCCTCTTGGCTATGTATGGCTGTCCTGTTGGGCTTAGGGCTTTAGGGCTTTAGGGCTTTAGGGCTTAGGGCTTAGGGCTTTAGGGCTTAGGGCTTTAGGGCTTTAGGGCTTTAGGGCTTTAGGGCTTTAGGGCTTTAGGGCTTTAGGGC